>OZ023266.1:41213988-41577025 GCA_964006375.1 Tillus elongatus
GTAAACAATGACATAATCATTGAACGTGCTCTACAGCCCATGTAGAACAAATCTTCCGACCGAGGGGTAAGACTTGAAACGAGGATATAAAGACTACCCCGCGAAGGGGTAGCTGGAGACGAGCATGTCGTGACAGCATTTTTTGCTGTATACCTCGGTTGACATAGGTCACAAAACGATGCAAGAATTATTCACAACACGAGGCGCTATATTAACTGTAAAATAGTGTATAATTGGCGAAATTTTACTGAGAACCACCCTTTTTACCGGGTGAGTAATATTGTCTAATATCGCAATCATTACAAGAAATTGTTTAATTTTTGAATTGGTTGCTGGGTACACTCAGAATCGTTCCTTCTTTTGTACCGCCCTTATCCAGTGGCTAGGGATATGGTCAGGGGCCATGATTTCAAACAAGCCAAGAAGACGATGAAATAGACGAAGAAGAAAGTAACAGGCATAATTTAGTATTCATTTAAGTAAGATTAATAACTTTATTATTTTACTTCGGGAGTATTAAAAGTAAAATTAAATTATTTTAAGTCATAATTGTCATTTTTGTTCTGTCTTCATAGGGGTAATTTATAATTTCATGTAGGTAATTAGTAATCAACATAATGGTCAAGAGACCGAGGCATTAAGCAGCCACAAAACCAGTTCGTGGAATATGCCAAGATGTGCAAGCATGACAAGAAATAACTCATCTCTTATCAATTTAATTCTATGTAACTCCTTTCATAAAAGTCATTTATATAAAGTATCTAAATAATCGACAGTTTTATAAGTAACTTAAAACTATAGATGGTATTGTAAAGAGGATAATTGATGTATAGATTAGGTAGGTATGTTTGGATTGTATGTGTGAAGCAGTGGGTTAAAGCAGGTATGTATTTAGGATATTATGTAGGTGTATATTGGTAACACTAATGTAATGATTGAGTTTACGTGAGATTGTCGATATATGTATCCATTTGGTTTTCAATTCGAAGAATCCGCGAATATAGTTATTACCTGTTCACGTGAGAAAATCTAGTTATAGGTTTGCCGTACTGAGTGTGGTTATAATTCAAAACGAAATTTTAGGATAAAAGTCTGTGGTTGATGAATGAAACATTCAAAACCATCCCGTGATGCAACACACACACACACACACACACACACACACACACACACACATAGCTTGAAACTAATTTAAATGGTCATCAAGGGACCGAAGCCTCAGCTTCCACCAAACAAGTTCGTGGAAGATTCCATTATGTTCAGACATGAACAATAATTCATTAATACATTATCTATTTCTTAATCTTAATTTGCAACCGAACATTTATTATTTGTTTCAGAATGCGAAGAATTTGCTGAGTCTAACTCTTGTATGTGACCTACTCAAACACATGTGGGTATGAAGTGCAATTACACGATTATTTTCCGCCACAAGCTCAATTTGCAACCGACCTTTCATTTAAGTGAACACAGAAATGTCTATGTTAGCACGTTCCTCTAGTGTGTTTTTCAACGTCAATCTGCAAACGCCGTAAATCAATGAATATAAAACTGTTGTGGCATAAATTTAATAAAGAAATATTAATAATAACGTGTAAATGTACCAGCTGTTTTATAACTAAGTATTTACCGTTTTTAACATTACATGCATATGTATTTCATTATATTCTTTTTTCACCTTTTGTTTGATGTTGTAATGTTATTCTTGCACCTAGTCATATAACCGAGTTTCCCTATAACCAAGTCTTCAATTACCTTATAACCCCTGTCCCTTCTCTGTGCAAGTGTATCAGCAAATAATCGTCTTCTAACGCCGGTTTAAATATGAGTAGTCATTTTACTTTTTCAGTTTTTTCGTTCAATGGTAACGTTATCTGATCAGATTCTGTAATTCCAATTAACGTTTTATCAAATTTTAATAGAAAAATCACTCTCAGAGGGAAGAGATAACTTTTAATTTAATTTTAATAGCATATCGGATTGTTTATTGTTGCCCTAACTCTCTGAACCTGATCTATAAGTAATGCAGACGCTACGTCTTTTTATGTGGCTTCAAAAGAGATTAGTTTTTTCTCTGCAATCGTTTGCGCTTTTCATGGCATCATCCGGCCAACTAAAACTTTTTTTTTAAATCACAGAAAAGGCCTTTTTGTGTTCTAATCAGGTTGTATAGCCTTTAATTTATTTTATAAGCAAATTTTCTTAGAAAAAATGTAATATTCATACGACATAGTTGAAGAAGCTATATATTTAAACTGGTCTATATTTTTTAATGAGAGTATAAACAGTTCATAATTAGATTTTGTAATATCAGATCTAAAATTAACGTAGGCCTTTTTGCCAGCTTGTGTGAAAAGTACACATCGCTGATTAAATCCTGTAAGCACACATTTACAGGAACTAATATTTGAACGAGCAACTAAGAGCCTAATATCTCTATTATATCATAGAATTTACAGTCTCTTGTAGTGTTATCTTTGTTCAAACAATGGCGATATTTTCCTAAGGAAGTCACAGTATATAATGAGCTTAATACACGCAATGCTTAGCAGCTATATTAGTCGTGAGAGACGCTGGCGAAATGTTAGCAGAAGATTATCACAACTCTTATATAATAAATACCATGGTCTAGGTCAAGGTAACAAGTTGTAGGAGTGGGAACCCAGTGTGCGTGTTACTGCATTCTTTAAGCAAAATCAAGTCGTGTGCTTTATTTTTAACCGCTGCTCCATGCATGCTCGCGTTTCCCACTTTTCGCAACATCTTATTCTTAGTAGATGTCAAAGTTGCAATAGATAGCGATATATTGACTATGTACACATGATTTGACGCAGCTCGATTTTTTTTTTGCCCCGAGCAAAGCTCTTTTAGCCACAGTCACTCCAGGTCAACAACTAGTGCTTCAGCTCCCTACTATAATACGATGTTTTACATTTTTAAAGAAATCGGGACGCAGCAAGTGCGTTATGGTAGTGAATTTTCATAAAAATGTTTTTATTGCAAATATGTTTGTTTTCTTTTTAAGAAAGCAGGCATAAATTTTGGTTACCAGTATAACCTATCTAGTGAAAACAATGTGCCATGTTTCATAAAAATATCTTTGTGTGAAAATGTACAACAATTTCCAAAAGTAAACTTAAAGTGTTCCCAGGAAAACTCGTTTCTTGGTCAACCTTATAGGTTAATAGCAAATTGGGCTATTCAAATATGAAGCATTTGATCAAAATTTGCTACCATAACGCACTTGCTGCATACAGAATGCCTTTTCTTACAAACATGCATTATATTTCGATGGAAAATGCAATAACATAAGGCGTATTTGATTAAAAAAAAAAAGAAAATTTGTATCACCAACGACTTATGGGCCACCCTGTGATTGTAGAAATATTTTTTAATATGTAACTCAAGACACCCTATAATTAATATATACAAATTTTTTTCATATCTTGTATAATAACGGATATATTGAGCTTTATTGATTTTTTACGAAAATTCGACAAAAATTATATACCATTAAACGATAAACTCTATAGCTAAGACTACTGCCAAGCATCAGAGAAAGGGTCTATTTGAAATGAATTTTCTGGAAACATTTTAGTAAAATGAAGGACATTGACGGTTGAAACTAAGACTTTAGGGTTTGTAAAACATTCTTCTTGAGACACTTGATTTCCATAGCCCGTATTAGATTCAAGTTATTTGCCTAAATGTTGGCTATTTTGACGTTTTAAATCGCAACTTTGACGTTTTGAGGAAAACCCCAATTTATTTTTCTTTAAATGCCTATAACTTCTTTGTCTTTTGACCTACATAGCTAAATTTTGATAGGGAACTTACCTGTATAAACCAGCGTACCGAATTTAGTTGCTATTACTTTGTTAATTCCGGAGATATATATTTTTTTCGAAAAAAAAACACAAAATTTTCCGGGAAAACCGGGGCATATTTTCCTGGCTAACGAACTTATCCAAGCCATTTGCAAAAGGAATTTATTCACCAAATTTAATCAAAATCGGCCCATTATTTCTTGAGTTATCGGTGTGATACATATATATATATATATATATATATATATATATATATATATATATATATATATATATATATATATATATATATATATATATATATATAACTGAAAAAATAATGGGCCGATTTTGATTAAATTTAGTGAATAAATTCCTTTTGCAAATTGCTTGGATAAGTTCGTTAGCCAGGAAAATCTGCCCCGGTTTTCCCGGAAAATTTTGTGTTTTCTTTCGAAAAAAAAAAACATATAAAAATTGAAACTGACTCCGGATATGTGTTCTGGGGGGCCTAATTAGCGCTCATTTGAAGAAATTTTTTCAAAATTCAAAACTCGGGATCTCCTCATTAGTGATTTTTTTTAAAGAAAATTCACTAAAAACAAACAAAAGGGATTCTTTATGCCATCGTCTACCAAGCTCAGCAAACAAACCCTCAAATTTCCTTTACTTTATATAAACCAATAATTTACGAAGAGAGACTATGCCCATCATACTTTACATTTTGTTTTTGTGGGTGTATGTGTTTAAGTCTTCTTAACTAGGATTATAATTAAGGAAAAAAAGACATGGGATCACAAACTTCACGCCTAGGGGTCCACCAAGGCGACTTTATTTTAGACAAACTAGACTGAACCACGATAAAGATGGGTTAGGCACAGGCACAGACAAAAGGAAACTATAACTATATGACTATTAACAATCATGTCAATTGCTTCATCAAAATCACTTTAAAAAACAAAACAAAATTTTATCTCTTTTTAAGTTGAGCTAAATTACCTCATGTAATTTATTACACTTAATAAAGTTCAAAAGTATGTCCAACATTTCTTTTTCAACATAAAACGCTACATGCAACAAATATGCTATATTCAATGGTAGTGAAACTTGCAACGTGGTATTTTTATAAATCCCCGTTTCAATTGATCATCTCCATAGTTGGTTTCATATTCCGGGTGAAGATCGTCATTTTAATTAAAATACTCAATTCCCCCAATCGACGCCGCTGTCAATGGTATCGATCTATCTCTCTTTCCCTGATATCTACTTCAGGCCGATATTTCGAGATTTATCGGAACGACAGAGAAAAATTGATAACGCTGAGACGGTGGGTATCGTGCAGAACCTACGGCGCTGGTAAAGTGATGAAAATTCATATCGTTATCTGAATAGTGAACTTGTGCATTAATGGAAAAGTGTTGTTCTCTTCTGGGCGAAAAATTTTTTTGATAATCAAAAACACCAAAGTGAAATTAGCAGTCAGAATCTAGAAGGAAAAGACTCACGTCTTGTTAGTTTTAAAAAAACTGTTGTTTTGTATAAATCGCAGCCGTTACGTTGGATAATATCACTTGTCATACTCAATTGGCAATTACCCAGAAGATATTTAGACACGGAAGTATATACATAGAAAGGACAGAGAAAATGCGTAATAATTTGGAAAGTTAGTCTAGAAAAGTTAAATACAGCCTTTTCCGGCATACGTCAATTTTCTGAATTTATTTGGTAAACTAAGCTTTGTCGGAGTGAAGACTTATTTGGTTTGGTGTTACGAAACAATATAGCAGTCAAAGTTTGACCCAGAGGTTTAAACCAATAACCTAAGGTAACATTTTTCTGATATTATATATATATATATATATATATATATATATATATATATATATATATATATACCAGAAGATAGAGAGAGAGAGAGAGAGAGCGATCTTCGAAGAGTTACCTACAAATTTGTGGTTAAAGGACTTGCCAAAATAAGTGAACTTATTTACGATTCTATTTTTTTGTTCTTGTGAAAATTAAATAAAATACTTTTGGATGTTTAATTTCTTAATATAATAATAATGTATCTTTGTATTTATAATGTAACGACATACGTTTGCAAACAGCCTGTCGCATAATTATTATTGTTAATCTTACACTTTTATAAAGCTTGTTTTTGTTAAAGGATTTTCAATTAGACAACATACAAATTGGAGCAAGGGTTCACACCGTAGTATTAGTAGTGGTTTAAAATAAATAAATTATCAAATTACATTTTTAGTAGGTTTTTCTATAGTTTTTCCAAATTAAATTAAATTATAGTGGCATCTCTGACAGTTTTACTTTCCTTTCTTGTAGATATCTATTTTAAACGGATACCGATAATAAAAATCAGTTCCCTTATTTTCAAAAAAAAAAAAAAATTTTTTTAAATTTTGAAATTAGCGTAGCACACTTCTTGATCAAGACATTTTTAAACTAGACTGTGACATGCGTGGATGTGCAGCTCGTTTATTAGACTTATAAGGTCTACAACGGTACCATAGGTACCCTGCGGAAAATAAGTACATAGTTGATTAACAAAATTAAATTAAAATAACAAGATTTTAACATACAAAATTACCCACTGTTTTAGATCTAAGTCTTATTATTTACCATCACAATGTATATATGTTTGATTTTATTCTTTAATAAATGCCTTTTGTTTCAACCTCTTAGTAGTGCTGTTCTTAACGCTTGTCAGTTTCCAACATCCCAGTAGTCAATATACCATAATAATACATCGCCGCTGTATTAATCAGTACCTGTGATCGGCGGTGTGTTCGGTAGAAACGCATGCAGAACGAGGAGGCGCATGTCTATCAGACAAAAAAATTCGGGACGCAACAAGTGCGTTATAGTAGTGAATTTTAATCAGAATTGTACACTATTAGTAAGAAATACTATTAAAACTAATTCTTTATATTTAAATGGACCTTGGAGATCGGTTTTAGAGTCCCAGTTAGTGTTTATTTGAAAAAAAAAATGTTTTGTATAGAGCTAAAAAAATTAAAATTTGGTCTTAGATATAATATGTAAGTACTGCAAGTGTCTTTAAAAAAATTGTGTTACAAATTTCATTAAAGTTACAAAAGTTTTTCAGAAAAAAAAAAAATTCACCAAGGAAATGTACCAGTCAAATTTTATATATGGCAGGTATTTTTCCTTATTAATTCTTTGGATGGTTTTGTTTTAGTCAACCCATCCAGTTTTTGCACACAATAAACAACAAAAAAAGTTTTTGAAAACAAATTTGTAGTTATCCGCGAAGGTCATTTTGATATTTTTCTTTAATTTATTCCCTAGTAACTGGAAAACTGCTCGAGTACAACCCGTCTCCAAGAAAGTATCGAAAGCGCTTCCTAGCAACTACAGACCTATTTCTCTCCTTTCAGTCATCTCTAAAGTGATGAAAAAGTATATAAACACCGAATGACTAAAATTTCTTGAAAAACACAGTCTATTCCACAACAGGCAGTATGGATTCCGTAGGCGCAGATCAACTGCCGACCTCCTTTCCTTTGTCACCCATTCTTGGAACAAGTCTATGGAACTACATGGCGAATCCCAGATTGTCGCTCTAGACATATCCAAAGCATTCGACCAGGTCTGGCACGGAGCGCTGCTTAATAAACTACCGGCCTATGGCCTACCACCAAAACTCTGTACGTGGACAGCAATTTTCCTCTCCAACCGGAGCATTACTGTTGTCGTGGATGGCCATTCCTCTAAAGTGTATCCAATTAATGCAAGTTCCTCAAGGTTCAGCTTTAGCCCCTGCTTTGTTTCTTCTCCAAATCAATGACCTCATATCTAGCACATCCAACCCAGTTCGCAGTTACGCGGACGACAGCACCCTTCACTCAAATATACAATATTCTATGCCTGTCTTTTTAGCCTAATTAGATGAGGATCGCAGACTCGTGGAGGGTTATATCTCCGAGGATCTCCAAAAAATTATAGACTGGGGAAGTAGAAATCTTGTACAATTCAACCCCACCAAATCACAGTCTTGCTTTTTTTCTCATAAGAGATACACCATCCCTAGGCCCATCACAATAAACAACCAAGTTATTCAAAGTAATGCGTCCTTTTCACTTGTTGGCATCTCTGTGGATCGAAATCTCAATTGGCACCAACATGTCACATCAACTGCAGTAGCGGCTGCTAAGAAATTAGGTTTCCTCTTCCGGGCTCGCAAATACTTTTCACCAACTAATCTCTATACTTTATATACTTCACAAATAAGACCAAACCTCGAATACTGCTCCCACATCTGGGGTACTGCTGCCGCTTCTACACTCGCTATCCTGGACTCCATTCAGAAGAGAGCCATACATCTCATCGGTGACGCTACCCTCACCCAAAGGCTGCCATCTCTAGCACACCAACGTGCCGTTGGTGACCTCTCTCTCTCTCTCTCTCTTTTATATAGATATCTGCACGGGCAGTGCTCTGAGGAGCTTTCTTCCATAGTTCCTCCACCTGCTGCCCCCAACAGATCTACCAGGGGAACAGAGCGAATACACCCTTTTACTGTCCAGGTCACCAGACATAGAACATCTTGTTATGTCCGCTCTTTTGTCCCGAGGACTTCCAAGTTGTGGAATTCCTTGCCGGCACATGTTTTTTCTTCCCCCCGAACCTCCAAACCTTCAAGTCCAGAATTAACAACTTGTCTCTTTCCTCCTTGTTGACACCCACTGTACGATAGTATTTAGGCTGTAAGCCCTTTGTAAATAATAATTTTTTTCTGAAAAACTTTTTTAACTTTATTGAAATTTGTAATATAACTTTTTTAGAGGCATTTGCAGTACTTACATATTATATCTAAGACCAAATTTTAATAATTTTTTAGCTGCACATAAAATGTACATTTTTTCAAATATTCGCTTACTGGGACTCTAAAACCGATCTACAAGGTCCATTTAAATTAAAAAAATTAGTTTTAATAGTATATCTTACTAATAGTGTACAATTCTTATGAAAATGCACTACTATAACGCATTAGCTGCATCGCGAAATGCTTTACTTATATTATACATTCGCATGCTACAATTTAGCGCTTTTGGGCGCAAACTTTGTCCAGGTATTAAGTAAGAAATGGTCCAAGGCTGACAATTTACACAATTGTTAGTTGATTGTACATTGTACATGGCTTTATGTAGAAAATGTTGTGTAAACTAGAGTGATCGTGTCAATATACTACCTGGTCCTGCACCGAGATGGCGTCGCTGTCGTATCTCTCACAACGTTCTTCAGCCTGACATCTTGCGACAACTTCCATTGTTCAGATTTTTATCTACGATTTATTTAAATAGCATAGTAGTAAAGATAACGTCATCTGTGCTTGTTCAACCTTCTGATATTGCATTATAGAATCTGAAGTGATGTCGAGGATTATTTTGTTATTAATTTCGAATAACTTTATTTTCCTTTGATCCAACGACTTGAATATTGGTACGCAACCACGTGTCTATGTTCTTTTAGGTTGTAAATATTCGTTTCAATCACTTAGACAATTTGTGAGATATTGCGTTTCAAAGATATTTTTAAATATTTTATTAGCAAAAATTAGCCGTTAACATTTTAGCTGACCATGGAAATGGATTCCAGAGGCCCCAATTCGCGTTCATTTGAAGAGATTTTCCGAAAGTCTCACTATCGATACATCTCTCTTAGTGAATTTTCTTAATGAAAATTGACTAAAAAATCAACTAAGCAACCATGATAATAAAATATTCAAGATTTACGTTTTGCAGTTATCGCACTGTGAATAAGCCAATGTTCCCTATGAACTATGTGCAAATATTACAGTCGGACAAGAATCTATAAATTATAAACTTATACTAAAACACTCTAAAACTTAAGTTGTATTTTCAAGACATAAGCTGCGAGGATGGAAGGTAAACTAAGCTAAATCCACCGACATAGCGCAATCTTCTAACAATTTCTTTCACATTATTTCTTACTCATTTTATTCTCGCCTGAGATTTCCACGTCCGTTGCACGGAATGTTGTAATGATTCACGTAACATCGACCAGAGCTACTCAGATTGATGCATGAAAAAGCAAAGTCAGGAAATGGCGAGCTTACGTGTGCAGAAATCGTCCTCCAACATCAGTTAGAAATATGTTGTGCGAGCTGTAGAATGCAGCGAGCGCTCGACTTACACTTCAACGTGCTACCTTGGCCTGAAGCGTGATATTTAATAACAATCTTGATATATCTCGCCGTCAGAACACGCACCTTTCTTATAACGGTAAATGCACTGGCCAAATAATTGCCCCACTTTCATCAAAATAGGCTTCCGCTATGGAAAAAGTTTGTAAAGGAACTTTTATCCAAACCTTTTGTGATTATATTTATACTTATTTTGATTTCGGTGAAATAATATTAGTAAAGTGTTATACAGTGTCTCGCAAAACATATTCAGGGAGATTACGTAAAAATAACAAGATCATATTATTTTCATACAAAATCCCCCTGTAGAGGGATATGGGATCCCAGATATAACCTGATCAGTAGTTTTTTTATTGACAACCTTTGAAATACCTGTAGAATCCAAATATAATCAATATGACGTTTACTTGAAAAGGGTGTAAAAACAGTTTTATAGCAAAAAAATCGCAGTGGCTTATGACGCCTTTTAGAACACAACCGTCGTTAAACTTGAGGTATTCCATGCTAGTTCTTACTCTAATTTTATCTATTGGAAAATTCATAATTATGCAACCACTGGAGCAAATGAATCGATTTTCTACCCACATATGCTGTTCTTTACGGAGAATCGAATTTTTGGAAAAAAAACATTCCATTTGACATTTACAATGGGATACCAACCCCTTAAAATGAAGAGGAAGGGTAAATGTCAAAAATTATTTTGAAATGTGTTCCCCATCCTATAATATCACCTCACCAAATATTTGGAAAAATACACCGAGCGGTATTTTAGATATCCGATTGTAACACTTTAAAACCCACCTGTATATATATATATATATATATATATATATATATATATATATATATATATATATATATATATATATATATATATATATTAACTATAACAGGATTTATAACACGGCATTTCTGTACTATACAAGGAAAAGGGTTAAGGCCAAAGCCGCAAGGAGACAACCGCATACACGTGTTTCAAGCTGCAATTTTTGCACTGGTTGCCTGTTGTGACTCCGTGTATTTTTGCATCTTCATCCAGAGTGTTCCCATCTTCACCTGGCTATACCGTACTGATGATGGCTAATAAGCTTAAGTCTCAATAAGGGCTATCGACGTCAATCCTACTTGGGCATCTAAACGCAGGTTATTTGCTAAAGCATGCTCTATATTGCGCACCCTCTTTGGTGCTTCCTCAGGAGCCTATGAATAGTTACAGCTATCATATACAATCCAAAAATAACATAGAACTACACCGAAAGCTGAGCAAAGTATGAGAAGTAGCCAGCATGGGAACACAACATGGAAGTGAGACATCTCGCTAGTATATAATCACCTCCATGTTGTGTTCCTATGTTGCCCGCTTCTCATACTTTGTTCAGTTTTCGGTATGTAGATCTAAGTTATTTTTGGATTGAGTATCATAGCTGTAACTATTTCTAGGCTTCTGAGGAAGCACCAAAGATGGTGCAAAATATAGAGCTTGTTTTAGCAAAGAATCTGGGTTTAGATGACCATATAGAATTGTAGGCTGATAGCCCTTACTGAGGCTCTAAATTTTGGAACCTAACAATAACGACCGTTATTTCCTATCAATTCTGATATATATATATATATATATATATATATATATATATATATATATATATATATATATATATATATATATATATATATGGATGATATGATTGCTACACACTGCACAGTTTAATTCCATTGTTAAACAATAACATATCTAACTTCGTGTCAATAAGTGTTGTTTGTGAAAATATATATCTGTCTTATACACCTATTCGAAGATAGACTGGCGACTGTAAGAGAAGTTTTTTTGTTTTGTTTCGTCACTGTAAATTTGCAATTATTGATAAGAGTGCCGTGAATAATTTGATTTGACGAGTATATTATGAGGGGTACATTGTCAAAGTACCCATCAAACCTCAGATGCAAGATCAAATTCTTCATGTTTTTTGCTGTTGTTTTGTTTATAGTGTTGTTTTTTAATTTGTGACTTCTCATATAGTATATTTATAAATATATATATATATATATATATATATATATATATATATATATATATATATATATATATATACGGGGTGCTCGTGTTTCGACCTCAAGAATGCATATCTCGGTTATTATAAGAGTTAGAAGATCGGTTAAATTAGAAAAAGTTGCGCATTTTTATGATGATCAATAATCTGAAAATAATTGGCCTGCCATTTTTAGTTGTTGAATTATCGCAAAAAATATAAAATCCTGATTTTAATTTTTATTTTTTTTGAGCGAAAACCGACAAAGATTGGCATTTTTAACAGAGACATTGTGAAGGCACTTTTTAACAGGGAATCTAAATCTGCCATCGTATTTTCGATGTCATAGTAGATGCAAGAGTTACAGTATTTAGCTTCGTTTTTTCTTATGGGCGCCATAATGGATTTTTACTTTCTTGATTACATTTTTTCTGATTACAATGATGTATCACACGATATGGTAGTCTGTCATTTTGACTGAATTAAAAAAAAATCATTTTTGCACAGAGTGCATTGGAAACAACGAAGCAATATTAATTGTAACAATATTTATGTTTAACAAAATTTTGACAGTTCATTCACAGTTGTCACATTTCGATAATTGATACAAGCAATTTTTGTATCTAATCAATAAAATTCCATTTTTCAGTTAAGAAAAACGGGGTATGCTAGAAATTTATCACGCTTCGTGTCGAAATGTGCAAATTACTTCTGAAACATACCTGCAGCGGTATCCAGCAAGAGAGCAACCAGCTCAAAACTACTTTTTATCACTTCATGGAAATTTAAGCGAATATGGTTCATTTTGCAAACCTAGAGAAATATATGGAGTTATTTAAAATGAAAACGAAGTTGCAATTTTACAAGCAGTAAGGAAAAAGATCCCTTTCAATAAATACGTATGAAGCTCCATATCTAAGCTCATCTAATGAGTTTTTTTACTAGGATCAAGAAAATCGTTCTACTTCTACACGGAAAATTGTAGCGGAGCTGTACATATTGCATCAAGCGGTGTGGAGAGTCCTCAAAAAAAAAAACGACCGTTTAAAATTCATATCCCCCTAGTTTTTCATCTTGGAGATAGTAATCGACGGGTAGCATTTTTCAGGTTTGTGGTGGATCAGTTAAACCAAAACCCTAATTTTCTCACTAATGTGATATTTACGGACGAGTGCAAGTTTACAAACTCAGGCATCTTCAACCGTCACAATGAGCACATTTGGTCAATTGAAAATGCTTGTGAACATCAAGAACGGCGACCACAAATACATTTTGGATTAAATGTGTGAGTGGGTTTGTTGGGCGAGGGCATCATCGGCCCATATATTTATGAAGAAAATTTGACCGCTAAAAGCTATTTTGATTTTCTGAGGACCTTCCTTTAAGACTACATTGACAGTAATGTTTGTCTAAACCGCATGCAGAACCTCTGGTTCCAGCAGGACGGCGCGCCGCCACATAACGCTAGGAGGGTATCTGACCATTTGTCAACGATGTTTCATCGAAAAGTTATTTCAAACAATGGTGATGTACGTTGGCCAGCGACCTCGCCGGATCTACCGCTATTAGACTATATTTTTTTTATGGGAAACGGTGAAAGATCAGATTTATAAAACTGTGCCCGCCGATATTGATGAGTTGCGAAAAAACATCATTACCGTCATAAGGAATAAAATTAGAAGAGGGGACATCTCACGAGCAATACGGAACTTGCAAAAAAGTATGGCATTGTGTTTAGAAGTAGAAGGTGAAACATTCGTTGACCTCTTATGATTGTTTCCATTTGTTTTTGCTTTGCTCTACTTAGTGTTGTTGTTTCTAAAATTTGTTTTATCGCAACTAAGAATAAAATTCTGAGATATCCTATTCTTAATTTGAAATTAAATGGTTAACTGTGCAGAAATTTTAGCGTTCAAGCTCTAAATTTGATCAACCGTCAAAATTTTGTTAAACATAATTATTGTTCCAATTAATGTTGCTTTGTTTCCAATGCACTCTGTGCAAAAATGATTTTTTTTTTAATGTCACTCAAATATAAGACTTGACCATATAATACATCACCGTAATCAGCAAAAATTGTAAGCAAAAAAGTAAAAATCCAATATGGCGCCCATCACAAAAAACAAAGTTAAGTATTGTAACTCTTGCATCTAGTATGCCATGTATAATGCGATGACAGATTTATGTCTATGTAGGTGTGTGGTGTGCCGGGCCTAGTCTTCGGAGGTCGGTTCACTGGTTGACTGGTTGTGATTGGGTCAGGTAGCTTCTAACAAAACCATTTTCTCAGCGTTGGCAGGACGAACGGTATTGTTGCCCTGACGAAACAATTGATCCGAGGATGTACAGATTACTATAGGAGATACTGGGTGAAGGCTAGAAATTTCCACAGAGGGCTAGACAGACAGTCTTCCCGTGTACATAGATTTTATAGCGGCTTCTAGTACCCCTGGATTTTTGGTGAGGAAGTCCATCCCCAGAATGATATCGGTGGCTAAATTCGGCAGCTAGTAGAAGCGGTGGTACGTGGTTTTGCTGGGAGTTTCAACGCGGATTGTGTATTCGGTGGTAATGGCTAGTTGATCCCCGTTTGCCAGCTGCATGTGTTTTGAGATGGCGTCTCCGACTAGTCCTGGACACTTGAGTAACACCTGGCGGCCTATGAAGGAGGTACCAGCCCCAGTATCGATGAGTGCACGGAAGGGTACGGTATCCACCTTAAAGTCGGTGTAGAGGCGATTATCTTCTAGGATCCAGGGTTCGAGGTCGGTCTTGGCAGCTCTACTGTTGGTAGTTGTGACGGCGGTCGGTTCTGACGTAGAATGGGGTGGCAGTATATCACGATCAGATATTTGTTGACGGTTGGCTGGCATCTGTTTGGTGTATCTTAATATGGTTCTATCGGCCGGTGGGTTCTTGCTTGATTCCGTTCGTGACATGACGGCTCGGTGACAGGTGGAACTCCTATTTGAATTCTGCGTGTCATTCGGTTACTGATTTTCCCAGTTAGGTCTTCCTATCGGTACGGTGTTGGCGGTGACGGTTTCCTTAAGTTTAAATCGGCCTGTGGTTGAAAACTTTGGATGCCTCCTATTTGCTGACAGGTGTCATTTAATGACTGGATTCCTGGTATGTTGTCGGATTTGTTGCGGGTCCACTCCAGTAGTAGTTCTCTCTAAATTGTTGCTGCGTCCGCTTCTGCGAGTGGTCGAGATTTGGGCTCGCAGCGTCTTTCGGTGGCGGTGAGGCGTTTTCGTGCAGTGTGCCCTCTCTCCATGAGCAACTTATTGTATGCTCACAGGGGCAGTCACGGGACATCACTCCTTCTTTTCGGCAGCGAGAACAGAATAATTTTGGTCTGTTTCTGCATTCGTCTCTGAAGTGTCCGATATGACCACATCTGAAACATAAGGTCGCTTCATTTGGCTGTATGGGTTGTTGCGGGGTAGGGGTCGGATTGAGACTGGAATAAGGAGGCTTCCGGTAAGTTGATCGCAGTGTTGAAATGTTGGACGGTGTGTAGTAATAAGGGGTTGGCGGTGGTTGAATAGCTGACGGTAGTTGCATGGCTGGCGGTCGTCCGAGATACAGGGCAGGGAAGCTACGACGAGTTTCTGCTTGTAATTCTTCAAAGTCGGTCATTAAATTTATTAGTTCTTGGACGTTGGTGAAATCAGTTTTGCTTATATATAGTCGGACTTCAGGCCTCAAGTTTCGGTATATCCAATATAGTGCTCGTTCCTGGCTTATAGCACCATGTCTGCGGACTAATGTCTGTATGGCATTCACATAATCACGGCCTGTCTCTCTTAGACCTTGTCGACGATTGGCTAGCTTTTCTTCCAGTTGGATTGCTTAATCAGACGGTAGGTGGGTTTTTTTGAAGCAGAGTATGAAGGTGGGCCAGCAGTCGAAACGATCGTTGTTGGATCGGTTTGCCCATTAAAACGGAGATCCCATCGGATGATTTCCCTCAGGGTGGCGGTTTCTATTGGAGCTATCGTCAGTGGGGTTGGAATAGGTACTGTGGGCACTGTTCCAGTTTTCAAAAATCGGCTTAGTAGCCGTTGTAGGTCATTCATTGTGTCTTCTGTGGATAGCCCAAATTTTCGGAGTTCCTCTGCCTTTTTGGGGGTGTAGATCCATGCAGTTTTTGGTTCGGAATTGCTAGCTTGGCCAGGTGGTGCCAACGTCGATGGTGTTGATGGGGCCGAACTTTGGTCTTTGCTGCTGGTCCCTGTGTCAGTGGTTTCGCTTGCGGAGTTATTTTCTGTTGTCGGCATTTTTGTTTGTTTTAATAAAAATTCGCTTTCAGTATCAGTAGTAAACCTGTGGCTATGTTGACAAAGCTGAGAAATTTGCTACAGTTTATGTAGTACACGTTGTTCTCTGGCTTTCTCTAAAGAACAAAAAAACAGACTTGTTTGGGTAGGTAGGTTGTCAGCGAGGAAGAATTAAAACAAAACGGAAGTTTCCCAGTACGGAAGTATTCTGAACCTAAGCAATTCGAGTTCCTGCTCGGGCGCCATTTATGTGACCTGCCTTCCGAAGAGTGAAGTGGTTGGTCGGAAGAATGCCAAGAGTCTCGAGCGCCACCGCTTTTTAAATGGACGGTTTTTTGGAAAAAAGTAGAAGCCCTAAAGGAAGACGGCAGAATTACCGAGACAGGCCACCCTGTGGATGCAGAATGCCTGGGTAGTATTCAGTGGAGATGGCTACGGTAAAGATTCAGTTCCCTTGACGTGGGAGTCAACGACGTACAGTATAACAATGGCAGGTATGCAGTCTTAATCACAGGGATTTGATACTCAACAGTGGGGGTCTCTTTGTATACCTTAGAGGACGCTGTTCGCAACCGCTTGGCAACTAACATATAATTAGTAGTTTTAGTCTTCATTCACTTAGCTTATCCATCCCCTTGATGGCGCTAACTTAGTTAGCGAAATGATCGTCGCGTCTAAAAACTGTATTGTGATGAATTGAGTTCTCCATATTGTATTTGTTAGTGGTCATCACAGGTTCCAATCTCCACTCATTCGAGGAAAACCTTTTGGAAAATCTGACACAACTGGTGAAGTGTGAAAGCTATAATGAAATTAATAGAGCTCCTGGAGACAGAGACTCATGGTTATGATGACAAGGCGACCCCGCCTATAGATTGTGAAAATGATAATGATGATAAAAATCAGATATATTAAATTCTTTACCGTAGCGCACTTGCTGACACAGACTTACACCAAATACTATATAATGACAATACGGGACACTCCTATGCTTTTGCAATGGTGATATTTGTGACAAGTACACTAGCGCCACCTCTCGTGAAGTACTGACAACTGAGCGGCTAATTTGAATTGTATATTTACCTGCATATTCTTAATTTAGACAATTGGTTTATTATAGATGAATATAAAAACTTGTACATGACAAAACAGTGAACATTTTCTGATTATATAGTTATAAATAGAATTTGTATCAACAATCAGCTTCAAACCTAAATGAATTCAGCATGAATAATTCTGCAAAATTCTCTTACCCATAATTTTATTTCATCATAATATAAAGTACTACCTTGAAACCGTCGTTAAACTATTATTTCTAGGGTAGGTATAGGAATATACTGGAAGCTGTTTCTGAGGATATTAAGTTACAATCTGTACTTACCTATAAATAATTGTTCTAGGTATAAATGGTAGCACAGTACTCAATTTGCTATATCTCTACATGAAAATTGTCTTATTAATCTAATATTTTAAAATATGTAACTGATACAGTTAGTACATAATTAAGAAATTGTGCAGATGAAAGGTGAGACTAACTCTTACTTCCGTGAATAGATCTATAGATCTATAGGGCTGAATCTGCTATTTCTACTTGTCTCTTTGAAAACTTGTCTTGGGAAGATAAATAAAAGCTTTTACCAAGTAAAATAATTGTAAATGTGAAAAAATGTGACAATTTAGGCCATACTGAAATAAAAAAGAACACAGAAGAATATAGTAAAACAGTTTTCTTATACCATTTATTATTAGTGCAAAACTTTTTTTGCCTTCATATTTCTTTTTTGTTTGTTTTTGATGCACTGGAGGACAAGTTATGATTGAAGCATTTCAACCATCCGTTTACGAAGTTTTTTTATAAATAGGTACATGATGGTAAATATTACACAATAAATTATCTTCTGCGAACTGTACATATTGGCATAAAAGTGATTCTGAATTTGTCTTCTGCTTCAAATTATATTCACGTTCCGATATCTTCTGGAAACCTATGAAATGTCTTTGATAGATTTAACACGTTATAATTCGAACAATATTAGATTGCACATACCCAACCACTAACATTCATTGTAAAAAACACAGCTCAAACTTAATTATACACAGTTGAACACCAGCAATTGCTAGTGTTAAACGTTCTCGAACGACGTAACATCAGAACTATCCATTAGGGGCGCCGATATTTTTTTAAACACGAAATCAGCCGGAGTGTCCTGTATTGTCATTATATAGTATTTGCTTATACCTTTTAACGTAACTGTGACGTTACTTGTCAGAATCGACTCACCGGATATATTGTGATCCTTTAGATACTCACCAGTCAAATTTCTATTCCAACTAAAGCCACCAATTTTCTTTTAAGTTTATCAATACCCTGTAGCTCGGTTTCCTGTTTATCCACAAATGTAGCATCCTAGAAAATCGATACGCAAAATTCAATTCATGAGGGTATGCATTTATTGTCATTTGAAGTTGATTTTAGTGTTGCATATCAAACACAGGACCATGAATAATAAATACACTCTTATCCAAAGCATGCATCGTGAAAATTCGTCTCAGCACTTCACCTAAAAAAACTACATCGGTGTAGAGTATTCTGTAAGAATGAACGGAATGGCAAAAAAGACGATCGAATTCCCAGGCGTTCTCGGCGAAGCAACAGAAAATCCAGTAGCTTTTCAATAATTCCGGCGTGTTTGCAGTATTTTGCCTCAGCCACAATTGGTCCGGGTGAAGTTTCCTTATTAGATGTTTATGTTATGGGTCTCACCGTCTTCACTATTTATAAAATATGCGGCCTGTACGTGGGGGAATTCGTTATCCCGGGTGACAGAAATGGTAGCTGCAAACCACAAAACGCAATCCGAGATTTGAATGTGTGTATACATAAAACATCTCTAAAATGGGTCATAAGAATATTGAAAAATATTTGCTCCAGCTAGTTTTTAAGTAACGCGCAATTGTGTTTTTAGGGAATTTTCTTTAAAAAAATTTACTAGTGAAGACATCGCGACTTTCCAATTTTGAAAAATATTAGGCGTAAACCATAACAAGCCTAAAACAATATATATATATATATATATATATATATATATATATATATATATATATATATATATATATATATATATATTGTTTTGGGCTTGTTACGTATGAATTATAATTCGTTGAAAAAATGCAATAATGTAAGGGGTGTTCTTATAAAAACAGAAGATTTCTATCACCAAAGAGTTATGTGCCACTTGTGATTGTCAAAATAATTTCATAAGATGCAGCTCAACAATTCTATAATTAACGTAAACAATTTTTTCTCGTATTTTCTAATAACGAATCTGTTGAAGTTCTGTGAAAATTCGATAAAAATTAAAGACTGTTAAGCCATAAACTCATCGACTGAAACTACTGCCAAAGCATAAGTGAAAGGGTTGATTTGAAATTAATATTCCGCAACTATTTTAGTAACATAAACGACAGTATTGGTTGGAGCTGAAACCTAAGACTCTGTAAAAGACACTTCTTACGATATTTCTTCTATATAACCCGTATTTCTTTCAAGTCCTTTATCTCAAAACTGCCAATTTTGACGTTTTAAATCACGACTTTGATGTTCTAACAGGGAAAACAATGAAATTTTCAAAGTAATTGTTCTGGTATTTCTTGACCCATTTGCACCAAAAGTAGGTACTTAATCTTTGCCTGTAGAATACAATCGATTTTATCCACACAAAATATGTAGGTCTTGTTCGTTTTTCTGATTACCAGTCACGCCATTTTTTTTTCTTTAAATGCTTCTAACTTTTTTTTTAACTTCAGGATCTAAATCTTAGTACATAGTTTTCCTTTTGTATTCTTAACCTATGTATCAAATTTAGTTACCATAGCTTTGTTATTTTTGGAGATAAAAATATTTCCCAAAAGGGAACCTCAAATTTTCCCGCAAAAACTTTCCTGGCTAACTTATAAAAGGAAGGTACTTACCAAATGTGATCAAAATCGGCCCAATATCTTTTGAGTGATCGGTCACACACACACACAGACATTTATATATATATATATATATATATATATATATATATATATATATATATATATATATATATATATATATATGTATATATATATATATATATATATATATATATATATATATATATATATATATATATATATATATACATATATATATATATATATATATATATATATATATATATATATATATATATATATATATATATATATATATATATATAATAGGGTGGCGCATTGAAAACGAAACGGACCGATTTGCGTCCAGATAAACTTTTTTTTAAGGGACGCTGAAACACGTCAATTTTAATATTGAGGGGGACATCTTTTGACATAAAACTCAACTTTGTCACATCAACCCCTTAAGGGTGGTGATAACAACCCTTATATTTTAAATATAGAACATGGGTCGAGTGTTACATCATTTGAAAGCTCTTTGTCTTTTAATTCAACACACTAATTCTTTTGGAAGTTTTATCAACTCGTTTAAAAATTATTCAAAGCTGGAGTTGCAAGAACGTATTTCATTTATTGTGATGAGAAATGCACTAATTAGTCAATTTTTCGTTAAAAAAACTGAAAAACAAAACCAAACGTTCAAAAATATTTATCAGTTAAGTAAGTGTTCAAATTGTTGACCACTAGCTTCCATACAAGAGTACAAATTTGGTTCAAAACGAGCTCTGACATTCTGAAGCATTTGTGGAGTTATTAGACGGCATTCTTCAACAATGCGTCGTCCTAATTCTTCCAGAGACTCCGGTTCTGTTGCGTAAATTCTACTCTTTGAATGTCTTCATACAAAAAAGTTTAAAGGAGTTAAATCCGGTGATCTAGGGGGCCACTCAATAGCACCTCTACGCCCAATTAATTGCTCTGGAAACTCTCTAACACGTTGTGAAAAATACGGAGGAGCTCCATCTTGTTGAAACACTAATTGATTTTCTTGATAGCGATCATCATTTTCAACAATGTCAATTGGTAGAGGGTAAACGATATCTTCTAGTAACTCCAAATACGTTTCGCCACTCAAATTGCCATCAAGAAAAAATGGTCCGATTAAACGATCTCCAAAAATGCCAGTCCAGACATTCATTTTCTGTGGAGTTTGAGTGTGGACTTCGTGAAAATTTCTTGGATTATTATCTGCCCAATTATGACGATTGACTGTAGAGTTTAATAAAAACGTACACTCGTCTGAAAAACAGATATTGAACAGAAAGTTCCCGTTATTAGCTATTTGTGGAGTCATAGCTTCACAAAACTCCAGCCACCGATCAAAATCATCTTCATTTAGTTGTTGTACAAGATGAATTTTATACGGGTGAAATTTATGGTGCTTCAATATTCGCTGAATAGTTCTGCTTTTGATGTTTGAAACAGTGGTCAATTTTCTCGTGCTCAAAGTTGGGTCTGCAGAAATTTGTCTTAAAACTTCAATCTCAGTAGTCCCATATTCACGTTCAGGATGCCGTTTTTTGTTGGCTACTGAACCACTTTGTCGAAACTTTGCAAATAACTCCAAATTGTATTTTCTCTTAACATGTCTGTTCGGATGTCGTTCATTAAACCAATTTGCGGTACGGTTGGCACAGTCGTAGTTTTTGAAAAAAAGAGTAATTATTTCAACACTTTCTTCTACAGAATACACCATTGTGAAATTAATTTTCGGTAGTACTATAAAGTATCAAACCGACCGATAAACTGGAATAATAAACCGCATTTCTTTGATTCCGATAAGAAATGTTCTGATAGTCATTTTTTTTGTTTACAAACCAACAAAACATTGACTATCAGCACATTTCTTATCGGAGTGAGTGAAATGCGTTTTTGCATCTTCAACTGTGCATAATTTCTAAACGAGTTGATAAAAAATTAGTGTGATGAATTCATAAAAGAAAGAGCTTTCAAATGATGTAACACTTGACCCATGTTCCCTATTTAAAGTATAAGGGTCGTTATCACCACCCTTAAGGGGTTGATGTGGCAAAGCTGAGTTTTATGTCAAAACATGTCCCCCTCAATATTAAAATTAAGGTGTTTCGGCGTTTCTTAAAAAAAAATTCTCTGGACGCAAATCGATCTGTTTCGTTTTCAATGCTCCACCCTATATATATATACATATATATATATATATATATATATATATATATATATATATATATATATATATATACATGTAAAAATTGAAACTGTGTCGTAGTTACAGTTTACCCTGTATATTTTCACTTAAATTCATAAAAAGTTTTAACAACTTGATAAAATTGGCTTACGTACGAGTCAAACTTTTTTACAGAATTTAATATTTGATTCAGTGTATTTGACTACTCATGTGAAATAGAGCTATCCATCATTTCATTCGCAAACATTCCAAGGAAAACATTACGTATGGATAAAGGCGACTCTTCTCCAATTCAGCCTTCTTGAAATTTTCGTCAGGTTAAAACTCCAACAAAACACAAAAAATGGGGCTTTATCCAATTATAAAGTTTTACTTTGGCCTTGGCAACCGCACGGAAAAACGATGAAAAGTAAATTGAATTAGCTGACAAAATCTTTGATTTCTCGTCGTGTTTCAAACTTGCGATAAACTACTGCAAACTTGATGTAAATTTCCCGAGTCGATTGATTATATTATCACGGAATTCATAAAATGTTCACTCAAATTATTGAGTTGTAAAAGTTATATTTCACGGCTTTTAGAATACATTATATAAAGTTCAAATTTTATAACACGAAAGCTAATGATGAGATATATTTGTGTGTCAATAATGGGTTTTATAATGTGTTTTGTGATGTCAACAAAAATATTACAAATATATGGATAGATAGATACAATAATTAATTAAGTAACAACTAACTACTAACTAACATCATTTTCTTTAAAAATGCACGGATGAGTCCTCTAAAAATTCGCTACCAGAACGCACTTGCTGCATCTAAACTTTTAATTTTTTTTCTACTGATATCCGCTTATGAGAAGATAGCGACTATTGACTATTGAATTTTCAAAAATGGTTTTCAAATGAGCGCTAACTAGGAGCCCTGAACCAATATTAGATTTTTACATGTTTTATATATATATATATATATATATATATATATATATATATATATATAATATACATACATATATATATATATATATATATATATATATATATATACGGAGTGACAACTTTCAAAACGGAACATAGGCGAATAACATGGGAAATCAAATATTTGCAAAATTAAAAGTGTGAGCAGCCATGACATGCCAAATTCGAATAATTTTGTTACTGCAAATCAGACATTCCTGATGATCAAAGCATATTTTCCTGAAAACCTTGACAATGAATAATAATAATAATAATATCTATAGTAATGAGGAACAAGTGTTTATGGTAAAAACATATTACAGTGCTGGCAGTTTGCGAAAAGTTTGAGATTTCTCCTCAGTTAAGTACGATGATCTGATAATCGAGCATAATGCTGATTGCAAATTAATAAAAAATTACGAAAATCTTGGTTTACCATGATTTTGTTTTAACATAAGACACTTTGAAGAAAAAGCAATTATAACAGTAGTACGTGCAGTTCCGGAACCATAATAAAATTAACTATTAACAAAAAATAAGTAACTATAATTTAACTGAAGCAATTACAACAAATATTCAAATAGTTCCCGATTTTGATATAAACAATATCCCAACCTTTTATAAAATGCCATTCGAACTTGTGCGAGTTGTTGGTGTAAATTCATCATAGATAGCCTCACTCAAATAATTAATATTTGGGTGACGAGTTTTATAAATTTTGTTTTTAAGGTGACCCCACAAGAAGAAGTCACAAGGTGCCAAATCAGGAGATCTCGCCGGCCACTTAATATTAACACCACGACCAATCCAATGATTAGGAAAAAATTATCTAAACAGGTTCTTACGTCTACACCAAAATGAGCTGGACACCCATCTTGCTGAAACCAGACTTCCCAATTTTCATTTTCAACTTCGTCTAATGCAGGACATACCTTATTTACCAAGAGTTCCAAATAATTTTCTGAATTTAAATTGAAAATGAATTCAAACGGTCCAATGATATGATTATTTAAAAAATGCCTGCCCAAATATTAATTTTCTGAAGGTATTGGGATCTCGTCGAAAGTTGTAACCTTGAGTTTTGTTGCGCGCAGTATCTTGTATTCTGTACGTTAGGTTCATTATTTAGCGTAAACGTGCACTCGTCAGTAAAGCAAATCGATGAAAGAAAATGGCGATCCCGATGGGCGCCATAACATCTTCACAAAATACACGCCTGCTCTCTTGATCTATTTCCAACAACTCTTGATGGCACTGCGGCTTGTACGGGTGGTAGTTGTGTTTTTTAAGGATTTTTCGCACACGCTCCCGAGAAACACCACATTATTCTGCTGCAACTCTCGTACTTGTAGTTGGATTGACATTGAATAACGCTAGCGCCATTTCCTCTAGTTCTGCATTAACTTGTCTTCTAACGCCTGTTTCATTACAAAAATACATTGATAGTGAAATAATACAAATTCAGCTGTAAGCTTACCACCCACATTTTTTACTGCTACACTTGCAGTTTCTTAAAATTTTCTTAAAATACGTTGGATTGTGCTCACGGATGGAATGGGTCGATCATCGTACTTAACTGAGAACAAATCTCGAACTTTTCGCAAACTGCCAGCACTCTAATATGTTTTTACAATAAACACTCGTTCCTCATTACTATAGATAGATATTATTATTATTCATTTTAAAGCTTTTCAGGAAAATATGTATTGGTAATCAGAAAGGTTTGATTTGACAGTAACAAACTTATTTGAATTTAGCATGTCAAAAATGTTTGATTTGACAGTAACAAAATTATTCGAATTTAGCATGTCATGGCTGCTCATTTTGAAAATATTTAAATTATCATCTCATGATAAAAAGAGTTTTAATTAGTAGGTATTTGGTATCAGCAGGCTCAAAAAATTAATTCTCTTTTGATAGACACCACTACCGTTCTTGTAGATAAAAGAGGTGAGTAGCAAACTGCAAATATGTGATTTCCCATGTTATTCGCGTATGTTCTGCTTTGAAAGTTGTCACTTGGTATATACGGACTTTAAAAAAAGACCGAACACCCGATAAGGGTTGATTCCAATTGAACTTTGGAACTTATACAAAATGTTTGTTTAATGAATCTTAAGTTTAACTTAGTCTGGACGCAGCTGCGCAAGTGCGTTATGGAAGTGAATTTTGATTTTAAAAAAAATTAAATATGTCTTTTCTTAATCAAAGCAAGTATCAAATTTGGTTACCAGTATAACCTATATTATAGTAGAAATAATGTGCCATATTTTATCAAAATAAATATATTGTTTGAAAATGTACAAAAAAATCCTAAAATACACGTAAAATGTTCCCGAAAAAACGCTTTTATGAAAATTCACCACCATAACGCACTTGATGCGTCCAGACTTTTTTATTATTGTTTTTTACAAAGCTCCACATACGGTCAACAGAATATGTCACCAAAATGTTCCGGTCTTCTCGTCGACTTCACAACACACTTGTTGCCTTGGCAGCCCCCCCTGTCATCTCTCTATAACCATAACTACTTCTTAATTATCTACAGGCTTGGAAAGAGACTAAAATTATGTCTTGCTGTCTTTTGTCTGGCATAATTGGACACAGCTAGACCCGACAAAAAACAATCAGCTCCAGATAATGATACCGGCAGCAGATCGGTGAGTATTTCTAGATCTCTAAGGAATAATTGAGGCTCTCATCGAGCGCCTGACGTATTCAGAAAGCTCATTTATTTTCCTTGCAGATTATCGGATTCCGTTTCGTTTTGTTCTTGTTGCGTACACACGAGTTAAGGAAACTAATAAAAAAGAAAATCAATACTTTGATTCGCAGTTTCCATTAAGAATAAAATGCTAATGAATCTACCCTGTGGAAATTAATAAATCAGTGAAGGTGTCATATAAAAAATTCATAGACTTCGTAACTCCTGTTTATGACATCTAATTCTTTTCAGCTAACGGGGGAAACGTTATATTGGAAATGTTTTAATTAAAATTTGCCATTCAAAAAATTTACATTTCAACTTTTAATTGGTTTAGCTTAAGCAAATATTCTTCAAAAATATTTAAAGTAAGAGGTACGTTTTATCGATGACATTGAATTAAAAGATAGGGTTTGAGAATTGACCAAACAATATTAGGTTTACTGCTAGGAATTATGGCCCTTTGACTAGCACTGATGAACACACTTTAATGTAGCACAGCACAACATTGCATATCCAATCGTTTCGCAAATTACGTTTGTGTGCCCCTTCAGATAATGAAAATACGCTGATAAAAACCTATTAGCGATTATTAGCGAAAAATTCACTAATGAGGAGATCTGTATATATATATATATATATATATATATATATATATATATATATATATATATATATATATATATATATATACATATACATATATATATATATATATATATATATATATATATATATATATATATATATATATATATATATATATATTGTGCTGAGAATTGCAAAGGCCATATAAAGTTATAAAAACAAAAATGAAAACCCTGACGGAAACTAGTATGACGAAGCTAAGTTTCGATTATTATTTCAATAAAGTAGATGGTCAGATCTACAAAATTGGAGAATCAGATTAAAAATGGGGGGGTAGTAGTAGTACCACTGGTCAATAGTAGGTAAAATACTTACGGTTTACACGTAATGCATATGGGTTATCTGTATATTGTATACATATCCACATCGTTCGACATATTTTACTGTACACTAAAACAGAAAACAAAATAATAACATTAAAACACAAGCACATTCACTATTATTGTTAGTCAGTGTTATTTGGAGAAGCAATGAAAGATATATATAGCCATAATTTGTTGGAATGATCATTAAATGAGTCTTTAAAAAGTATAATTAGCAATTTGGAAAATATCTCAGTTAAAGTGAAATTAAAAGAGCCAAAAATCTATATGTAGATAGATTGAAATATTAAGCATGAAATACATACCAAAGAATTATGTTCTAAATCAATTACCTCAAGGTAATGAACAAAACCCCTGTATGATGTTTTCAATATGTAAATTTAGTTTTTATTTATGTGAACAATGAACTGAAATGTACCCATATATGTGTCTGTGTTTATAAAAACAATGAACTGGAAGTTTCTAAAGACCGTGTTTAGTGTGTTGTGGAACTTTGAAATCTAGATTGCAGCATATGAACTTAATGAATTTGTTATTGACTATAATTAGATTAAAAAAATAAGGTTAGGCCAAATGTCATTTTTAAGAATAAGGATTTATTTTCTACTTACTCGACGGTTTCCAAGGAGATTAGCTGTCAAACGTATTAATTAATTGGAAGAGAGAATGCCCTGACCAGACAGGAAACACCAAATGTTAGAGGAATTTGGAGAACATTTCCGCTTTTGTTAGGAATTATTGTTGGTTGTTGATAAAATTCAGATGCGAGAGAGCGTCATTCTTGCTTCCCATTTTAAATATAAATATTTTAAAGTATAAATTGTGCGAGGAAAATTCAATTTGCCGCTAAAACAGAGAAGAGACGTTACATCAAGTTTTTTAACGTAAGAAAGTACGAGATAAGCAGTAAATATATCAATAATACTTACATTTGAGGATATCCACTACCATTAGCGAGAAAGCCAAGGTTAGAGATTTATTTTGTTTAATGTATATCAGCTCAACCAGACAAATATTTTAATAAAAAGACAGCCCATTCTGTCAAATATCATTTTAAGCAAATGTGTTTATGGGAAACTAAGATTTAAACGCATAAAGTAGAAATCTTATGGGATAATTTAACCATAGTTCAACATTGCGAATACAGAGGGAGTGCAGGTCAAGGATCCATATTTTATTAATCAGAACATTAGAATGACAGCCGAAAATTCGGGTATTAAGATTAATCATTGTAAATTGATAATATTAGTTTGACAAACGGATCCGTTTAGATTTTAAATTTAATATTGTGCCAATAAAATTTGTTTACGAATTTTGAAACATAATTCTTTGAAACAAAATAAGATTTAATAAGGTTACTATAAATATTTGCAGGCTATATTTTTCCCTATATTTTTTGCAGAACTCACCACTGAGATAGTAAGTATATTAAAATATTTGAATACAATTTATTTGACATATATATATATATATATATATATATATATATATATATATATATATATATATATATATATATATATATATATATATATATATAGTAGAAGGATAGGCAACCCAAATAACCCTGAGATAGCTTAAATCACATAATACAAGAGTCATAAAACGTTTTTTTTTTTATTCAGATAAAGTTTCACATTATAAAATATACAGAGTCACCCATAATACATGGTGTAAAATATCATCATTTTTTTTAATATCACTATTTCCATATAAAATAAATAGAAATATAAAAACATTGAATTTAACATAATAAATATAATAAAAAAAATATAAAAAAAATAATAATAAAAAGTCAAGCCAATATTTGTATAATTGGCGCCCAACGTGGGGCATTAAAATTTATAATATAATATAAAATATATATAAAATTAAAGCCAAATAATAATATAATTGGCGCCGCAACGTTCGGGCACAGCAAAAATAGGGGAAACTAGCCATAACGTCTAGGCACAGCAAAACAGGGGATCAAACTGCAACATCTGGGCACAGGAATTCTTAATATTGGTAGAACCAGACCTGAAAAACAAAAATTTAATTACTGACCATCCTAAATAAAGAAATTTAAACATAAAAATGTCGCAACAAAAGCAAACAAGAGCTAGAAAAACAAAGAAGACTGAAGAAATACAACAGGAGGAACAATTTGATGAAGGAGACACAGGAGAAGAGAAAACAGAAGAAATGTTAGTAAAAGAAACCGTATCGCAGGAGGAAATACCAGATAAACCGGAGGAGAGTGAAGAAACTGAAACGATAGAACCGAATGCACAAGAAGAAACGCCAAGTAAGGAACAAACCTATTGGCAACAAATGGCGAGTATGTTGCAACAAAATATGGAAAAAATAAAGGACAGTATAAATGAAAACATGAATGAAAAATTGCAGAAGCAAGAAGAAAATCTAAGTAATAAAATGGCAAAGCAAGAAGATATGAAAAATCTAGAAGTATTTATACAGAGTGTAACAACAGAAATCAAAACGGATATGAATAAATTACAAGAAATGATACTATATTGTATAGAAACATTCAAGATCTCAGAGAAGAAACGAAAAAAAATACAGAAAAACTCAAGCAAGATATGGAAAACAGGATGGCAGGAAAAATAGAAGAGAGTGAGAAATATCTCATGGAGGATATGAACAGGAAGCAAAGCACCTTGGAAAAGGAAAATGAAGGGGTAATTATACAAATAAGAAGTGATGTGGACGAGGAAAAACAGAAATGTCAACAAAATTGCCAGAAAATGGAAACCGAAATGAATACAGTATGCAAGAAAATAATGGAGAAAATGATAGAGAGAGGAAACGTAAGAAGTCAGCTGATAACAAGTGAAAGAAAGATGCGCAAACGAAAAAGAGAGAGATATGAAACTGAAATGGAAGAGAAATTAAGAGAAACGAATGGAAAACTGAAGAATTTAAGAGAAGAAACAGATATAAACCTGAAGTTGAAAAATAAAGAGAATAAAAACGTGCGAACACTCCACCAGTCCATTAAATACGTGCAAAGGTTCCCGATAAGTATAAATAGAGAAGGAAACCGACAAGAAAGCAAAAATTGGGGAGATAATAAAAATAATGACAAGCAAAAACTTAATAAGAATAATCGACATGGCGAAAGTAGAAGAAACTACCGGGAAAATGATCAGTATCAAAACAGGGATAAAAACAGAAATGATCAAGGAAATTACGAAAAATTACAACAATAATAGACCAAGATCACGTCTATAAACTGAACTAAAAGTTTTTCGGATAAATAACCATTCAAAATTCAAAATTTTAAACAAATAGTAAGTGGAACAGACGAAACAATAAAATAACCTAAACGACTTGTATGAATTTAAATAAAGGAAATTAATCCACCAAATAAAAAGACCAGGAGAGCAAGGATTTTAAATTAATTGAACAATTTCGAAAGAAAGAGACAAATAATTTTGAAAATCAAAAGGCCAGGAGGCAAAAGAAAGGAATAAGATATATGTATATATATAAAGGGGGCTGTGAGCACAAAAGAGAAGTAACGTATAGGGAAAAACTCGAGGCATATAATAAGAAAAGTGAAATAAGAAAATGACAATGACAGTGAACGCAGAGGATCATATGAAGCAAGAAAAAAAATATATATATATATATATATATATATATATATATATATATATATATATATATATATATATATATATATATATATATATATATATATATATATATATATATATATATAAGAAAATGGACAAGAAGATAAAATTTTGAAGAATTCTAAAGATATATGGTAGTGAATGAGGAAAAGAATTATAGTTGGAGTAGCGAAACCAGTATAAAGAAGAAAATAGTGTGACGAAGTCTATATTTTCAGAACAGCTGTATGTACTGGAAACGGCTGTTCGAAAATAAATATAATATAATTCATACAAATAAAAATTCCACGCAGTAAAAATTATTATCTTCATCATTAACATTTCTTAAAAGTACGCATTTTCGAATTATCGCGGCGGTGTAAAAACATATCTGCAGAGATAAGGATAAGGTATCTTGCACCGATTAAGATGTTTCAGCCGGGGACTGCAGACAGAGAGAATTTAACTACTGAGGTGGCTAGTTGACCATTTGCCGTAGCGTGTTGAAGAATATTTAGTAGTAAATTACATTCAAAAAGTTAGAGTCAATTTATAGAAGTGGTAGAGGAACGCCAGTACACCGTACCCTCTTGCCCGTGATTGTGAGAGACAAGTCCGTGGCGCAATAAATATATCTGACGCCGTCGAGGTAAGAATATTTTGGTTTTGCCTTATTTGATATAATTGTAGCGAATTTTCGGATATTTTCTCTCAGTCCCCACGTGCCTACCCGTCGACGTCGAGGCCACGAGATTTAGTGCCGTTCCCCTCCATAATCCTATCCCTTCATCGTCAGCGTGTCTTAATACTTCTGGAAGGTGATGCTGTATCTAACACAGACCTTCTAAGGGTATTAACTACGACGGTTCCAAGTCGACTCTGGTCTGGACGCTGTAGTACACAAGCAGGCCAAGGTCGAGTTGGTACACGACAATATCCTTTCGCAGGGTGCCCCCCTGCAACCCTCCCGTTCCATATCGACGCCCTGACGTCGAGGCGTTGGATCTCTTGTTGTCGACTCCGTCGGATAGGCGCATTTTTGCTATTTGAGGAGCGCGTCTCCAATTGACCCATTTAACGGCTGCATCCACGGGTTGTAAACCACCGCACTCGAGGTTTCCGTCCGCGTGACTCCCGCATTTTCTTTCCGTGGGGAATAAGTGGTTTCGTTGGTCCGTCACCAGCAATACGACTTGTCTTAAAGTATGTTAGAGCGATAAGTACATTTTATATTGTGAGCATACCAGTGCGTTGTAAAACCTTATAATGTAATAAATAGAGTGAAAACTACGTTCAGTCTGTTTCTTAATCTTAAATAAATCTGCTACACCCTTATAAACTTTCGGAAGGTCAGGTAAATACCGGGGGAGCGATTAAAGCCCGCGACCCCGGAGGTATCTATACGGCCTACTACACCACAGGCTGCCGGACCCTCTCCACGGAGCTATCCAGGCACTCCGGTCACGTCAGTGGTCGGAGTCTTGTGACGAGGTCGCAGACACCCTCGTAGGGAGTAAACCCTCTAAAATCTGGCGCCCGGGACCGTTCCTGTAAATCCATTGATCCGTTTTACCGTATAATTCACCCCGCAAGTCAGGCCTCGTTACAAAATGGCGCCCGAGCAGTTTAGCCGAGCAGGGAGCCGTAACTAAAAAACTGACCATTCCGTATTGATACCGTCCCGTTACATTACCGTTCCGTTGCGATATAGTTCCGTTACATATTATTGAATAAAAAGCCGACCGTTCCGTGTTGATACCGTCCCGTTCTAATACCGTCCCGTTCCGATACAGTTTTGTTACATATTATTAAACAAAAAAGCTAACCGTTCCGTGGTAATACCGTCCCGTTACAATACCGTCCTGTTCCGATATCGTTCCGTTACATATTATTAAATAAAATAGCTAACTGTTCCGTATTAATACCGTTCCGTTCCAATACCGCCCCGTTCCGATATCGTTCCGTTGCAAGTTATTTAACAAAAACCGTCACCGTTATGTCCACTCCGCAAGAAAACGTCCCAAACTGGAAGGTACAGTTTGACGGAAATTCCGACCCAGCTGCCTTTCTAGAACGCTTGGAGGAAATACGCATATATTCAGGCGTCAGCAGCGACCGTCTCTTATCCGCCCTCCCACAATGGTTAGATGGACCAGCCCTGTTGTGGTACCGCAACAACCGGGGCATGTGGAGTCGATGGGAGGATTTCCTGACTGACTTCCGCCAGTTCTACTTCCCAGTTAACTACCTGGTGGACATAGAAACGGAAATAAGCCGGAGGCTCCAGCTACCGGATGAGCCGGTCATAAGGTATGCCACCGACCTCCAAACGCTTATCAGGAGACATGGGAATATGTCCCCGGAAAAGGAGCTAACATGGCTTAAAAGAAATCTTCTACCTCAATACCGCCAAATGCTGTGGAATTGCGACATTCCTGACATTAGAACATTCATAGAGAAGGCTAAGTCCGTCGAATCCCTCGTCCAAGAAACCCGTGGTAACCAGCGTTGGGCCGGGTTATCGACGAGGCCACAGTCAAACCATGCTCCGTACTACTCTCCCCCACCGAGCCCCACCGCCAGGGCAACACCGCCAGCACCCGATAGCCGACGCCGCATGTTTATACCAGCCTCCAGGACAGCTAGCCCAAATGAGGTACAAGCCGGAAACAACACCTATAGAGCAGTGAGATTTGCTCCTATTTGTTGGCGATGCGGCCAACCTGGGCACATGAGAGGCCAGTGTCGAGCGCCGTCAGCCAGGTTGTTTTGCTCGCGCTGCGGGCGTCCCGACACCCTGTCGAGAGAATGTCCTTGCTTATCCGATCAGGGAAACTATTAAGGGACTGCGCCGGACCGAGGACCCCGCAGTTTCCGTCACACGAACCCTCGGAAACAAGCGTCGTAACAGACAACCGACCGTTTATGGCAATAAGCATTGCCGAAGAGACCTTCGAGGCGCTGGTGGACACCGGGGCCACGCGCTCATTCGTGGGTGGCAAAGTGGCTGAGTATTGCCACTCGAAAGGCATGCCCGCGATCCCCATAGGCGACGTGGCCACCCGGGTCGCCGACGGCAATGCCATCAACATCAGACAGGCTTACGACCTGGTGATGAGGATTGGCTCACGGACTATCAGGCGCCGCATGTTATATTTACCCACATTGCCAGTCGATATTCTCTTCGGAATGGACGTCCTAAAGGAACACGGGTTTGAGATAGACCTCCGTACCGCTCAGTGCCGACTAAATGGAGAATTGATACCGCCCACAGTCGCAGATTGCACAGAGCTTACGACTGGTAAACCAGTATCAACAGAAGGCCCTTCCTTGCCACACCTATCTGCCGTCGAACAGCAGGAGCTGCAGCGATTCCTAGCTGAGGAGTTACCAGCTTTTGCAGATATCAAAGGCCCTACACACCTGGCACAACACCGTATACGGCTTGCTAATACCACGCCTATCAAGCAAAGGTATAGACCCCGTAACCCGAAAATGCAGGAAATAATTAATGAAGAGGTGGATAGAATGTTAGCGGAAGGCATCATAGAGCCGTCGTCTAGCCCCTGGAGCTCGCCAATCGTGATTGTCAAAAAGAAAGATGGTACCCCACGTTTCTGCGTAGACTTCCGCAAAGTTAATGAGGTATCGGTTAAGGATGCGTATCCCCTCCCGTACATCTCGGCCATATTAGACAAACTGAGGCGAGCTAAGTATATCACCACCCTCGACCTGCGGCAGGGATACTGGCAGATACCGTTGACGCCGGAAAGTCGACCGATCACGGCGTTCACCGTCCCCGGAAGAGGCTTATTCCAGTTCAGGGTAATGTGCTTCGGTCTCCACTCGGCCAGCGCGACGTTCCAACGCCTACTAGATAGGATCATAACTCCTGACATGGACGACATCGCGTTCGCCTATTTGGACGACGTAATTGTGTTGGGAGAGACCTTCGAACAGCACCTGAACAACCTCCGGGAAGTATTCCGCCGACTCCGTAACGCTAACCTACAGCTAAACCCAGACAAGTGCCACTTTTGCCGCCGTTCCCTCACATACTTAGGACACGTGGTGAACGAGGAGGGAATACACACCGATCCAGATAAGGTGGCGGCGATCCGCGCTATGCCCCCGCCGAACAACGTCCGTAGCCTACGTAGGTTTTTGGGAGTCTGCTCTTGGTACCGAAGGTTCCTGAAGGACTTTTCGCAAGTAGCAGCCCCACTAACCAGACTCCTAAAGAAGAAGGAGAAATGGAGTTGGACCGTACACCAACAACAGGCGTTCGACGACCTAAAGGCCGGACTCACCGAGGCCCCAGTGTTAGCGTGCCCAGACTTTACGAAGCGCTTCACGTTGCAAACCGACGCTTCCAACGACGGACTGGGCGTAGCGCTGACGCAAAACCTGGAAGAGGGGGAACGGGTAATAGCGTATGCTAGCCGTACTCTGACCGGCCCAGAAAAGAATTACTCCGTAACAGAAAAAGAATGTCTGGCCATAGTGTGGGGCATAGAAAAGATGCGGCCGTATCTGGAAGGCTATAGCTTCACCGTAATAACCGACCATATGTCCCTCCGGTGGCTACAGTCAATCCGTAGCCCTTCAGGAAGGTTGGCACGCTGGAGTGTGTTCCTCCAGCAATACGATTTCGCCATAAAATACAGGAAAGGCGCCATGAACCGGGTGGCCGACGCGTTATCGCGAAACGCGTTACCGGCTACGGATACGCCGGAGGAACATGCTTGCTTCAGCCGAGAAGACACCCAATGCACGTGGTTCATAAACAAAATCACCGAGGTGCAGAAGAATCCCGACGCGTTTCCGGACTACCGTGTGGAAGGGGGGAAGCTCTATAGGCACTTCTGGGACTCCAACGAGTTCGCCGAACCCGAAGTATACAACCCGTGGAAAATATGCGTCCCGAAAAATTTCAGGTCAAGGGTACTGGAACAAAACCATGATGCGCCCACCGCGGGGCATTTAGGAGTCGCCAAGACCATAGCGCGCATAACCCACAACTACTACTGGCCCGGCATGTTCCGAGACATCGCACGTTATGTCCGGCAGTGTGATCGTTGCCAAAGGTACAAGGTGTCACAGCAACAACTTCCTGGGAAAATGCAGCCGTTTGTTAGCAAGGGGCCATGGGAGGTCGTGAGTATAGATCTGGTAGGACCACTACCCCGATCCAAGAAGGGTAACTGCTACTTGGTCGTCATGCACGATAGGTTCACTAAGTGGGTAGAAGCGAAACCGTTGCGAAAATCGTCGGCTAAAGCCGTTGCCGACGTGCTCTTCGAACAGGTTATGATGCGCTTCGGGACCCCACAAATAGTTATTAGCGACAATGGCCCCCAATTCACCGGTCGCATATTTAAAGGGTTGCTCAAAGAAATGGGCATCAAACACCGTTTAACACCCCCGTATACACCCCAAGCGAACCCCGTGGAGAGAAGCAACCGCACGCTAAAGACCATGATATCGCTGTTCTGTGACCGCGAACAGGCCAGATGGGATGAGAGATTGCCCGAGCTAGTGTTCGCCATAAACACCGCTAAACAGCAGTCGACCGGCTTCTCTCCGGCGTTCCTCAATTTTGGGCGGGAATTGCCGGCACCGAACATGATACCGACCACCGAACCAGCAGACGGAGAGGACGCTATCGTGGAGGCTCCCCAAATCAACCGCCAATTGAATCGAGTGGAGAAGTTGCGGGAGACCTTCGAACTCGTGAAGATCAACCTCGACAGGGCCTTTTCTCAGCAGAGCGGCCATTACAACCTGAGGCGTCGCGACTGGCGATGTGCCGTAGGTGACCGCGTCCTACGGGTAGATCGTCCACTGTCTTCGGCACCCCGGGGCTTTGCAGCAAAATTGGCCCCGAAATATACGGGACCGTACACCGTGAGCAAAGTCGTGTCGCGGGTGGTCTACGATCTGAAAGACGAAGCGGGTAAGAGGTATCACAATATCCACATCAAAGACCTCAAACCGTACCACCCACCGTCTCCGCTGTTCCCGGTCGACATGAGGAGGAACCCCGTCCGTCAACTACGTAGTGCAGGTGAACCCCAGCCCAGGTCTCCAGGACACCACCCGGCACATACCAAGAGGCGTCGACTACAAGGAAGGCACCGTGTCACTCCAAACCTTGGGACGCAACCGCCAGCAAACGTTGTCGTAAGTGACCGACCCCAATGTACACTACTACACAATAGCTAGTATTAATTTTATAATAGGTTAAGGTTTAGTTGGTAGAGTAAAATTTTTTTTTGGAAAATTGCAATGTTTTGTTAGTTGTAGGTAGGTGACGGCCAACAAGTCGGTAGGGATAAAATATTTGTATGCAAATATTTTTCTGTACGAAGGGGGGGCGTGTGACGAAGTCTATATTTTCAGAACAGCTGTATGTACTGGAAACGGCTGTTCGAAAATAAATATAATATAATTCATACAAATAAAAATTCCACGCAGTAAAAATTATTATCTTCATCATTAACATTTCTTAAAAGTACGCATTTTCGAATTATCGCGGCGGTGTAAAAACATATCTGCAGAGATAAGGATAAGGTATCTTGCACCGATTAAGATGTTTCAGCCGGGGACTGCAGACAGAGAGAATTTAACTACTGAGGTGGCTAGTTGACCATTTGCCGTAGCGTGTTGAAGAATATTTAGTAGTAAATTACATTCAAAAAGTTAGAGTCAATTTATAGAAGTGGTAGAGGAACGCCAGTACACCGTACCCTCTTGCCCGTGATTGTGAGAGACAAGTCCGTGGCGCAATAAATATATCTGACGCCGTCGAGGTAAGAATATTTTGGTTTTGCCTTATTTGATATAATTGTAGCGAATTTTCGGATATTTTCTCTCAGTCCCCACGTGCCTACCCGTCGACGTCGAGGCCACGAGATTTAGTGCCGTTCCCCTCCATAATCCTATCCCTTCATCGTCAGCGTGTCTTAATACTTCTGGAAGGTGATGCTGTATCTAACACAGACCTTCTAAGGGTATTAACTACGACGGTTCCAAGTCGACTCTGGTCTGGACGCTGTAGTACACAAGCAGGCCAAGGTCGAGTTGGTACACGACAATATCCTTTCGCAGGGTGCCCCCCCTGCAACCCTCCCGTTCCATATCGACGCCCTGACGTCGAGGCGTTGGATCTCTTGTTGTCGACTCCGTCGGATAGGCGCATTTTTGCTATTTGAGGAGCGCGTCTCCAATTGACCCATTTAACGGCTGCATCCACGGGTTGTAAACCACCGCACTCGAGGTTTCCGTCCGCGTGACTCCCGCATTTTCTTTCCGTGGGGAATAAGTGGTTTCGTTGGTCCGTCACCAGCAATACGACTTGTCTTAAAGTATGTTAGAGCGATAAGTACATTTTATATTGTGAGCATACCAGTGCGTTGTAAAACCTTATAATGTAATAAATAGAGTGAAAACTACGTTCAGTCTGTTTCTTAATCTTAAATAAATCTGCTACACCCTTATAAACTTTCGGAAGGTCAGGTAAATACCGGGGGAGCGATTAAAGCCCGCGACCCCGGAGGTATCTATACGGCCTACTACACCACAGGCTGCCGGACCCTCTCCACGGAGCTATCCAGGCACTCCGGTCACGTCAGTGGTCGGAGTCTTGTGACGAGGTCGCAGACACCCTCGTAGGGAGTAAACCCTCTAAAATCTGGCGCCCGGGACCGTTCCTGTAAATCCATTGATCCGTTTTACCGTATAATTCACCCCGCAAGTCAGGCCTCGTTACAATAGGCCCAAGAGAGGTTCTGATGAATAAAATGAATAATGAATATTGAAATAAATATATGAAAATGAATTAATATAGAAATATAGTATTAAAATGAAGAAATATTAAAATAAAGAAGATTTAGGGGATAGATGATAAGATACAAATAAAAAAGGAAACCATGTAAGAAATAAATTGAGATATATATATATATATATATATATATATATATATATATATATACCAGATGGAGAAAATATTTATAAAAAGCTGCTAATCCGAGAAAATAAAGTTGAATAAAATAAAACGTCGTTGTACATTGATGAGAAGAAAAGTATGAACAAGAAGACCCGAGAAACCAAACGTGAAACTAGGAAAACCGTAAATAAAAGAATTTGTCAACAATACCAAGTGACATTACGATTTACAAGTATTCGTCATCCACAATCAAACATTTCTGAGAGATATATACAAGAACTTAACAAGTATTTGAGGATAATGGTACACAGCGATCACCGAGAGTGGCAAGATAAGCTAAATTTAATAGAAGAATTACTTAATAATAGTCCACATACAATGACTGGACAATCACCGATTTATCTATTCAAAGGTGTCATGCCTGAAAGAAAATGGCTCCAACAAAATAGTAAAACCTACGAAGAAGTAGTAAAAATGGTCAATAAATTAAATGAGAGACGTGCAGAGAAATGTGCAAAAAGGTTTTTGAAAAAGAAATCTAAGAAATCGACATTTAAAAGAGGAGATTTAGTAATCATAAGGGCATTGCGAACCTCGAACTATAAGAAAAATATCAGTGCCAAGTTAATGATGCCATTTGAGGGTCCATTCGAGATCACAACAGAAAACCCAGTTAATAGTTGTGAAATCAAAGACCCAATCACAGGAAAAATTAGAGGAATATTTAATATACAAGATATATTCCACTTCTATCAATAACAATGAAAATAAAATATCAGCACGTATGTAAATTTTGCTTCCATTACTTTCGAGAATCGAGATAATGTATGCAAAATTGGGGGGTGTTGTGCTGAGAATTGCAAAGGCCATATAAAGTTATAAAAACAAAAATGAAAACCCTGACGGAAACTAGTATGACGAAGCTAAGTTTCGATTATTATTTCAATAAAGTAGATGGTCAGATCTACAAAATTGGAAAATCAGATTAATAATGGGGGGTAGTAGTAGTACCACTGGTCAATAGTAGGTAAAATACTTACGGTTTACACGTAATGCATATGGGTTATCTGTATATTGTATACATATCCACATCGTTCGACATATTTTACTGTACACTAAAACAGAAAACAAAATAATAACATTAAAACACAAGCACATTCACTATTATTGTTAGTCAGTGTTATTTGGAGAAGCAATGAAAGATATATATAGCCATAATTTGTTGGAATGATCATTAAATGAGTCTTTAAAAAGTATAATTAGCAATTTGGAAAATATCTCAGTTAAAGTGAAATTAAAAGAGCCAAAAATCTATATGTAGATAGATTGAAATATTAAGCATGAAATACATACCAAAGAATTATGTTCTAAATCAATTACCTCAAGGTAATGAACAAAACCCCTGTATGATGTTTTCAATATGTAAATTTAGTTTTTATTTATGTGAACAATGAACTGAAATGTACCCATATATGTGTCTGTGTTTATAAAAACAATGAACTGGAAGTTTCTAAAGACCGTGTTTAGTGTGTTGTGGAACTTTGAAATCAAGATTGCAGCATATGAACTTAATGAATTTGTTATTGACTATAATTAGATTAAAAAAGTAAGGTTAGGCCAAATGTCATTTTTAAGAATAAGGATTTATTTTCTACTTACTCGACGGTTTCCAAGGAGATTAGCTGTCAAACGTATTGATTAATTGGAAGAGAGAATGCCCTGACCAGACAGGAAACACCAAATGTTAGAGGAATTTGGAGAACATTTCCGCTTTTGTTAGGAATTATTGTTGGTTGTTGATAAAATTCAGATGCGAGAGAGCGTCATTCTTGCTTCCCATTTTAAATATAAATATTTTAAAGTATAAATTGTGCGAGGAAAATTCAATTTGCCGCTAAAACAGAGAAGAGACGTTACATCAAGTTTTTTAACGTAAGAAAGTACGAGATAAGCAGTAAATATATCAATAATACTTACATTTGAGGATATCCACTACCATTAGCGAGGAAGCCAAGGTTAGAGATTTATTTTGTTTAATGTATATCAGCTCAACCAGACAAATATTTAAATAAAAAGACAGCCCATTCTGTCAAATATCATTTTAAGCAAATGTGTTTATGGGAAACTAAGATTTAAACGCATAAAGTAGAAATCTTATGGGATAATTTAACCATAGTTCAACATTGCGAATACAGAGGGAGTGCAGGTCAAGGATCCATATTTTATTAATCAGAACATTGGAATGACAGCCGAAAATTCGGGTATTAAAATTAATCATTGTAAATTGATAATATTAGTTTGACAAACGGATCCGTTTAGATTTTAAATTTGAAATTGTGCCAATAAAATTTGTTTACGAATTTTGAAACATAATTCTTTGAAACAAAATAAGATTTAATAAGGTTACTATAAATATTTGCAGGCTATATTTTTCCCTATATTTTTTGCAGAACTCACCACTAAGATAGTAAGTATATTAAAATATTTGAATACAATTTATTTGACATATATATATATATATATATATATATATATATATATATATATATATATATATATATATAGTAGAAGGATAGGCAACCCAAATAACCCTGAGATAGCTTAAATCACATAATACAAGAGTCATAAAACGTTTTTTTTTTATTCAGATAAAGTTTCACATTATAAAATATACAGAGTCACCCATAATACATGGTGTAAAATATCATCATTTTTTTAATATCACTATTTCCATATAAAATAAATAGAAATATAAAAACATTGAATTAACATAATAAATATAATAAAAAAAATATTAAAAAAAAAATAATAATAATAACCCATATGCATTACGTGTAAACCGTAAGTATTTTACCTACTATTGACCAGTGGTACTACTACTACCCCCCATTATTAATCTGATTCTCCAATTTTGTAGATCTGACCATCTACTTTATTGAAATAATAATCGAAACTTAGCTTCGTCATACTAGTTTCCGTCAGGGTTTTCATTTTTGTTTTTATAACTTTATATGGCCTTTGCAATTCTCAGCACAACATATATATATATATATATATATATATATATATATATATATATATATATATATATATATCAAATAGCGACTCTCGCGGTTTAAGAAGAAGAACTATAAAATTTTTAAAGTATTTTCTGGATATGTCTTGACCTATTTGCGTCAAGAAAACTTAAACTTTGTGTGTAATATAAAACAGATTTTGTTATCCATAAAAAGTATTTTGGTCTCGTGCGTTTCCCTGGTCATCAGTGGTACCCAAAATTTTTATTTTTAAATGCCTATAATTTTATTTCGTTTTAACATAGAGACCTGAATTTTGGCATGGACGGTAATTTTGAGTAAATGTGAGTACCAAATTTGGTTGCCGTAGCTTTTTTATTTTCAAAGATACAAAAATTTTCCGAAAGTAAACTCACAATTTTCCCGGAAAAACTGGTCCGATTTTCCTGTCTAACCAACTTGTCGAAGCCACTTGCAAAAGTAAGGTACTCACCAAATTTTATCAAAATCGGCTCATTAATTTTTGTGTTATCGGTGTGATATATATATATATATATATATATATATATATATATATATATATATATATATATATATATATATATATATATACATATATATATATATATATATATATATATATATATATATATATATATGTATATATATATATATATATATATATATATATATATATATATATATATATATATATATATATATATATATTAACACACATCTCTCCATTAGTGAATTTTCCGTTCCACGAAAAATTCGCTAAAAGTATATTATACAGCAGAATTTATATGTCTTTAGATTTCTAAATTAAAAGAAAAAAAGTTGTAGGCATTTAAAGAAAACAGTTTGAGTGCACTAATGATCAGCGAATGGAACAAACCCAAAATATTTTGTGTCGTTAACATAATCTACTGAATATTCCTGTAAAATTTTATTTTTGCTTAGCGGATACATAATTTTCGCAAAAAAATGCCTAGGCTATTTGTATAAAAATTCACTGCAATAACTTTTGTATTTCCACAATCATAATACGATAAACCATAATATTATCAGATGCTATCTTCAAAAGTGTGTAGCTAGTGGGTTTTGATTTCTGGACCCCATAATATCTATACACACAGGTAATGAAATACTAGTGTGCTATGGTTACCTTTTCAGTAACAAAGTAGCAGGGCTCAAGCTATATTAAATGCAAAGTAGAGTAAAGTGGAGAAGCTTTAGAGTAAATGGTGACGGAAAAATATTTCTTTCCATTAGTATTCGAAAGAAGTAGAAGTTAAACAGAGCTTGCCGCCTATCTCGACGATTGAGCACTTCAAAGCCCAACGCAGTCGACTTTCACATATTTGTGCTTATCATGGAAGCTTTCATGACATGAATCTTAAACACCAGAGTGATTAGTTTGTTTCGGGTAGATACATTTATAGGGCCTCTCCTTGAAAATAGCGGGTAATGTATAAGCACACTTGAGAGGACCCAGAAACGAAAATGTATAACAATACTCACTACTAAGGCACGATAAAAACGCTGACAAAAAAGACAAAAATATACGCATTTAAATGCGTAAAACTGACAAAAAATGCAAAGATAGAAAAATATACAAAAAATTATGCATAACATTAATTTTGATAAATCACTGATTATAAATACTATTGTGTTTTTTTAATTGTTTTCGTCAGAAATTTTGTTAAAAATGTAACTTCAAGCTATCGGGGCGGAAAGGCCGCGGACGAGCCCTGAGGGGAAAAAACTTCAAGTTAAGTAAAATTAATTTAGCAATAATAAAACATTTCATTCCTAAACGTCACATAGTCTGGGGTAGATATAATCAAATACTCAATGAAAGACTTCTGATCCAGAGAGTAAATTTATTATAAAAACCCTACGCGTTTCTCAGGGGCAAATTTAAAATAAAATAAAAAGGTCTGGCAGACAACGTTGTTTTCTGGTAGGCAATTGTGCCGGTTGGAGCACAATGATCTCAAGGTGAACATTACAGACATCATCAAGGTTAAAAATCTATAGTCAAGCAGTAAACCGGTTAAAAACAACAGTAAAAGCCAAAATTTACAGTAAAAACTACAGGCTAGAGTTAAACAAGCTACATTATAGTCAAAAACATGCAGTCTAAGTAGGTTAAAATTATCAGAATAGAACAAAAACAAATTAAGCTGATTGACAAAATGCAAAAGTCAAATGTGAAACTAATTTTGAAAATTGAAAAGATGTGGAGTGAACCGACAGAGCAGACGTACCAGAAGACTACACAGTCAAGCAGAGACCCCATGATAACTCTTAAGGAGTTTGAAAATTTTTAAAGTGAATTGAAAAACAAAATGGCATCAGTACTTACTTCCTAATTCTTGAAAATTAGAGTCAAAACTATACACAGGTTGACAAAGTTGGGATTTTCATCTATTGTACCAGAGGTCCAACAACATCGCACCCAAATGTGCCAGAAAATCGATTCACAATGTAATACAATCCATATAAAACGGCAATTTGACCACAAGACACGAGTGAAAGTCGGCCATTTGTGAAAACTCAAGAGAGCGGATGGCGCTGAATCGACGGCAAGACGGCGAACTAAGAAACCAGGACAGAATAGCAGATATATCAGAGACCAAAAGTGAAGGGAAGGGGGTAACAGAACAGTTATCTTCATATGCATCATAACTCTGACCATAGAAAAACCATATACTTCTGGTAGCACTAGTTCACTAAATGATTGTATAGTGAAGGAAAGTTCGATATGTCGGTGTTGGACAGGTTCAAAACTTCATCATTGGAGCATTTGACATGTTTGAAAATCCCAGTATCTTCTAAGATAAACTGTTCAACTTCAAAACTTGAGGGATGTAAAATCTTAGCATCAGTGTTCTTATTGAAGCAGTGACCACTCTCTCTTAAATGACATCCAAAAACTGATGAGTCATTACTGACTTGATTCCTACATCTAAGGTGTTCTGACACCCTGGTGCTTATTAATCTTCCTATTCTCCCGATGTAAATAGCATTGCAATCGGGGGCACCACATGTTAAATGATAAACACCTGACTTCTTAAGATGTGGAACATTGTCCTCGTTATGGATGAACATATTAGTAACTGTGTTTGTGAATTTGAACGAAAACTTCACATTGTTTCTCTTGAGGGCTTTAACTATGGTGTTGGACACAGGACCACAATAAGTGAAGGGTACACTTGCAATATGGTAGCTGCTAGTGGACTTTTCTTTTACGTGATAGTAAAGTATTTTTTTCACGCCCGAGGAAGTACCACCCCTTACATCAAGGGGTCGGTGAAGTCCTAACAGACGTTTCCGATTCTGGTGTATGAGTCGGTTTCCCTTATAGGCAAAAATGATGATGGCTCCTCCTTGTAAAAAAGATTCCGGAGGTAAAACACCCCTCCATTTGGATCTCCGGGAGAGGGGTGTACAGGGGGCGCCAGCATCAAGATTTAACATATCCTTCTCGAATATATGTGGCCTAAATTCTAACCTGAACCCTGTCCACCATTTCCTCTGCGCTAATAGGCCCCAACTCCTATTCCTTACCGAAACTCAAATCAGTACCAAAACAGCCACTAATCACCTTAATTTCCCTGGATATGAGCTCCTTACTTTTTTAGATTGCATGGAGGCGTGTGCGCGTACGTCCGTAGCAATCTACCCTGCACCAGACTCCCCAATTTAGAAGTTGGAAGAAAAGACATACTATGGATAAAACTCTCTCTCAGGGCTGCAACTAAATTAATCTGTTGCATTTACCGGTCACGTTCTGACAACAACCTTGTCCAGCTCTTTGACTACCTTTCTGAAAAAAACGACCATCTGATGTCTGATCACTATTCTTGGTGACTTCAATGTCCATAATAAGGAATGGCTAGGATCTTCAATAACCGATCCACAAGGAAGAGCAGCGGAGGCCTTTGCAAATCTTTAGCCAATATGGTTCAGCAACCTACTTACTTTCCTCGCATCCCAACACACAGCTCAAATCCCTTGGATCTTCTTCTTACTACACATCCTGACTGCTATAAGATATCAGTAACCGCCCCCTTGGTCGCTCAGACCATGGCATGGTCACTGCTTCCTGCGCAATGCAACCCGAGGTCACACAGTCATCACACCCACGTATCGTTTGGCACATTTTAATTGACAACACTTTTGTTCAATTTCAATACTTCCAAAAATATGTTACGCACCAAATTTTAAGCGCTGTTGCTAAGATGAACTGAGTGGTACTAAGTAAAATTTACTAAACTGTCGGTCATTCTGGCATTTGGAACTCAATCTTTATTATTTGTACCTCGAATTATGGTAATTCCAACCATCTGGGTTTTTCCTGATTCCGGTTATATAATATAATGGGCTATTCATCATCGTCTACAATGCTTCAAATTTCATCGGCCGCCTCTCCCGGCGTTAAGTTCCAGGAACTACACTGGCCGTCTTTATATTTTCAGGTCTAAGTAAATACAATAAACCAGACAATATTGCTTTATGTCCTTTGTGTTCGACATAACATTTGATAACCACGGGTGTTCATTAAACCGGATTATAGCAGCTGCCGTCAGGATTTCCTTTGCTGACATGGTTTTTTAATTTATGCATTCTGTAACATATAAGATATTCGATTGCAACATCGAAATCAGGAAATAATAATACATGAGATATTATTGTTCATGTTTGAACAACAGTGTATTTCCTAAAATTCACAATTTTTCGCTATTAATGCTTTCAATTTATATAAAAAGTTTTATAGGACCAGAAAAATATTATTATTTGCTCTGTAATACTTGCATTAAAAGTTTTTAAATATATTTAAACATTTTTTAGTTTCTTGTCTTATATATTTTATATATTAACTATATATATATATATATATATATATATATATATATATATATATATATATATATATATATATATATATATATATATATATATATATATATATATATATATATATATACATATATATATATATATATATATATATATATATATATATATATATATATATATATATATACAGGGTGTTACAAAATAGTGGGCCAACCCGCTAACCACAGATTCCTCAGACGAAAATTTTATGACTTTTCTTATAATATTTTTCTCCTGGGGGCCCCGTTTTCGAAATACAGAGTGTTGAAATTGAACTTAAAAAATCATTTTTCATTTCTAAAAACAGTCACTGTACCCGTATCATGTTCAGAAAGTACACGCTCTTTTACCCCAAGACGCATGAACAAGAATGACTTTCTGCAACTGGATGTTACTGGAGAACAGTCGTGAGTAGCAATTCCTGAGATTTATTATGTTTTCTGATGAAGCCCTTTTCACTCGCAATGGTGTTACGAATTTTCATAATCGTCACATGTGGGCACAAGAAAATCCGCATGCGAAAGTCAAAACTCGTCATCAAGTCAACTTTAGATTGAACGTATGGGCAGGAATAATTGATGACTTACTCTTAGGCCCAGTTTTTTTGCCAACTCGAGTAAATGCGGATGTGTTTCTAACATTTTTACAGAATGAGTTCGTAGATTTACTTGACGATATGCCTCTGGAAATTCGGCGAAATATGTGGCTCCAACTGGACGGTGCTCCGCCTCATTACAGAAGAGACGTTCGAAAACATTTAAGTAACACATTCAATGGCCGTTGGATAGGTCGTGGGGCAGATGCACCTGTCAACTGGCAAGCCCGTTCCCCCGACCTCAACCCCTTACATTTTAGTTTCTGGAGATATATGAAATAATTTGTGTACAGGGTGCCCATACTCGATGCAGAACATCTGCGGGAACGAATCCTACAAGGTGCAGAGGAAAACCTATGAAACCAGACATTTTCAAAAAAATTCGGTTTTCTCTTATCAAATGAGTCCGCCTGTGCATCCAAGAAGGTGGTAGCTATATTGAGCATTTAATTTAATTATACTTTTATTTCTATAACACCGCTTTACTTATCATTTTTCATTATTTTTAGTTTAGTTTTCATGTTAATACTAGACTGTCAGTTTAAGTTTAATACAAGTTATATTTATAAAACGGTTTTGATGACTTCTAATTACATATGTGTGAAACAAGTATGTATGTATTCAAGTAGCAATATTTAAGGCAATGAAATGAGCTACAATTTCTGTGTAATACAATCTTTATTCTGATTGCAAATGAGTAAAAAAAAATCAAATTTCTTTAATTTGTTGAGACGTGTCACCGACGTTCAAGAACGCAAATAACCTACGATATTAGTTTCTATTAGACCACCGGCGCCCGAATAAAAAATGTAGGGGTTTGATTTTTCTTATTCACGCAGATGTCGTCTAGTCGTGGTATAAGACTACATGTTATATTTCATGGAGATATCGTTTCGTAGGTTCTTTCCCACCTGCTTGGGTCCGACCATACAACTTACAATAACTCATAAACTAGTCGTTTTATCAAAATTCAACTACAAAAAGAAAAGTTATAAAATTATTTTGTCTAACAAAAGTAATTTGTTTTGAAACCATTGGCGTGCGCACAAAAAAGTTTAGAGGGTCAATACTTGTTCCACCCCCCCCCCCCCCCCCTGTACCCCCCTTGCTATTTGATTTTTCTCTCCTCGTCTACACAGATGGCGTCTAGTTCTGAAATAAGGCTACGTGCAAAATTTCATGGAGATAACTTCAAAAACATAGAAATTAGAAATGAAAAATTATTTTTTAAGTTCAATTTCAACACTCTGTATTTCGAAAACGGGGCCCCCAGGAGAAAAATGTTATAAGGGAAGTCATAAAATTTTCGCCTCGGGAATCCGTGTTTAGCGGGTTGGCCCACTATTTTGTAACACCCTGTATATATATATATATATATATATATATATATATATATATATATATATATATATATTAATTCAGTGTTAATGTTTGGAGTAGACTGTACAATTACTGTTTATTTGGACCGTATTATTTACCGCACCGAATAAATTCTGAAAACTTCCTAAACTTTTTGCATACAGAATATGCCGGTACGTGGGAAGATATTTAAATAAATTTATGAAGAATGACTTGGTTACAACTGGATTGTTGTCCAGTTCATTACGGCCGGAACGTTAGAAAGAAAAAGTGCATGAGACTCCCGTTGAAACCTGGGAAGAATTCATTGTAAAAATTGAAAATGCCTCTACATAAATAAGAGTTCACCACCTAAAACATATCAAACGGTCAGTTAGACAAAGATTTCAATTGCGCATGGAACAAAATGGGTCTTGTTTTGAGCATCTGTTCTAAATGTTCCTAGTGGATTGTGATATTCGTCCCAATTTTTTGGTTTTATTTTTATTACGTTTTTCAGCCTTTTTTTACTGAATTTTCTTAAAAAAAATTCACTAATGAGGAGATCCCGACTTTTGAATTTTTAAAAAATTTCTTCAAATAAGCGCTAATTAGGCCTATTAGAACACATATCCGGGGTCAGTTTCGATTTTTATATGTTTATATATATATATATATATATATATATATATATATATATATATATATATATATATATATATATATATATATATATATATATATATATATATATATATATATATATATATATATATATATATATATATATATATATATATATATATATATCACACCGATAACTTAAAAAATGATGGGCTGATTTTGACAAAATTTAGTGAGTACCTTCCTTTTGTAAGTTGCTTGGATAAGTTCGTTAGCCAAGAAAATCGGCCGAGGTTTTCCCGGAAAATTTTGTGTTTTCTTTAGAAAAAAATTTATATCTCCGGAAATAACAAAGTAAGGGCAACCAAATTTGACACATCGTTTTATATTGCTGTACGTAAATTATCTACCAAAATTTAACACTGTAGGTCAAAAGACAAAAAAGTTATGGGCATTTAAAGAAACATAAATTGGGGTTTTCCTCGAAACGTCAAAGTGACAGTTTAAAACATCAAAATTCGCATTATTTAGGCAAAGAACTTGAATCTTATACGGGCTATGGAAAGAAAATGTCTCAAGAAGAATGTTTTACAAACCCTGAAGTCTTAGTTTCAGCCGTCATTGTCCTTCATTTTACTAAAATGTTTCCAGAAAATTCATTTCAAATAGACCCTTTCTCTGATGCTTAACAGTAGTGTTAGCTATAGAGTTTATCGTTTAATGGTATATAATTTTTGTCGAATTTTCGTAAAAAATCAATAAAGCTCAATATATCCGGTATTATACAAGATATGAAAAAAAATGTATATATTAATTATAGGGTGTCTTGAGCTACATCTTAAAAAATAGTTTTACAATCACAGGATGGCCCATAAGTCCTTGGTGATACAAATTTTCTTTTTTGCTTAATCAAACACGCCTTATGTTATTGCATTTTTGCATTTTCCATCGAAATATAATGCATGTTTGTAAGAAAAGAAATTATGGATGCAGCAAGTGCGTTATGGTAGCGAATTTTGATCAAATGCTTCATATTTGAATAGCCCAATTTGCTATTAACCTATGAGGTTGATCAAGAAACGAGTTTTTCCGGGAACACTTTAAGTTTACTGTTGGAAATTTTTGTAGATTTTCACACAATAAAGTTATTTTTATGAAACATGGCACATTGTTTTTACTATATAGGTTATACTGGTAACCAAAATTGATGCCTGCTTTCTTAAAAAGAAAACACACATATTTGCGATAAAAACATTTTTATGAAAATTCACTACCATTACGCACTTGCTGCGTCCAGAGTTTTATTATTACGTTTTTTCTCGAAAGGCGCGTTTGCAAAATAGAATAATAGTTATTATTTTTTATTTTCGCCACCCTATATATTGTCTTAATATATATGTTTATACAAACTTTTAGTGATAAAAAATGGTCTTCTGTCTGATGTTAAAGTCCTGCTACAAACAAGTGACTTATCCTGTATACATTTTACAGCGTGCTATGCAAAGTCAAAGCCTGTGTATGCATATGACGCAATTTAAATTATAAATAATTACAGACATATGTAAATGGAAAGGACTCTGATGATGCTGTCACTGTTATATATATATATATATATATATATATATATATATATATATATATATATATATATATATATATATATATATATATGTATTTATTTATTTATTTATATCTGTGTGTGTGTGTGTGTGGAGGAGCTCTGTAATTCCTTATGCGATTCATCTCTTTTAGGGCTTTTATATTGCATGACCTCGTATAGTTGATTGTATTTTGCTCGTCGAGCCCTTTCGTTTAATATTCATATAAAGCGGCTTGTTGGAAGAAAGGTGCTTCTCTATCTCTATATTGGGTTCAGTATAATATTGCATAGCTTATCGTATCATGCTTGTCAAATGCTTCCATTTGATACCCATAACAAGAGGGTTGTGAAGAAAATTTTATTTCATCATCTTGGGGCGTCCACCACATTGCGTTTGCAATTACATCACATAGATTATCGTATTTTACTCGGCAAACCCTTTCATTTCATAACAATGTCAAAGGAGTTGTAAATAAAAAGTAATCTGGCATCTTGGGGCGTCCACCACGTTGAGTTTAGAATGATATTACATGATTTATTCTATTTTACTCGCAAAATCCTTTCATTTGATGCCCATGTCAAGGAGGTTGTGAAGAAAGGCATAATCCGTCACCCTGGGGCGTCCGCCACATTGGATTTAGAACAATATTAGATATGTGTATGCGCGTGTTTGGGATGACCTCGGAAGCTTAAGTCCATTGGCCACAGACTTTTGAAGATTTTTGTTTGTTTGTTTTCGGGGATACAATCATATGGATTTATTTTTGTGGCTTTTAATGTCTTTCAGTGAGCCTCCTACTTGATCATAGCTTTACAAATTGATAGTACTTAAATATAATGTAAATAAAAATAACGGAAGTGTTTTTTTTGCATATTTTTTTTGTATATTTTTTTGTTATTTTTTTGTATTTATTTATTAATATTAGATATACTATATTGCATTGTATTGCACCGGACTTATGCACAGCTGCCAAATTTCAATGCTCTAGCTTAATTAGAACTAGTCGAAATTTTGATTGCAGTGTTTGTCCCGGACAGAGAAGCTGAGCTAATAAAAGCGTTATAACAAATTTCGAATATTTCAAAATCTCTGTAATAAGAAGTAATTTTTTTTTCATAAAAATTTTCTAGTATAAAATTGTCTCCCAGGGCTTAAATATATATTTAGCTAGCATCGAGTTGCAAGGCCGAATTAATTTATTGGAAGTAGTTGCCTTTTTTTTCTAGTTAATAGATCTTGTCGATTCTCATCTGTGATAATATTCACTTAGGACAATAAATCACAGAAACAGATGTGCTCTATCCTGCTACATAGCGTAAATATATAATGTAGGAAAGACTTTCTCGTATCAAGTATTCTCTCCTGGGTATTCTGCACAGCAGAAACGTTTAATAAATAACGAAAACTGAAATGAGGAGAAGGCTTTATTCCATTTAGTTTACTATCAAAATTCAATATACATATGACTATCGTTGTCTTCCGAAGAAGATGCTGTTGTTTAATTCATTGATATCGGTGACTTATATAAGCCGCAAATTCCCAAGCATAATTTATTTATAAGAGAGTTTACAAGTTTATGCTGCGAGTAGCATACATTGTTTAATTGCTCTGGCGAAGTTTCATCATTTTCATAAAGAAAATTCTGCCTATACAGAGGTAACCCCGTTTGTGGAATTCAATCAAATTTTATATGTACGTATATATACAGGGTGTTTCAAAAATGATGGTCTATGTTACAGTTGCACATTCAGCACAAAAAATAAGACTACATTTCCATATAAACATGGGTCCGCAAATGCTTAGTTTTTTAAATACAGCGTGTTAAAGTTATTTGTTTTTGTCAGTTTTTCACGAATAAGTCTGAGTCAAATTAAAATTTTGGCGTGAAAGTTGACATGCGGTGGCTTTTGAGGGCAAGAAATTTAAATATGTTATTGTTAATAACACTGCTGGTAGAGGGCGCTACCTGTAAGACTATGTTTGCATTCAATTGGTTATAATTTTTTGACACCCAGTAATATCGACCTACCGTATAGCTACATTGCAGCCCTTGTGAATTGTTAGCAAAAAATGTATATTTGATCCAAATCTCTCAGACACGCCATTTTCGAGATATTTCAATTTTTGGGTGTCGATGTCGCTCAAAAATTAATTTTTCTCAAGTAATTAATTATATTGTCTGCAAATTTTAACAACAGATAAAACAACAAATAAAAAAGTTTATAACATTTTATGATACCTGACGACAATAAATGTTCAAAATGGCCACCCTCCACTTCAATACATTTTCATATTCTGCGGAGCATACAACGTCGTACTCTGTGAAATATTTCTGGTGTATTTCTAATTTGTTCGCATCCAAGTACAATTCTTTGCTGCAGATCATCGATATTTTCAACATTTGCTTCATAAACAATACTTTGAAATGCCCCCATAAATAAAAGTCCATAGGATTTAAATCAGGGGATCGAGCCGGCCATGGCTGAGGTCCACCGCTTCCTATCCATCTACGTCCAAAAGTATTGCTTAGGTAATTTATGGCATTTACGTCAAAATGTCGGGGGACTCCGTCATGCATAAACCACAGGTTATGTCTTATGTCAAGAGGCACATTTTCTAATAACCCATTTAGTTGGTTTTGCAGGAATTCAAGATAAGTTGTGGCATTAAGTCTGTGAGGTAAAAAAATTGGTCCTATCAAATTACACCCTACAATTTTAGTCCATACATTTAAGGAAAATTGCTGTTGATGATGCCTTTAAAAAACTGCGTCGGGATTTTCATCAGCCCAAATATGGCTGTTACGAATATTGGCGATCCCGTCGCGCCTAAATCCAGACTAGTCGGTGAACAATACACAATTCAACAAGTTCTCTACACTATTATGTTTAAGAAACCATTGGCAAAATTGTAGGCGAGGTATAACATCTCTTTCAAGCGATAGTGCCTACACACGTTGGATGTGATACGGACGCAATGATTGCTCGTAAAGAACTCGCCATATCGTTGGATTGGATGCTCCCACATGATTGGCCATTTCCCTAGTACTTATTTTTGGATTTTGTTTAATTTAAATCAGAACAGCCTCTTCAAAATTAGCATTTCGTGAACTTCGTGGTCTGCCTCAATCAGCAGTAACTTTATTAAGGGTACCTGGTAAAAAAAATATTTTCTAAGGAGACAGATGGACGTATTAGATAATGTAAGTATGTACTTGTTTCTCGCAAACGGATGTCAATCCGTTGAAACATCCTTCTGTCTGGAATTCTCCGATTTGGGAAGGTTTCTTCATACAGTCGTTTCGCCTCATAACAGTCACCAAAACCCCGTGAATACATAACATGCATGTCTGCTGGTTCACTGTTGGTAAAGACTTCCATATTTAATTAGAAAAATTACGGACAATACAATCAATTACTTAAAAATAGTGGGTAGTCTCAAACGTAAAAGTCAAGTGTAGTATATGTCACGACGAAAACGCAAAGTCAAGTCCCGTAACGATGGAAACTACTTTGGTAAATGGTTTGTTCAAAGTTCGTTATCATGCTTTTTATTTTATCTTCATTATTGTGTTTTCTCAGTTCTTTTTTCTGGTAAAATTTTAGTTTCTAACTAGAGAATAAGAAAATTAAGTTTATGCATTCTGATAGCAATTAAAAGGTTAAAAATGTATTCCTATGATTTGTCACAGATTTAATTTTTAAGCGACATCAACATACAAAAATTTAAATATCTCGAAAATGATGTGTCTGAGGGATTTAAATCAAATACACATTTTTTGATTACAATTGATAAGGGCTGTAGCTATACGGTAGGTCGATATTACTGGGTGACAAAAAATTTTTGCCAATTGAATGCAAGCCATGTCTTATAGGTGACGCCCTCTGCCAGAAGTGTTATTAACAATAGCATATTGAAATTTCTTGCCCTTGAAAACCTCCACATGCCAATTTTCACGTCAAAATTTTAATTTGATTCGGACTTATTCGTAAAAAACTGACAAAAACAAATAAATTTAACACGCTGTATGTAAAAAACTAAGCATTTGCAGACCCATGTTTGTATGAAAAAATAGTCTTATTTTTTTTGTTCTGAATGTGCACCTGTAACAAAGACCATCATTTCTGAAACACCTTGTATACAGGGCGATTAGGTTTAGGTTTAGGTTTAGGTTTGAATGTGAGTGGTCCATATCAGACCTTCCACCGCGACCAAAGGTATATTGTGGCTCACGCCTAATGTTTATATTTCGCCCAACAAATCCAGCCTCCTACAGAGGTCGATAACTTTTGTGGGCGAAAGTCGATCCAGATCTTCTGGAGCAAGCTTTACCTTGCCAAAGAGCATGTGTCTAGTCCTATCCGCTGCCGGACAGGAACACAGCACGTGCTCTGCTGTTTCGTCATACTCCATACACAGCCGGCACTCGATCTCCTGACCGACCCCAATACGGTGCATGTGATGCCGCAAGCGGCAGTGTTCTGTATATAGGCCGACTAGAGTTCTCAGTTGTTGTCTGTTCAGCTCTAGTAGTTTCTTAGCCCTTGACTCAGACAGGCCATTTATGAAGGCCTTAGAGTGAGCTAATCCTGGAAGATTTTGCCAATATTGAATTGTCCTTCTATCTGTCCAGGTCTTTAAGGTGCGTTTTGCTGTGCAAGATGTTATTCCCAGCACCGGTTCTGGTCCGATAAAGCCGCACTCGGCACCACTCCTGGCAAGCGCGTCTGCCGCAACGTTGCCATCATGGTCCGAGTGACCCAGTATCCAGACCAGCGACACCTCATTACAGCTGCCCAATTCGTTAAGGGCAGATATACAACTCCATACCGTCTTTGAATTGCACCGGTAGGAACCAAGAGCCTTTATTGCAGCTTGGCTATCTGCATATATCTTTATCGATTTGTTTGTGCATAGGTCCTTTAAACTTTCCCTTGCACATATCTCGATGGCATAAACTTCTGCCTGGTGTATGGTTGCGTACTTGCCGAGACTAGCTGATAGTCTAGCATCGGTGCTGCCCCCATAAGCGCCGGCTCCTACTCCCATATTGGTTTTGGAGCCGTCAGAGTACCAGCAGAGGTCCGCTCTCAACAGGGTCGATTGGTTCCGGTCCCAGTCCTCCCTTTCCGGGAGGACGGTCTTGAAAGATAGATCTCTGCTGATTTTTGTAGGCATCAAGTCTGAGACCATTCCCAGTATCCTGTGACAATCACTGTCATCAAGGAGACCGGACCCTCTCAGATTGATTTCCCTCGGCATGTTATCTGCCGTTTGTTTTAGTCTGTACGTTGTCCACCTCGCCACCCTCTCCACCCATATGTGAAGGGGGGGAATATTGAGGAGGACCTCCAGAGCGGCTGATGGTGCCGTGCTTATCGCTCCCGTTATCATCAGACAAGCTTGTCTCTGTAGATGAGCCAGTTTGGTCCTCGCGATACCACGAAGTACCCTTGGCCACCAAACTATGGCTCCATATGTTATCATTGGCCTGATAACCACTACATAGAGCCAGTACATCTGTTGGGGGTTTGTTCCCCAGTTGTTACCACAGATTCTCCGGCAGGTCCACAGGGACATTTTAGCCCTGCGGATAATATTTTCTAACTGTATGTCCCAGTTGAGCTTCTTATCTAGGGTAACTCCCAGATATTTTGCTTGGTCCGAAAATGGAAAGTTTTCCCCAATAAGAGTAGGTGGTTTTCATTTGTCCAACCTTCTTTTTTCTGGTGAACGGGACAATGATCGTTTTGCGAGGGTTCACAGACATCTGTTCCCTACGGCACCAATCATTGACTACATTTAGTGCTTCTTGAAGAGTACTAGACAGTTCCTCCTCAGATTTGCCTCTAACCATTATGACGAGATCATCCGCATACGCCTGGACCTCAACCTACCAGAGTCCGAGGATAGCCAGCAAGTCGTCCACAAAGAGGAACCATAGCAGGGAAGATAGGACGCCCCCCTGAGGACACCCTCTCGCAGCTCTGACGCCGACCACCTCCCCCCGCAACGAGGCAACAATGGTCCGATTATGCAGCATGTTTCCGATCCAGCCACAGATGGTAGGTTCCACCCGCCTAGCGATAGTGGCCTCGTAGAGGGAGATCGGTAATGCATTATTAAATGCTCCTTCGATGTCGAGAAATAGGGCGATTAAGTTCAGTACATTATATGTCTTTTGAGGTATCAAAGTAAAAATAAGGGAGACTGTAACAAGAACTAAGTATCATTTTAAATTAGGTTACAATGCTACAGTTCCATAACGCCGTGCCAGATCAAAGTTATTTTTTTACCCTGTATTTTAGTTTTATCTTCAAGTCCGCTTCTTTTCCACATTACAAGAATATGAAGTTTTAATATGTTATACAGGGTATTTTGTTAATATTCATTAAATTAATTCTTGTGCGAGTCAAAACACAAATTCATTATTTTCTGTTTTTTTAAGCTGATCACCCTGTATTTTATGTAATTATCGTTAAGTACGATCATTATACTTTTACTTTTGTTAAGATTTCCATATTCCCAAAATTATTATTTGATATTTTAATTTTCCTATGAAAAGTATTGATTAGGTATTTCAATGCTTGTGAATTATGAGATGTCGATGATTTGTTTGTCAGAAGCTGGTAGTTTAACATTATTATCTATGAGTTCAGTAGTGGGTTACATCTGTTGTTATTTTAAATAGTCTAAACCAGGCAGAAGATGAATTATCTTTCAAAGAAATGATAGAGATGATGTGGCTATTGTGAAAATGCAATAAAACGGCATTGTTATCAACAGAAATTTATCAATATAGTTTTTCTGAGAGGTAAGAACTTACAAAATGAAGCTTTGAAAAATTGACGATGCGGTTTAACAGCACTGGTTCAGTTTACTATGAGAAGCACCAACAACCAAATACTGCTGTAACAGAAAAAAACGTGTTTTGGCAGTTACAGACAACCCAGATACAAGTATGTGAAGTATTGCCAAAGACCAGGAACTCAGTTACTACTGTGTGTGCAAAGAATTCTTTCCAAAAACACAATGAACCCTTACCACATTCAATTACAACAAGAATCAACTGATAATGATTTCGAGATGAGATTAGCAGTTTGTGAATGGGACTTACAAAAAGTTAGTCAACGGAGATACTTTCTTGATTATGTACTTTTTGGGGATGAAGCTACGTTTCATAGAAATGGTTGTGTTAGCAGGCTGAACTTGCACTATTATTCTACAAGTAATCCATACCACATAATTACACACTGTCGAACTAGATGGTCGTTAGATGTGTGGGGAGGTATTGTTGATAGCTATCTAGTAGGACCATATTTTTTGGATGAGCATTTAATTGCTGACATGTATTTCGATTTTTTAGTAAATCAGTAACCCGTATTACTGGAAGAGGTTATACTTTATATACGTTAGCAAATGTGGTGACGGCGCTCCTGTTCACCATATTTTACTTATTCATGGTAAACTTGATGATCAGTTTCCTGAAATATTAATCGCAAAATGTAGGCCAGTGTGGTGACTACCAATCTCACAAGAATTTTATAAAATGGGCTCATTTTTAGTGAGTTTACATTAAGAACATCAGTGAAGCATTTTTTGAGTTATGTATCCAACCGATCATTCAAAAAATACTTCACTGATTTAGACCAAATTTGGGAATTACCCTTATTTTATTAATGCCTTGCGTAGAGTTCGTTCATCAGATCTTAAAGCCCAATTTTTCTTAAACAATTAAGAAATATTTTTATAACTCAATAGCTCTCAAATTCTTTAAGTGATTGAAACGAAAATCTACAACTTAATAGAACACAGGCAGGCGTGGTATTTTTAGGTCTTCTGGTCAAAGAAAAATTACTTACTTAGTTTTTGCGAGGCTGGCTACCATAGCCGTATTACTTTATAGGTATATTTTCGCTGCAATTAGTATACCGTACTGACGAGCTCTAATTAGAGCGAAACCGGTTTACGGCTCCAATTGTGGTGAGCATGTATCTAGCCTTGCATACTTTGTACCTATAATGGGGAAGAAATGGGCCAGGTCTGACAATTTACTAAATTGTTAGTTGGTTGTACACAGTCTCTATTTTTTAACATTCTGTGTTATTTGGAGCTGCCGTGACAACATACTACTTGCTTCCACAACGAGATGGTGACACGTGTAAAAATCGTGTCTAACATTTCACTTAGTTATCTATACGAGTTTAATTAAATTGATATTCTTTGATTGTTAATATAACTTTTTAGTATGTTTATTCAAGCTCTTTACTTGGTATTTCTCCGTTTGGTATTCTATTCAATAAATAGATAAATAAAACGTCAAAATCTAGCCAATTTAGGGACTATACTGTATTGCACCGTTATGGTTAGTGAATATTTATCACCTACAACATGAACGCAAGAATTTGAGTGGTGTTGTCTTGTAAAGTTGGATAAAAATATATTGTGATAAATAAGGTTTGTCAAAGTGTCAATATCAGTCTTTTGCATAGGTTCCAAGCTTCTTACACTAAATTAGCTAAGTACCTAGCTAACCTATCCTTTTTCTCCCTCAGGGCTCGTCCGCGGCTTTGCCACCCTGATAGCACTGCAGCCCTTGGCCTATTGTGCTTTAGCTAACCTATTGTAAAGCCAAATAATAATTTGTATCAAAAAGTGTCTTTACTAAAGCAATTAGAACCTCGGTGGTTCAGGGGTAAGAACGTGTGCCTCTCAACCTGGGTACCGGGTTCGATCACAGGGTACTTTCACTTTTTCAGTACAAACTGTAAAGTTAACATCAACTGAGGTTCCGGCATTGTATTTGTGCGATGTTGAGCACGTTAAAGATCCCTACCCTCCTTACAGAAAGGCAGGGGTTCGGCAAAATTTCCACGATAGTGAGGTGAAACTGCTCCCTGGCGTCGGTGATTGGCCATAGTCGCGGAAATAGGCCGACGTTAAAGAAACAAAACACACACACACACTAAATCAATTCATTTCAAAACACTAATATATAATCTGCAAAAAAAGAAACTGCTGAATATCCGTTTATTCCAATTCACTTATGTTTTTGCCTTCGAAATAGTGAAAACATATTGACCAAGAAGACTAGCAGAGCTTAGTAAGCAGATTCTACATTTGCGTCATTCGGAGCAAAAAAAAAACGATAAATCACGTTATTCAATCGATTATCAGTGTATGTATCACAATACATTTGTAACCCTATAGAATACTCGCACATACACAGCCATACACACTTCACAACTGTTTGAATGACAACACACACAAAGTGGTGCGTTCCCTAAGATCAAACACAATTGAATAGAGATATTGATTTTACAATTAGCTCATTCTTCGCATGTAATATAAAACCGATTCCTCCTCTTAGTGTGCATGCTAATTCGAACTTAATAGAGCATAGAAATTGCTTTATACAAATGATTAATGGTCGAAATTCAAAATAATTCAGTGGAGTTCATGTGTATATCTTCTAATGACGTTTGAGTAGCCAAATCTGATACAAAGCACGTTTTTTATAAAAAATTCTTATAAGACGCTTCAGTAGATAAAGTAGAAATAAGTATGTGACAGTTTATTGTTAGTCTCTCCAAACTTAATAAAAGCACTAACAATCGACGCCTTTGTTTCGCTCCAGACGAACGTCATCAAGTAGTCCTATCGCGGCTTATGACGCGAATACATCTCCACATTTTTGAAAATAAAACGACACTAACATATAGAATTTACCACTGTATTAATCACAGTAGAAGACATACTTTTAAATTGCCAAGACTTCAGTCAGTACTGACATAAATTTTTAGTTTCAAAACACCTATCACAGATTTTAAGAAATGACTCTTGTTGATCTTATATTTTCTAAGCTTTCATTTATATATTTGGGTTGGTATTGTATTTTATTATAATAACGCGTTTATTGGCTCACCTTCTTAAAATTTTGACTGGTACTAATTAAGCTAGAGCTTTAAGATTTGGCAGCCGTGTATAAGTCCGGTGACAATTTAGTATAGTATATCTAATATGGTTGTAAAGCGAATATGGCGGACTCCCCAAACTGCCAGATTTTTTTTTGACAACCCCCCTGACAAATGTGTATCAAACGAAAGGGTTTCACCAGTAAAATACGATAAACTATGTGAAGTCATTCTAAATCCAAAATAATAGGCGCTCCAAGAGGGCAGTTTACATTGTTTACACTGTCTTAACACTAAAATGTTAAGGCGCTTTAACACTAGATGAAAGCGCTTGAGGAGTAAAATACAATAAACTATGCGATGTCATTCTAAACCCAATCTGGCAGACGTCCCAAGATGGCGAATTACATTTGTCTTCAAAACCACCTTGATATGGGCATCAAATTAAAGGATTCGACGAGTAGAATATGCGGTTCATTCTAAACACAATATAGCGGATTCCCCAAGATGGCGTCGATATTAGAATTATATATATTTGCTTATTACTTATACATTGTGCAATATAAAGAATCAGAGCTTGTACTTATATGTAAAGTCCTTTGGCGGTACTAATTTGAACTGACGCAAGGAGAGCCTCGGTGGTTCAGGGGCAAGAACGTGTGCCTCTGAATCGAAGGGTACTGGGTTCGATCCCAGGGTACTCCTTTCACTATTTCAGTGCAAACTGTAACATTAACATCAACCGAGGTTCTGGCATTGTATTTGAGCAAGTTGAATGTCTGCACGTTCCGCCCTTCGGAGGGGGCGTTACGCGGTCGGTCCCCTGTCCATGCGATGTTGGGCACGTTAAAGATCCCTACCCTCCTTACAGAACGGCAGGGGTTCGGCAAAATTTCCAGGATAGTGAGGTTAAACTGCTCCCTGGCGTCGGTGATTGGCCATAGTCACGGTAATGACCAACGTTAAAGAAACAAAAACACACAAGCTCACGCAAGGTTTCAACACAACCAATTAGTCTCTTTATTCAAAATATATCTAAGTTAGAATATACATCATAAAAATTCAATCTCTTTCTAAACATCAAAAATATTAATCCAAAAAACAAACTAAACTTCACTTTTTTCCGGTCTCCTTGTCAACAACTTTTACAGTCTGTGGAGTTAGCCCTCTTTTCTAAAATGTTAAGTGAGTTCTGTGAGCTCACCGCATCAGATATTTAAGTAGCAAGGTGAAGGTTTTGAGTGTGCGGCGGGTACAATATGTGGGGCGGTGTATTCCGGCGTAATTGGTGGATCTGTAGCGTCATCTGTGAGAAAATTGTAGGATCAATGATTCAAACCTGGATTAGCGTGCAGCGGTTGGTCTGAGATGTGCCAAGCTGGTGCGTATGGTTGGTTGAGGCGTCAAACGTCCGACAATTCTCGGTTGTGTAAAATTGTAAGTTTTCTTCCGCTTCTGCTCACGAAAACTTCCAGGATCGCCTCCAAAGTTAATTCTTTACCTTACAAAATCCTATTTAAAGTCAGCCAAAATCAATTAAAGCATCTATTTATTTTTTAATTTTTTTTCACAACCCTCTTAATTGGGGTTTCAAATTAAAAAATTCGACGAGTATAATAAGATTTTCCATGTGACGGCATGCAATACGAAATAAATTTATCACATGAGAAATTCCACAGCTTCTTCGAAATAATTTGTATCTATATGTTCAGGAACAATACCTTATCAAAAAGGCATTCCTAAGATTACATATCTTATAATATTATTTGAATAAAAAGCTGTTAATTTGAATTTATATAGGTGACCTAGGTAGGATATTCATTATGAGTGTCAACGTTCTGAAAGGTCACTCTCGCAATGCACTATAACTGCAAGTTGGCAGTTTTTAATTACACAAGTATATTATTAATACGTATTAGATTGCGAATTTCTCTGGCTATTAAACTTGTTCGTTTACGAATATAATAAACGTGTAAACGTTAATTTGAATGTAAGAAGCACTAAAATTTTGGAGAGTTGTCTTGCTTCCAATTGTATAAAAACATTCGCTTTGTCAGCTCTGTGATACGACTTAAGACACTGTTAACAATATTTATTATTTATTTACTAATCCTTCGATCTGACTGTCTGTCAACTACATCTGGGTATTTCAACACAAGTCAGTTTCTGTCAATCACTATGGTTATGTGGTGGAAAGCCAACAACAAATTTACATGTGTATGTAGGGAGTGTTCTGTGGTATATGTGTATGGTTCTGGACTTTCCAACACCCGTCACTTCCTGTCAAGCAATATGGTTCTATTATGGCAAACTTATCTTATAACGCTTATAGTTACACCTAATCGGATATGACGCGAGATTCCAAGCTCTAATTATTAAATGGTGATGAAGCAGTGTAACTTTTAGTGTTTCGTAACTATTGTATATTTAGCTCTAAGACAAAGAAGCTATCAAAAAAATAATAGTCTTAATCCTACTAAAATTCTACCTCCTTTTGGTTCAACGCTTTTGGCTGTGTCGTAAAATTAGGGCAGGGGGGAGGTGAAAGTATAATGATAAAAGTGTAAGTAATTTTGGTTCAACCGAACTGGATGTTGTCTTGGGCAAGAAAAGAAAGTTTGTTAAAACGAGATGATAGCTGATCCACATTGATTTTTTCTGCCCTCGCCTGTTTGAAAAACTTGCTTTCTTTTCAAGTTTTCTTCGAAATTTTAAATACAATGACCTAGTTATTATATCATAATTGGAAAGTGGAATAAATTTTCAAGCGGACAACTGATAGATTCAATTCGATATCTCCATCAGTTTCGGAGTTATAGCAAAAAGAATAATTAATGTTAATTGATTTTTACATGACCATCCATTCCTGAGATATGGTACTATGGTACCTATACCCCCTTAATAAAACTTCCTGTATATATATATATATATATATATATATATATATATATATATATATATATATATATATATATATATATATATATATATATATATATATATATATATATATATATTGTTTATCTTATCTTGATGATCTTGCATTTTTGGAGAGCGTCTCTTTCTTGACACGGCAATATACAACTTTATTTGGGTTCCATAGGAAAGCATTGAGAGAATAATTAGCTTTTTTCAAAATCACTATCTCTGATTGAAGTTGCACTTCATTATTCAATTTCTTATCAGGGTACTCGTTAAACATAGTGACAGTATTTGTAGCTGTCAATTACAAACATTATTTGTTGTCAGTTATCTACAGTTTGTGATACTTTAGACAGCTTCACATCGGATAATTAAGAACTTTTACAATTTAATAATGATCATTTTAATGGCAGAATTGAGCGGAAAGCTAGGGTTTAAATATTAATAGTGCTGGGCATAGACATCTTGTGAATTATTTCTAAAAAGTGACACACTAACATTAAACTATTGTTTTATTTTTCAGCCTTAATCTATAGCATTACTAGATCAAAAAAAAATCTGGACGCAGCAAGTGCGTTATGGTAACGAATTTTCTTTAAAATATTTTTAATAGCAAATGTCTTTCTTTGATGAAAGCAGGCATCAAACTTGGTTGCCTATATAGTAGAAACAATGTACCATATTTCATCGAAATAAATTTATTGTTTGAAAATATATAAACATTTTTCACAAGTCTGGATGCAGCAAATGTGTTATGGAAGTGAATTTCCATAAAAATGTTTTTAATAGCAAATGCGAGCAGGCATCAATCTGATTATCGGTATAGCCTATGTAGTAGAAACAATGTACTATATTTTATCAAAATTACTTATGCTTTGAAAATATACCAAAAAATGCCGAAAAAAATTTAAATGTTGGTTTCCTAACCAATAAAGCTTACGTTAATAGCAAATTAAGTTATTGAAAATTGAAAAATTTAATGAAAATTCGGTACATTTGCAGATTAGCTCCCGAACGCTTTTAAAAAAATTGTTTTCAGAAATACTACTAGGACCCCACTTGGATGCACAAACCACAAGAAAAATTTTTTGATCACACCCCACAAGGAAGTTACGGGAGTGAATAGGGGTGCTGGGCGGGGTAGGTAGTAAAAAGGATATATGAGCAGAGACAGCAAAGAAAACTGCTTAAAAGCTGTATATTTGAAGCCATATCCCCATTAAACCCCGCCTACCTCGCATAGCACCCCTATTCACCCCCAGGTCACGTAACTTCATTGGGGGGTATGAACAAGAAGTTTTTCTTGTGGTTTATGCAACGTGGGTGGTTGTGTGCACATGAGGCGGAAGTAAAATGCCTACGACGAAGCAGCCCCACTCCCTGCGCTTTGACTTGCGGTAGGGTTGGGGGGTTGGGGTGGCTGCTTCGTCGTGGGGATTTTCCTTCCCCCTCGCGTGCATACAACCACCCTCGTTGCATAAACCACAAGAAAAATGTTTTGTTCATACCCGCCTAGGAAGTTACGGAACCTGGGGGATAGGGGTGCTGTGCGGGGTAGGCAGGGTTTAAGGGAGATATGGCTTCAAGATGTGAAAAAGACAACTTTCAAGCCCGTTTTATTCGCATTTTCTGCTCATATTTCCGTTTTACTACCTACCCCGCTCAGCACCCCTATTCATTCCTTGTCCCGTAACTTCCTTGGGGGGTGTGAACAAGAAATTTTTCTTGGCGTTTGTGGATCCAGGGAGGTCCTAGGCAGGTTCCTGAAAACAGTTTTTTGAAAAGCATTCGGGCGCTAATCTGCAAATTTACCGAAAATTCGCTACCAAAACGCACTTAATGCAGAACACATTTCTTGCAACATTTTCTTTTCACAATCGGTATTTGTTTCACATTCGTTGCCTTAACATTGCCAATTTTGACGTTTTGAGGAAAACTCCAAAATTTGTTTCTTTAACTACCCATAACTTCTTTGTCGTTAAAGCTAGGGACCTGGTACAGAGTTCACTCTTTATAATACAAACACGCGTACCAAATTTGGTTGCCCTTACTTTATTATTCACGGAGATATCAACTTTTTAAGAAAGGAATTACAAAATTTTCCGGGAAAACCTGGTCCGATTTTCCTAGCTAACGAACTTATCCAAGCCACTTGCAAAAGGAAGGTACTCACCAAATTGTATCTAGATCGGTCCATTATTTTTTGAGTTATCGGTCGGAGATATATATATATATATATATATATATATATATATATATATATATATATATATATATATATATATATATATATATATATATATATATATATATATATAATATAAACACAGGTCTCCTCATTAGCGAATTTTTTTTTAATTCGCTAATACAAGAGATAATTATTAAGACTCAAAATATAACAAATGTGTACATATAACATATAATAACAATGTTTATATTACCCAAGAGGTATTAAAACAACTTCTACACTTAACTTCTTTTCTCGCTAGATGGAACAATGGTCTATAAAATTAACGTAACCACAATACATCGAGGCATTTCTTAAAGCTTACAATTTTTCGCTATTAAGGCTTTTAGTTTTAATATGCTACATAAGTTTAAAAAAAGATTTATAAGATCATAAAAATATTATTGGTTTTAATGTTTATTAAAAAAAATCACTAATAGAGAGATATCGATGAGACTTTGCAAACATTTTTTCAAATGAGTGCGAACTAGGACCCCTAGAACCCATATCCGGGGTCAGCTTAAATTTATATATATATATATATATATATATATATATATATATATATATATATATATATATATATATATATATATCTGTGTGTGTGTGTGTATGTACGTATCCAACCGATAACTCATTGCCTTCCATATTTCAAACAACTCCAAAACAGAAGCCGAAATGTCGAGTTTTAATATATTCTTGACGCTACTCAACCCGAGAACCAAGTATATCTCACACTTATGGCTGTGGAAACCTTTCCAAACACACATACATACACACACACACACATATATATATATATATATATATATATATATATATATATATATATATATATATATATATATATATATATATAAACTTTGTGTTTATTAAAGTTTCCGATAGTATCTAGTCTTATCTTTAAATACCCCTATAGTCAAGTTGCTTTGTATGTGTTTTGATTGCCATTGGTATATCCCACTGACGAGCTCTGATAAGAGCGCAACCGGTAGCTATTTCTGATGATAGCCAGATTTCATTTAGCCGTACAGCTTTTTTTTGTGACTCGGTATACTTTATACAAATGACTAGGTAATTATTAAACTCACATACAAATGATCCCGCCATAATACAGCGACTGTGACTAGTTGCGAAACAATGGGAGCAAATTTCAGTTAGGTTCAGAACAAAGGAGCCAAACTATTCGCTCTACCAAAGGGAAACTAGAGACAACCATTTTGACGTAATTAATAATGAGATCTGACAAACAGTCAGTTCAAAATATGTGCTTTGATAATTATTATGAATTTGTTATATGATAAAATCAGATTTGCATAAATACCAGCAAGTGTCGTCCATTACATGCTGCGTTTGTGTTTGTGTGAATTTATTATCATCCTCGTTATATTAACTACAACAGATGTCACAGAAATTAAATGATTGTCATGACATTATATGAGGCGCACCCTTAGCATTACAAAACAATGATTATTGTGGATGTTTTGGGTTCACTTGATAAGTAATGTTTAATCAAAGGGAAAATATGTTGTTCATATTGCAATCTAGTTGATTAAATACAAAGATTATACGGACGGAAATTATTCGGGTTTCAAAATTATTTAACAAACAAGCTTTTGAGGTTTTGGTGTAATAAGACGAAAAAAGCTATATTAAATATATGAAAATGCTACCTAGCCTACTATTTAAGGAGCTTGATATTTGGGCATTTAACTTTTCGAACTAGGCGAATGTAGACATAGTAACGATGTAAATATAACTTTAATATTCACTAAACTTAACAATGCTTACGAACTAACTTAATTGAATGAATTTAAAACCAGAACTGTTTACATAGTGAATTTTAATTGAACAGTCTCGTAATGTTTACATAATTAAATCACAAGTGTCGCGTCTTTACATCTTAAGAATCTAAACTAGAAGTCTCGCATCTTTACATCTTTAGAATCTAAATTAACTGTCTCTCAATGTTTATCAACAAATACTACTTGTAGTTTTTAATCGGTTCACATCCTACATAATTTGCCGACTTCAGCAGTCAGCATTCCTTTGGTTGCAATTTCACCTTGTTTACTATTTACATAACAATTTTTACATTACTTGGTGTAGAGAATTTTCCTATAACTAACTTTACTTATAAATTTAATGTTCTTAACAATTATATTTCCACGCTTACTACAGCCCTTCTGCAAACCTTATTGTTCCCTGAACACCTACTGTATTCACTCCTGAAGACCTTTCATTTTAGGCCCATATTAAGATGGTTTTGGGAAAGAGATATTTCTCCTTTTTAAGTTGGCCGCTATTTTTTTCTTCTAAAAGCTCCACGTAGCCCACTATACTTTCCTCACGAAGCCTTTTCTTTTGATACCCATGTGAAAAGGGTTGTGAATAAAAATATATTCCGCCATCTTGCGTGTGACGCCATATTGTAATTATGAAAGCGTCTGTATTTTACTTCTCAAGCACTTTCATTTGATACTCATATCAATGGGGTTGCTGAGGAATAAATATTCCGCCATTTTGTGTAGGCTGGCATTTTAAATTCATGAAATCGTTACCTAGCCTACTGTATTTTTTTCGTAATATCTTTTACTTTGATACCCATGTCAGGGGGATTGTGAGAAAATAAAAACTCCGCCCGCTTGGAGCGACCACCATATTGAATTTATGATAATGCCAGATTATCTATGTTGTTTTGTAACCTGATTTATTCACGTTTATGAAATTTCAGTATAACCTGTTAAAAAGAACCGATTCAATATGTACCTGCAAGATTTGACCCCAAACATAATTACAGGTGAAGGTAAATAAAAATATCTGGACGTAGCAAATTTATTTATAAAATTTTAAACAAGTACATAAAAATGCTCTACCATAACGTACTTACTGCATCGGTACTATTACTACCATACTAAAGAGTTTTGTTTGAATTTATTTTGTTAAATCAAAAATAATTAACACATTTATCATTTAAACTGCTGCCATAAAATCACAGTAAGCGTCTATTACAAATAAATGGTTTGGAAATATTCTAATCAAAAAAGAACGACAGCTATTGAAACTAAAATATAAGACTCTGTCAAGCACACTTCTTGCAACATTTATCGTCCAAAATCCACCTCCGTTTTAGAATGTGTATTTAAAAACCATCAATTTTGACGATTTAAATCGCTTTAAATTTCACATTTCTAGAAGAAGTATCATACATTTTGAAGCTATTTTTTGTACTTTTTGATCTTTCTGCACCAAAATAACTTAATCTTTGTCTGTAATATGCAATACGTTTTAATAATCATATACGTATCTTATTTTGGAATTTTGGTCTCCGGTACAATCGATTTTTTAATGCTTATAACGTTTTTTCTTTAAAGGTGGAGACCTAAATTTTAGTACATAGTATATTCTATATACGGCCAACTTGAGTACCAAATTTTATTAAAACCTCTTTGCTATTTTCTACAATACAAACATTTCCTAAACAAAACCCAACATTTTTCCAGAAAAACTAGTCAGATTTTCCTGTGTAACGAACTTGTCTAAACCATTTAACAAAGGAACACAAGAGTCAAGTTTCGTTTAAATCTATTTATTATTTTTTGCAATATCGTTGTGACACACAAATATATAAAGAGGTATAGATAAACATAAAAAACAACTCTGGACGAAGCAAGTGCGTTATGGTAGTGAATTTTCATAAAAATGTTTTTAATAGCAAATATGTTTTTTTTAAGAAAGCAGGCACCAAATTTGGTTACCAGTATAATCTATATATTAGAAACAATGTGCCATGTTTCATCTAAATAACTTTATTGTTTGAAAATGTACAAACATTTCCGAAAGTAAACTTAAATTGTTCCTGAAAAAAGTGGTTTTCTGGTCAACCTTATAGGTTAATAGCAAATTGATTCAAAATTTGAAGCATTTAATGAAAATTCGCTACCATAACGCACTTGCTGCGTCCCGCATTTCTTTTCTTACAAAGATGTATTATATTTCGATGGAAAATACAAAAATGCAATAACATAGGGCGTGTTCGATTAAAAAAATTCACTAAAAAAAAAAGAAAATTTGACTCACCAACGACTTATGGGCCACCCTGTAATTGTGGAAATATTTTTTAAGATGTAGCTTAAGACATCCTACAATTAATGTATACAACTTTTTTTCGTAACTTGCATAATAACGGATATATTGCGCTTTAATGATTTTTACGAAAATTCGACAAAAATGATATGCCATTAAACGATAAAATCTATAGCCAACACTACTGCTAAAGCATCAGAGAAGGGGTCTATTTGAAATGAATCTTCTGGGAATATTTTCGTAAAATGAAGGACAATAACGATTGAAACTAAGAGTTCAGGCTTTGTAAAACATTATTCTTGAGACATTTTCCTTCCATAGATCATATTAATTTCAGGTTCATTGCCTAAATATTAACAATTTTGACGTTTAAAATCGCGACTTTGACGCTTTGAGGAAAACCAAATTTATTTTTATTTAAATGCCTGTAACTTTTTTGTCCTTTAACCTATAGCGCTAAATTTTGGTAGGTAGCTTACCTATAATTATATAAACCTATGTACCAAATTTCGTTGCCCTTACTTTGTTAATTCCGGAGATATCAAAAAAATTCGATTTTTTTCGAAAGAAAACACAAAATTTTTCGGGAAAACCTCGGCGGATTTTCCTCTCTAACGAATTTATCCAAGCCACTCGCGAAAGGAAGGTACTCACCTATAAACATATAAAGTCTGAAACCGACCTCGGATTTGGGTTCCAGGGGTCCTAAATAGCGCTCATTTAAAGAAATTTTTTCAAAATTCAAAAGTCGAGATCTCCTCATTAGTGATTTTTTTTAAGAAAATTCACTAAAAATTGAAACTGATCATTATGGAGTATAGTGTGCCTAGTTCGTGCTCATTTGAAGGTTTTTGCAAAACTCAAAAGTCGGAATCTCCGTAACCTCCTAAGTCCCGATGTCTATTCAAATGAAAACTTGATTTTTAGGTTATATTTCAGTAACAGTTAAATCGAGTGCGTATCGTTCGACCGACTGCGCCTATATGTATGCAACCCCTGCATACACCAATCCATTTAGGCGGACGGACACTAATTTATTGCTCGACTGTAATTCATCATGAAAGTGCTGAAAGTTTATGCATAGGCAATTTGCTTAACACCTTTGCGTGTTGATACAGTATACCTATGATTAAGTTAGAAGAACCCTTGTTTTGAATTTATAAGACCATTTTAAACAAACGTAAATAGCCAAACTAACAGATCTTTTATGATATTTGAAAAAAAAAATAAAAGGCACCTAATAAGAGTTATCCAATTGCAATAACAAAATAGTGTTGACGCAGCAAGTGCGTTTTGATGGCGAATTTGTTGTGGTAGCGAGTTTTAATTTTTATAAATTCGTTATCTGTTCAGAGAACATAGGTTGTCTCATAACGGCCGTAATAGCCTTAAATACATAATTGGTAAAAACACCAAAATAATTAGTAAAAGTGGTTCAGTTTAAATTCTGTAAGGAAGTTATGTAAACATTTCAATGAATTAGAGGTCAACATTGTATGGATTGACATTGAAATTATCACGTTCAGTATATAAACAATAACAAACAAATTTGTAAGATAGACAGGAATGTTATAGTCAGCAGATCAGAAGGTTAAGAATGAAAAAATATGTTATTGTTTGGTAAATATAAAGGAGATTCATTTAGTCAGAAATATAGTTAATTAAACACGTTTCTAAAATGTAGACGAAAAAAATATAGTTCATTAAACAAGCTTCTGCAATGTAGTCGGTTAAATAACGCCGCGATAATTATAATTTAATTATGTAAACACTGTTAACATTAATAGTCAATATGTCCGTAAGTACGTAAGTTCTTTCATTCATTTTGTTATATCGTTATTATTATTATTAAGTCTTATGCATTAATATAGTTATCAATATACCGTTATCTAGGTCATACATACGTGCTTCGTTCGAAGAATTTATTCTTATAATTAACCTCCGCTTCCCTCGAACAGTATCAAATAGGTAGTAAATAAAAGTGTTAAAAAAAGTTTTTCATTCATTTCAAATCTTAAATCCTTCCCATTTAGCTAAAATACTCAACAATCTTGATACATATATAGTGAATCCTTCAGAAAAGCACACATTTATTCCGATACTTGAGAAAAATTAATAAAAGCCACTTGATAAGATCTGTTGATTCGGAATAAGAAAGAAGTGTGGGCGCAGTAAATGCGTAATGGTAAGGTGGTAGTGGAATTTTCCTTCACGTGATAGCAAAGGATTTTTTCACGCCCGAGGCGCTACCACCCCTTACATCAAGGGGCCGGTGAAGTTCCAACGGACGTTTCCGGGTTTGATGTACGAGTCGGTTTCCCTTATAAACAAAAATGATGATGGCTCCTCCTTGTACAAAAGATTCCGGAGGTAGAATACCTCTCCATTCGGATCTCCAGGAGAGGGGTGTACAGGGGGTGCCAGCATCAAGATTTAACATATCCTTCTCTAATATATGTGGTCTAAATTTTAACCTGAACTCCATCCATCATTTCCTCTAGGCTAATAGGCCCCAACTCCTCTTTCTCACCGAAACCCAAATCAGTGCCGAAACAGCCACTAATCACCTTAATTTCCCTGGATATGAGCTCCTTACTTCCTTTAGATTGCATGGAGGCGTGTGCGCATACGTCGGTAGCAATCTACCCTGCACCAGACTCCCCAATTTAGAAGCTGGAAGAAAATATCTACTATGGATAAAACTCTTTCTCTCTCAGGGCTGCAACTAAATTTATCTATTGGATTTACCGGTCACCTTCTGACAACAACTTTTTCCAGCTCTTTGACTACCTTTCTGAAAAAAACGACCATCTGATTTCTGAATACCCTTCCTCCGAGGTCACTATTCTTGATGACTTCAATGTCCGTAATAAGGCATGTCTAGGATCTTCAAAAACCGATCCACAAGTGAGAGCAGCGGAGGCCTTTGCAGTCAGCAATTCTTTAGCCTATATGGTTCAGCAACCTACTTACTTTCCTCGCATCCCAACACACAGCTCAAATCTCTTGGATCTTCTTTTTACTACAAAACCTGAATGCTATAAGATATCAGTTACCGCCCCCGTCGGCCGCTCAGACCACGACATGATCACTGCTTCCTGCGCAATGCAACCCGAGGTCACACAGTCATCACAACCACGTATCGTTTGGCACTACAACTCTGCGAACTGGGACGAAATGCGGGATTACTTTTCCTCATATCCATGGGCGTCTGTCTGCTTCTCTCATCCTGACCCCTTTGATATCTCACAAAACGTCACCGAAATTATCAAAGCCGGCATGGAATTATTTATTCCACGTACACAGAAAACCTCTTGAGCCTCTTAAGCCCTGGTTTTCTAAATCCTGTGGCAAGGCCAGACTTGAAAAGGTCAAAGCTCACAAAACGCTCCTACACAATTCCAGTCAAGAAAACCGTCAAGCATTTAACGACGCAAGAAACCGCTATATCCGCATTCTTTCTGAGGCAAAAAACTCGTTTAATAACCACATCAAAAACAAAGTTCTCTCAAGCTCCAACGGCAGCAAACCCTTCTGGACTCTTGCTAAATCTATTGGAAATAATTTCTGCAAAAGCACGTTCCCACCTCTTGTTTCAGGGGATTAAATTGTTTCTAACGCCCCGGGGTAAGACTGAACTTTTTGCATGTTGTTCGCCGGCAATTCTACTCTCAAACCACCTGCAAATATTCAACCACCAACAGTCCCCAATGTCGCGCATAAATGACGGATGTCATTTTCAAAACTAGAAAGATACGAAAGATTATCTCTTCTCTTCCAGCAATTGTTCTCAAAAAATGCGCACCAGAACTTCCTAATGTCCTGACTCATCTGTTTCATACATCTTACAATAGAAGCATATTTCCTAGTAACTGGAAAACCAACTCGAGTACGACCCGTCCCCAAGAAAGGATATATATTGTTATGTTCGCACTTTTGTCACTAGGGCTTTCAAGTTGTGGAATTCCTTGCCGGCACATGTTTTTCCTTCTCCTCCGAACCGCCAAACCTTCAAGTCCAGAATTCACAAGTTGCCTTTTTCCTCCTTGTCGACACCCACGGTACGCTAGTATTTTGGCTGTAAGCTCTCCTGGTGTGTTGTTGAAATAGTAAAAAAATTCTAAGTAAGTAATTTTTTCCCCAATATTCGACCCCCACACCCCCAATTTAATTTCAGCACAGAATAGCAGATGTTTGATGAAATTAAAAGTTTTCTAATAAATAAATTCCGTTACATTAGTCGAGTTTTAACCGACAAATTGTCAATTTCCACCAAATCATCCCCTACCCGCTAAAGCGATTTTACCCAAAAGCAATCCGAACCGTTCCTTTGTTGAGTGCTAATTGAATACCAAATTTGATGGCGATATCTAAATTCGTTCTAAAGTTTTCGTGGCCACAAACAGACAGACATACAGACCAACGGAATGACAGACCGACAGACCAACATACGGACAGACCGACAGACAACAAAATGTCTTTCCCAAATCATGTTTTCTATATGTTTTGATACTTTTTACCACGTTTAGTCAAAAAAACTACTTGGAAATTTGTGTCGCCTGTGCGATACTTCCACGCGTGACAATGTGGAAGTGAAATTTATAATTATAGACTTAAAGGTGACAAGGTTATCCAGAAGTTTTAAAGAAATATGATAGATTTGTCCAAATGTACCAAACCTGGAGAGTATTGTTTCTACCAAATATTAAAGTTAGTGAAACAAAACAAAACGTTACATGTGCATCGTGTGGGAATAGAACACGCACCTTCATTTTACTAAAGTATTTACAGAAATTTCATTTCAATTGACCCTGTCTCTGATACTTTGGCTTTAGATAAATTTCGTAGAAAAAATTCCTTTTTGGAGGACGACTTTTGAATTTTAAAAACATTTCTTCAAATGAGCGCAAACTAGCCCCTAAAATCCATATCCAGGTTTAGTTTCAGTTTTTATCTGCTTACATATATACAGGGTGACGCATTTCTACGGTAAAGCCAAATATAATTGTTATCATACAAGATACGAGAAAAAACTGTATATGTTAATTATAGTGTGTACTGAGCTGCATCTTACAAAATTATTTTGATAATCACAGGGTGGCACATTAGTCGTTGGTGATACCTACAATTTTTTGGCGAACTCCCTTATATTATTGAATTTTTGTATTTTTTAACGAAATATGATGCATGTTTGTGAGAAAAAAAGTCGAGACGCTGTAAGTGAGTTTTGGTAGCGAATCTTCATTAAATGATTCAAATTTCAATAACTCAATTTGCTATTAACCCAAGGTTTGTTGGCTAGGAAACCAGTTTTGCCGGAAACACTTTAAGTTTATTTTCGGAAAATTTTTGTATATATTCAAACAATTAATTATTTTGATAACATATAGCACATTTTTCTACTATATAGGTTGTACCGGTAACCAGATTGATGCTTTCTTGCATTCGAGAGACATATTTGATATTAAAAACATTTTTATGAAAACTCACTTCCAAAACGCACTTGCTGCGTCCAGACTTTTAAATTAGTAAACTAATTTACAGTGTAAACTTTTGTTTGATTGATTTTTTGATAAACTTCTCAAACTAAATATATATATATATATATATATATATATATATATATATATATATATATATATATATATATATATATATATATATATATATATCTTTCTCTCTCTCTCTCACACACACACACACACACACACACACTTTCTTGATTGTCTAGTGTGAACGCACATAGAAATGTCATCCTCGCCAACCCACGCCTTAATTAACAATCATTTATTAATTTATTTATTTGTTTAATTTTTAGTAAATTTTCTTTAAAAAATCACTAATGAGTATATCCCGACTTTTAAATTTTGAAAAAATTTCTTCAAATTAGAGCTAAACACCGATAACTCAAAAACTAATGTGCCGATTTTTATTAAATTTGGTGAATACCTTCCCTTTGCAAGTGGCTTGGACACGTTCGTTAGCCAGGAGAATTCGCCGAGGTTTTCCCGGAAAATTTTGAGTTTTCTTTCGAAAAAAATTTATATTTCCAGAATTAACAAATTAAGGTAACCAAATTTGAAACGCGGGTATATGTCGTTAAAAGTGAGTCACTTACCAAAATTTAACTCTGCAGGTTAAAAGACAAAAAAGTTATTGGCTTTTAAAGAAAAATAAATTTGGGTTTTCCTCACAACGTCAAAGTCGCGATTTTAAACGTCAAAATTGGTAATATTTAGGCAAAGAACCTGAAACTAATATGAGCTATGGAAAGAAAATGTCTAAAAAAGAATGTTTTACAAAGCCTGAATTCTTAGTTTCAATCGTCATTATCCTTCATTTTACCAAAATGTTTCCAGAAAATTCATTTCAAATAGACCCTTTCTCTGATGCTTTGGCAGTAGCTTGGCTATAGGGTTTATCGTTTAATGGTATAGAATTTTTGTTGAATTTTCATAAAAAATCAATAAAGTTTAATATATCTGTTATTATACAAGATACGAAAAAAAATTGTATACATTAATTATAGGCTGTCTTGAGTTACATCTTACAAAGTATTTTTACAATTACAGGGTGGCCTATAAGTGATTCAAATTTTTTTTTAATCGAACACGTCTTATGTTATTGCATTTTTGCATTTTCCATCAAAATATAATACATGTTTGTAAGAAAAGAAATTTGGGACGCAGCAAGTGCGTTATGATAGCAAATTTTCATTTCAATTTGCTATTAACCTATAAGGTTGACCAAGAAACCAGTTTTTTCGGGAACAGTTTAATTTTACTTTCGAAAATTGTTGTACATTTTCAAACAGTAAAGTTATTTTGACGAAACATGGCACATTGTTTCTACTATATAGGTTATACTGGTAACCTAATTTGATGCCTGCTTTCTTTAAAAAAACATATTTTATAAACTTTTTTATAAAAATTCACTACCATAACGCACTTGCTGCGTCCAGACTTTTGTGTTATTTAGTTATCTATTTATTTGTTTATTTATATATTAATATATGATTTGATACTTTACCCTGGGGTTTTAAGATACGTTACACACACACCCATACAGATGATGATGTCACTAACAAACAAAAAGTATTTAAGAATACGCACGTCTACAAACCAAAGCTGGCGTGTTTCAGTTTTTTTCTCTAAATTGGCCGATTTACGATATTATAAATTTATCGCTTTTAATTGCAAGATATTGCGTCTCTTATTTTTGCATAAGGCTTTAGTTTGCAGAATGCACAATGTCTTAAAATGCCGCATAAATCGCAGCATGGATGTATTTATTAAATTTAATTGCCTTAGTACACAAATGCGTACAAACATTATCAAACAAAACGAGGTAACTCAAATCACTCTAACAGAAAAGGGGCCTGCCATTTGTGGACCGAGCTTGTGTAAGCGAATCGATAAGAATGGGATTATGAGAAAGATCAGGAGTTAAAGCTCTTTACAAACAGATGTTGGATAATACTGTACGGTGTAAAATGTCAACGAAACGCGTGACCAAAATAAAGATGTCGAGTTTTCCTCTATTTGTGTTATAAGATAAACAGGAGTTTTTAAATAAACCTGTTAAATAAGTATCGTGTGATATCAGATGACCCGACTGTTTTCAAGTACAAATAACTTTTGCTACCAACGACTTGAATAGAAATGTATACAAGGAAGGTACGCCAACTTTCCAACCCTTACATTTTTACGGCTGTACTATCTTTGACCATTTATTCAATGATTTCCAAAAAAATAAGGCCTTAGTACAACATTCATGTAACTGAAGATTGGAACCTGTGATGAGCACTCATAAGCACACATGGAGAACTCAAATCACCACAACACATTTAAAAAAACCTGACGATCGTTTCACTAACCAAGTTAGCGTCATTGGAGGATGGATAATTCTAAATATCTTATATCCACAACTCTAATTATATTTTTCTGCGGGTATTCGGTCACTAACGATATAGGGAGGTTCACAGACACCAAAATTAACATATTTCGTTTGGCGGATATATCTGTATACTTTTATTATCTATCGGACGTGCTTCTGCCGGTATTTATTTTACAAAGCAATCTATCAGGAGATTGCTCATAGGCGGCGGAGCGAGTTTCATACATTTTTTATTATTACTATATCTAGCAATATATATATATATATATATATATATATATATATATATATATATATATATATACTTTTCAAGGCGTTTAGCTGACCTGGTTGTCTAACATTTTTGGTGAATCTTAGATTCTCCTGATTAACGTGGTGATTATTATAGCAAATATGTCGGACGACGGAAAATCTATCTATAGTACCGTATCTTAATTGTGCTAAATGTTCTCTGAATCTAATTCCAATAGATCTTTTTGTTTGTCCGACGTACTCAAGATCACTATCTTTACAACTTATTTCATGAATTCCCGACATTTTGGCCGTACTATCCTTGTCTTTTAGGTTACCTAGCAAGTTCCTTAAAATATTTATTGTCGAAGATGTTAGTTGCAAATTGGATTTTTTTAAAATTCTGTCTAGAACCCTTGTGATTCGGAGTTTACATGGTAAGCAAACAAAGTTTTTTCGGCTTTCTCTCTTTTAAGACTCGTCACATGTTCTGACACGTTGGTTATGGTACACCCCAATTTTTAGCGAATTTTCATTAAGAAAAACTCGCTAATAGAGAGGTCACGATGAAATTTTAGATCTTCATATGGTGTATATATATATATATATATATATATATATATATATATATATATATATATATATATATATATATATATATATATATATAGTCAAAATATGCTAAACTAATTTCAACCAAACTTGAAAAAATCTTGTTTGTGTAAAAACCAAGGTTGAGTTTGTTAATCAGCCTTTATGCTCAAGTTTTTCCGGTGGAAAATCAGGAAAAACTTTTTGAAAACGCTATATTTTTGTAAGTATCAGAGTAACTGGAATAAGATTCTACATGTGGCTAGAAATAGTGCAAATAAACCTACGTTGTGAATTTTATATAATTTGGTACACCATATTTGCAGTTTTTTCCAAATTAAAAATAAAATGCCAAAGACATGCACTGGGACCACTTAGTAGGTTAAGTACAATGCCTGACAGACAGAGTAGTTAACTGCCACACGTAGATTGATTCATACAAATGGTATAAACCATACATCAACGGTAACCAAACTAAATATATACCAGGCATAAACATACTACCCGAACCAACAATCGTGAAATCTCAGCCACATTTGTGGAAAATGACAAACGACATGAAATTAAAAATTTGCCATTTGATTGTTGTTATCTTACGTTAATGAGAGAATAGGTTGTTTTTCGATTAATAATTTTAGTTTATGTGAAAAGCTTGTGAACTAGCTAAATCATTTCCGAAAACAGCAAACTGGTTGGATCATATTAGTTCTCCAAGCCCTAACCGATAAAATAAGTTATGTTATTAAATCAATTTTTTGACATAGGAACAGTACGTATGCAATCAGGACTGTTAAAAATTGTGTAAATATAGCAAAATTTCAAACTAACTTAATTCTTTATTTAAAATCGAAACTTAAAGATTAATAATAAATATATAAGCCTGGGATAAATTAACATGTCAGGCGAGCGGCGATAGCACGTTGAAAAACCGATTGTCGTTCGATCTCCGAAGTTAAGCAACTTCGGGCACGGTCTTTTCCTGGATGAGTGACCACCTGGGAGCATCGTGTACTGTTACCTCGTTTTTTAGGTAGTGACATTTCTGTTTTGTTCTTATTAGCGAATTTTTATTTAAAAAGTTAAGTGTTTTTTTTTATTTTAAAAAATTCGCTAATAGAGAGGTATCGATGGTGAGACTACTACTACTAACTACTTTAAAAACTAACATCACCTTATATACCGGATCTCATGTAAAAAGGCGAAACCGAAAGGGGAACTAGTCGCAGGCGAATTCTGCAGTGTATTGTATTTTTATCGCCGGACAAGGTCTTTGAGCTGTCTTGATTAACTTATCTAAAAGGTGTCCAGCTCGAATAATTTTAGGAAGGTTCAACGAAACTATGTTAATTTAGTTGTCGTCGAACCTTCCCAAAATTATTAGAGATGGACACCTTTTAGATAAGTTAACAAAGACAGTTTAAAGACCTCGTCCGGCGATAAAAATACAATACACTGCAGAATTTGCCTGCGACTGGTTCCCCTATCGGTTCCGTCTCTTTACCTAAGATCAGGTATATAAGGTGATGTTGGTTTTTAAAGTAGTTAGAATTTTTTATCCTCTGATGACGCTAACTTGGTTAGTGAAACGATCGCCAGGTCTTTTAAAATGTGCTATGGTGATTTGGGTCCTCCAAGTGTACTTATAAGTGCTCACAGATTCTAATACTCACTTAGTACTCTGTCTTTATGCTCGTTTTTGTCCAAAATCACAAACTCATAACTTTTATATGCTTTAGCATCAAAACAATATTTCTCCCGCAATCGCTTAACTATTTTTGTTTGATTACAATTCCAATTTTATTTTTACATGTTTCTCTAATAATTTTGTTTATGATTCAGGTAACCTTTTAAATCCTTTTTCAATAATGGCAATGGTTTCTACTATATATATATATATATATATATATATATATATATATATATATATATATATATATATATATATATATATATATATATATATATTGTAACTGTATTTTAACCCCTTGTTTAGGAGGTCCATCGCAGTGTTATTAAACTTTCCGAGGAACTGCTTTTTCGTTTTTAATTTGAAATTTTACCAGTTGTTTATTTTTTTATTTTGTATATTAATTTTCTTAACCAATTTCGCGTTAAGGACTACAAACATGTTCCTCTGAAAATTGCACCATTCTTGAAGTTATCTAACGTAAAGGTTAACTTTTGAAACAAACTATATGCCTGTACGTATTTCTAACACAACGTTTTAAATACAGATATTGTATTTCTAGATCCAGCCATTTTTCTTTGGCAAAATTTTTAACCTTTTGACCTGCTATTGTGTGTTAGAAATTTTTAAATTAAAATTCATGAAACTCGGAAAAACTGGTTTTCGTTTGCAAGATAAAAAAAGTTCTAGACGCAGCAAGTGCGTTATGGTAGTGAATTTTTATTAAATCTTTCAAATTTGAATAACTCAATTTTATGTTAACTTAGACAGTTGAATTTAGGCACGTGGAAAGGTATTTCTTAATGCAATATACCCATTAAATTGTATTAAAATAGCTTTGTAATTTTTGGAGAACAATTTTTTTGTTTAGAAAAAAAAACTCAACATTTTAATAACTCAATTTTCTATAAACTTAGAAAGTTTAGTTTTGGTATGTAGTAAGGTCTTCTCCGAAGCTATATATGCACCAAATTTCATTAAAATATATTTGTAATTTTCGGAGAAAAATTTTTTTTCCAAAATAAAACTCAAAATTCTCCCGGAAACCTTGTTCGATTTTCTTGGCTAACGAACTCATCCAAGCCATTAATAAAAGAAAGGCACTTGCCAAGTTTCATCGAAATCGGTTAGTCATTTTTTGAGTTAGCGGTTGGATATGAATATATATATATATATATATATATATATATATATATATATATATATATATATATATATATATATATATATATATATATATATACATATATACATATATATATATACATATATAAAAATTGAAACTGACCCCGGATATGGGTTCTAGGGGTCCTAGTTCGCGCTCATTTGAAAAAAAATTTGCAATGTCTCACCATCGATACCTCTCTATAGTGATTTTTTTAAAATAAAAATTCACTAAAAGCGATATCTGTACCTATTAATCTTATTTTAAAAGTTAACTTACGGTAAAGATTCAGTTTCGTTAACTTGAAAGCCATAATTCACTAAGTGAAGATTAAAACCTGTGATTAGCACTGATAAGCACACTTGGAGAACCCAAATTACCACAACACACTTTGAAAACCCAAATAAAGTTTCACTAACCAAGCTAGCGTCGTCAGTAGATGAACGCTTTTATAAAGTTACGTGTCTTTACACCAATTGTTACAAAGTAAACAAAGACAACGGTTTTCAGACCACTGTCGAAGCAGCACAAAAGCGAATTTTTCGTAGAAAAAGCAACAGACGTTTATTTTGTTGCACAATTTTTAAAAATTTGACCAGAAAACTTTACTAAAATTAACATTTTCGTTCCAGCTATAATATAATTACATTAATCAGAAATAAGTACACTTGGAGAATACCCAAATCACCACAACACATATTTCAGAGACCTTACGATCGTTTCGTTGACAAAGTCAACATCTTCAGAGGAAGAAAAATTGTGTGAAAATTCACATAGTGAATTAATCAGGAATTGAATTTCACTCGACTGGGAAGTCTATTAGTGAATTTTCTTTAAAAAAAATCACTAATGAGGAGATCTCGACTTTTGAATTTTGAAAAAATTTCTTCAAATGAGCGCTAATTAGGCCCCCCAGAACACATATCCGTGGTCAGTTTCAATTTTTATATGTTTATATATATATATATATATATATATATATATATATATATATATATATATATATATATATATATATATTATATATATATATATATATATATATATGTATCACACCGATAACTCAAAAAATAATGGACCGATTTTGATTAAATTTAGTGAATAAATTCCTTTTGCAAATGGCTTGGATAAGTTCGTTAGCCAGGAAATCTACCTAGGTTTTCCCGGAAAATTTTGTGTTTTCTTTCAAAAAAAAATTTATTTCTCCGAAATTAACAAAGTAAGGGCAACCAAGTTTGGTACGCGGGTTTATGTCCTTATAAGGTAAGTTACCTACTACAACTTAGCTATGTAGGTCAAAACACAAAAAAGTTATAGGGATTTAAAGAAAAATAAATTGGGGTTTTCCTCAAAACGTCAAAGTTGCGATATAAGACGTCAAAATCGGCAACATTTAGGCAAAGAACTTGAATCTAATACGGGCTATGGAAATCAAATGTCTCAAGAAGGATGTTTTACAAACCCTGAAGTCTTAGTTTCAACCGTCCTTGTCCTGCATTTTACTAAAATATTTCCAGAAAATTCATTTCAAATAGACCCTTTCTCTAATGCTTGGCAGTAGTCTTAGCTATAGAGTTTATCGTTTAATGGTATATAATTTTTGTCGAATTTTCGCAAAAATAAATAAAGCTCAATATATCCGTTATTATACAAGATATGAAAAAAATATTTCTACAATCACAGGCCCATAAGTCGTTGGTGATATAAATTTTCTTTTTTTTTTAATCAAACACGCCTTATGTTATTGCATTTTTGCATTTTCCATCGAAATATAATGCATGTTTGTAAGAAAAGAAAGTCTGTATGCAGCAAGTGCGTTATGGTAGCGAATTTTGATCAAATGCTTCATATTTGAATAGCCCAATTTGCTATTAACCTATAAGGTTGACCAAGAAACGAGTTTTTCCGGGAACACTTTAAGTTTACTTTAGAAAATTTTTGTACATTTTCACACAATAAAGTTATTTTTATGAAACATGGAACATTGTGTTTACTATATAGGTTATACTGGTAACCGAAATTGATGCCTGCTTTCTTAAATAAAAATAAAACACATATTTACAATAAAACATTTTAATGAAAATTCACTACTATAACGCACTTGCTGCGTCCAGAGTTTTTTTAAAACCTTTAACGTTTAAACCAAAAAAACTACGCAGTTTGTCTGATTCATATTCACGTCAAGGAAATAGACATTTTGGTTAACCTACTTCCATGAGAATTGGTCTGCGTTGTAGAGCGGAATTTGAATGATAATGAACGAGAATGAATTAGATATCTGTTTGTAGCTAGTTGTAACTTTGGCAGTACTTGGATAAAAGCTTGGCTAACTACAAAAAGTAATAGATGGGTGGGTTGGTTGCGTGAGACATTACAGTAATCGTTGACGGAATGGGCTTAGAGGAAATACTTTTTCGTTTCCTTTTACTATCATTAATATTACAGGTGCAGATTTATTCGTTTGAGAAAAAACACACTACCTACTCACAGAAATCGCAGAAGCTTTTTGCGGTCTAAATTAACAACCTCCAACTTGGAAGATAGTGAGACATGCTCTACCAATTAAACGTAAATTGCTACTTTTATTGAATTTTCGTAGTAAAAATTTACTAATGAAGAGGCCGCAAATTAGGATTTTGAAAAATTATATATATATATATATATATATATATATATATATATATATATATATATATATATATATATATATATATATATATATATATATATATATTATTTTTGTAAATTGCTTGGACAAATTCGTTAACCAAAAATGGTACCAGCTATTCTGGAAATATTTTTATTTTCTTTATAAAAAATTTTGTATCTCCGTAAATAACAAATCTATTAATCAAATTTAGTATACAAAATTTATATGGTAAAAGGTAAACTACGCAATAAAATGTAGAACCCTACGTTGAAAAGAATATAAGTTATAAGCATTAAAGAACATATATATTTGTGCCACTGATGATCAGAGAAACCTACAAGACCAAAATATTGTGTGCTTAGCAAAATCTATTGCATATTACAAGCAAAGTTGACTTTTTCTTGGCGCAAGAAGACCCAAAGGAACGGGAGAAAACACCTTAAAATGTTATAGTTTTTCTTCTGAAAATGGCTAAGTGACGATTTAAAACGTCAAGACTAGTGAGTTCCAACGAAGGGTCTGGGCATGATGCTTAAAAAATATTGAAAGAATGTCTCCAGCAAAATCCTAGGTTGATGTTTTAAGTTTATTCCTCTTCATATGTTTAAAATATTTGTATAAAATCCATTTAAAATGGAAATTATTTGCTATAAGTAAGTCGATACCATAGAAAATTTACATACGAGCTTATACCCCGTTTATTAAATAAACATTTCATATGCTCCACAGGCAAGTTGGTTACAGCGAAAATATCAAATTGCAACTCAAAGATGATGCGGGTTCAAATGCTACAAGTATGTAGAATTTCTTTTTATTTTTTTAATGTTATATAATCAGATTATATAATTGCAACGAATTTTTAGCAAACTTTTAGACACAATATTATTATTGTGATGAGCATCCTTTTAGAGTTTTAATTTATATAGCAAGTTAGGTTGTTTTTCAACCATCGGATGGGGCGTAAAGCTGTCGATCCCGGGTCCATGCGATGTTGAGCGCGTTAAAGATCCCTACTCTTTTTACAGAAAGCCAGGGCTTTGACAAAATTTCCAGGACAGTGGGGTGAAACTGTTCTCTCGCGTCGGTGATTGGCCGTAGTCGCGGAAATTGACCGACCTTAAAGAAACAAAAACACATATACAGGTTGTTTTTGTTGCTCTAACTTGGTGAAACCGTTCCACAACAAGATTGAATTATTGTTTCTGATAAACAAAATCTATTAAATATTACAGACAAAGATTAATTGGTCTTGACACAATAATATCAATAAGTACAAGAAAGGTCACTTTGAAAATTTTATAGTTTTTCTTCTGAAAACGACAAAGTGGCGATTTTAAACTTAAAAATCTGGATTTTTAAACAGTTTCTGAAACCTATGCGCTCTAAGAATAGTAGATATTGTCTTTGTCAAGGTCCTCGATTTATGTTTTAACTGTTACTCTCCTTCATTTGATATATATATATATATATATATATATATATATATATATATATATATTATATATATATATATATAGGCTTTAACTGGCACCGTTTTAGTAATATAAAAGGCTACCGCTGAAAAGCCATTATTTTACCCCTGTATGTAAAATTTAATATTTGCATAGTAAGACATTTTGTTGACTAAGCACAGAATAATTGTATTTCGTTCGTTACTCCGTAACGCCGTACAAGATGTCGCTCACGCAAATTATAATTTGCTATACAACAAAAGTCTGAACGCAGCAAGTGCGTTATGATAGTGAATTTTCATATAAATGATCTGTCACTAAATATTTTTTTATTCCTTTTTTTTTTCCTGTAGCAAATCACTCTTAATTTTGATATATAGTTTCCTTTTAATGTCGTAAACTTGTGTACCGAATTTTATTTACATAGCTTTTTTATTTTTGGAGATAAAATATTTTTCCGAAAGAAAACCAAAAGTTTTCCCGGAAAACCACGTTTGATTTTCCTGTCTAACGGACTTATCCAAGCCGCTTACAAAAGGATGGTACATACCAAATTTTATAAAAATCTGCCCATTATTATATATATATATATATATATATATATATATATATATATATATATATATATATATATATATATATATAGTTAAGTAACTTGAATTAAGGGCAGCCAAAAAAGGAAATTTATTTGGCTAATAATTACAAGTTTATTTAATGAGAAAGGTATAAAGATTACTAGTTATGAACAAACGATGTTATAGCAAGCACGTCTAAAACCAATCTGAATGTTTAGTGTACTTGCTTCAACATTTACAACAGGAACGCTTAATAAGCATAATTAAATAAAATGGAAAATCACACAATATTTGCAACTAAACGTTTTTATATGAAAAAGACATCACGCCACAGATCTTCGTTCTACTTCTTCTAGATGATGGAAGTCGACGATGACTTATCTCCTCCATTGCCAGTTTGAAGAACGTCCTCGTTCTTGGAAAGGGGGTTGGTTTCTTGAACATCGCTGGCTTCTGACGACCTTCTTGTTCTTCTTCTAACAACCATTATCGTTATCACAAAGAAGATGACACCAATTATAGTTAACCCAAAGTGTGTGGTATGGACTGCTGGGTGCCATGCATGATGCTGGTTGATTTTTTCTAGTTGACTTCTTAACTTTTCGGTTTTCTTAATATGCATTGGATGAAATTTTATTTTATGTTGGGGTGTTACTTCTAATTTTGGAATGATATCTTGGTTCCAAGTAATATTCGTACTTATATCTTCATAATGTTCGTCTTTGATTGTTATTTTGCAATTTTTCTTACTGCATACGAGGGAGGTTTGGTTAGCTATCTGTTTATCTAATTTGGATTTGCATTCTTCTGATATCGACGGTTTTTGATTTGTGATGAGTAGCACGTTCCCATTATTTAACTGAATTGATGTAGTGTAATAATTTGTGACAACCGCGAAAAGGCAGGTGGATGGTTCTTCTAAATTGCACTTTTCTGTATAGGGTTGGTCAGTGCAAACAATGGCTTCTTCTATCGCAGGACAGTGTTCTGCTGTCCATAAATTTTTCTGAGGTGTTTCTAGATAATATGAGCTAGGTGGAATAAGGACTTTATTGTTTTTAGGAACAGGTAAAATACGAAAATAAGAGCCAGGTGTCGGGTGTAGAATTGGAATTTTAAGGAGACATACAATAGTATCTCTGACTGATAAAACGTTAAATTTTGTAAACTCAATTATTTTAAAAATATGGTTAGAATCAAAATTTATTAATTCGTTATCATTATAAATTAATTTTAAATGTTGTTTAATATGATTTAAATCGTGTGAAGTAAAAATCTCTATATTTGTAATTTCATTAAAACTAAGGGAAATGGTGCGTTGTAGTATTTTTATTGACTCTAATAATTTTCTGCCTAAGGATATTTGAAATTCGATACTTGATCTCTGTTCTACACGAGAGTATAAGTCTTCAAAACAATTTTTTATGTAATTTAAATTTTTATTTATGTTCTCTTGTTCTTCTTCGAATCGCTGTGTCATCACATTTGCAAATGAATTTAAATTGTCCAACTGAACCATCACGTCTCTTTGATTAGTATACAGGGCGTCTAAATTTTTATTTATTTCTTTAAGATCATCTTGATCAAGATTTCCAGTGATCATTTTAATAACAGATCCCGCTCCGTTTATCAAACCTCTTTTCTCTCTGGAGTGTGTCAATTTTTGTATTTCATTTTTTATTACTGACATTTGGTCATTTAACATTTTAATATGTAGTATAGTTGCATCATGTGTAAAATTTTGATTAACAATTTGTGTATTAATTAAAAGTTGATTATAATTACTTTCAATAAGAGTTAAATTAAAGTAAAAATAGAAACGGTGATAATGATTAAGGATTTTTGCTATACCTATGTAATCTTTGAAAAACCCGTTTGTTTCAATGCTCTGAATCTGCAAGGGTTGCACTTGTTGAAGGACGACCATCAGCCAAGGGAGAAGGTTCCTGTAAGGGAAACCGTTTTTTAATTCTTTTTACGTTCTTTAAGTGAGCAGATTGTTTCGTAGAATGAGGTAACAGTAATTTATTATGCGGGATATTTACAGGGCCGGAATGTATTTTGTATAGTGGGTCGGTTTTTCTAACTCTCGGCGTCCTGACTGCTACTATGTCAGTGGACACGGTTATATTATGTTCTCTATTCTGATTTATTTTCTCTAAAATTTTCGTGGCTTTTTCTTTTTGCTTATTGTACACTGTGTTGTAAAATGGCACGATCTCTTTCACTCTTTTATTGTTATATTCATTGTATATAGTCTGATTAGGATCAATCGGTTCTAGTTCGTCGTAAGGGCCGTACAAGAGCTTAAAGGGTGAATATCCAGTTAGGGAGTGAATCGATTGATTGTAAATTAAAACCGCAGTAATCATTAAAGATTGTGGGCTTTCTGTTGGATTTTCAATTTTCAATATTCTAATTTTTTCTAACAAGGTGGAATGTAATCTCTCAACAGGGGAGTTTGAATTTGGATTTTGGGGTGTCGCTATATGGAGGTTAATTTTAAACAAAGAGCAGTATTCTTTCAGTAGAGCGTTGTCGAACTCGCAACCTGCGTCCGAGACGATTGTCTTTACGTAATTATGATGTGTGAAGAAATGACGTAATTTATTTATTATCGTAAGGGCAGTTTTGTCTATTATGTAATATGCTTGAGCGTATTTACTAAATAAATCGATAAAAGTAAGGAATTTACAGTTGTCAAAACTAAACACATCTATGTGAAATACTTCGAAAGGTCGCGTTGCCACTAAAGGACCTGAAAAGGGTGGTTTATAAGGGTGTCGTTCGTATTTAGCTTGAAGGCACACTTCGCATTTGTTAATGTAGTCATTTATGTGTGTCTTCATATTTGGCCAGTAATATTTAGATTTAAGGTGACCATATGTTTCGTTAATGCCATTATGATTTGAACTATGGTAATCTTGTATAAAGTCTAGTTGTCTTTGCTTTGTTAAAACATCTTCAACATATTTGGTGCATTTAATAATTTTAACAGAGCTATTAAACAAGTCGGAGGTAATTAATGTAAAATATCGTTCTAATTCAGACTGCATAAATAATACGCCATATGTGTTTACGGGATTAATATAGTTTTTCAAAAAAGTTGTAATTTGTTGTAGTTCATGATCTTTCTCAATATAGACTCTTAAACAAGTATTGTTAAATGCTTTGGAAATTTTCGTATCATTTTTCTCACCATAATTAAAAATAATTTGTTGTTTAAAGTGGTTAAGTGGGTTTTCCGAGATTGGCATGTTGAAGACGGAGTTTTGTACAGAAGTATGTTGTGTCTGTGTGTCTGTTGGTTCATTAGGTTGTTCGTTATTGATTTGTTGGTCATTGATATCTAATCCAAGATCTTTTAAATCTTCGTCAGTCAAAACTCTCAAATCCGAAGGATCTAAATTATTAAAAAGAGACGCTAAGTCTTCGTCTTCTTCATTAGCATTTATTTCTATCCGCGAAAGGGCATCGGCTACAACATTATCCTTACCTCTTTTGTATTTGATTTCATAATCGTACTCTTCTAATTTTAGTCGCCACTTTACTAGTGGTGAATTTGGGTCTTTGATCGAAAATAGCCAAACCAATGGTTTATGATCAGTTTCAATATAAAATTTTCTACCGTACAAATAAGGCCTAAAGTGTTTCGTATTTTCTATAATTGAGAGCAATTCTTTTTCTATTGTCGAGTAATTTTTCTCGGCAGAATTTAGAGTACGCGAATAAAATGCAATAGGTTTGTCTTTCTGAGAAAGAACGCCGCCAATAGCTACGTTACTTGCGTCTGTCGTAAGATGAAATGTTTTGTCAAAGTCAGGGTACGTTAGTATTGGTGAATTTGTAATTAAATCTTTTGATTTTTCGAAAGCTTCTCTATATTCTGAATTATTTATATCTAACTTACAGTCTTTTTTTAAGCATTTTGTTAAGGGAAAAACTATCTTTGCAAAATTTTTTATGAAGCGTCTATAGTATCCGATAAGTCCTAGATATGATTTTATTTCTTTTTGTGTTTTGGGTAAAGGGTACTTTTGGATTGCAGAGATTTTATTAGGGTTCGGTCTGATCCCGTCCACAGCGATGACGTGCCCAAGAAATTCGACCTCTTTTCTTAAAAATTCAGATTTGTCAAGCTGTACCTTTAAATTACATTCCAATAGCTTATTGAATATTTGTTTTAGGTGAATCATGTGTTCCTGCAGTGATTTTGAAAAGATGACTATGTCATCCATATAGACGTAACAAGATTTATACAAAAATTCACGTAGAACATTATCCATTACTCGTTGAAACGAGCTTGGCCCTCCTTTAATCCCAAAGGGCATGCGCAGCCACTCGTAGTGCCCATTGTTTACAGAGAAGGCTGTTTTTTCTATACTATTTGGATGCATTTCGATCTGGTGGAACCCTTGAGCTAAATCTAAAGTTGTGAAATATGTACATTTACCTAGACTGTCCAAAATTTCTTCTATACGCGGTAGAGGGTACCTATCATTTATTGTTTTATCGTTTAACTTGCGATAATCAACAACTAACCTATATTTTTTCTTTCCTGAGGCATCAATCTTTTTGGGAACCACCCACACAGGGCTTGCATAGGGTGATATAGAAGGACGTATAATCTTGCCGTCTAATAATTTTTTAATTTGGTTTTGTATCTCTTCCCTCAAATGGAAAGGATAACGATAAGACTTTACGTATACAGGCTCTTCATCCTTGGTCTTAATTTCATGCTTGACAGCGTTAGTAAAGGTTAAATCAGACCCTTCGTGATAAAATATTGTTTTATATTTATGACATAAATTTAATAGTTTTGATTTCTCTTCTGAGTTTAGATGTTCTAACCTTAATTGGTCTAAAATGTTGTCTTGTGGTTTAGTAAAATTTTTATTTATGGGTCCTTGTAATTCGCTATAATTTTGAATAGGGGATACATCAAATTGTTGGTTAAAACATAATGTAATTGACTTTACATCATTTTTCATTGTGCAGGGTACAATGCATACACCATTGTTCGCTTCGGCTATGCATTCTTCCACACAAATGTTTTCTGTTTTAATTTTAGGAACTAATACTGCCCCTTTGTCAATAGTGACAGGTATTTTAACATGACCTTTCACTATTTGTTTAAAAGGTGTAAAATTTGAAGGGTTTAATTGTAGGAAAAATGGAATTTCAATTTTTCCAAATCTAATTGTTTGATTTTCGTAGTTGATTTGTGTTTTTAATTTCTGCATATGTGCAGTACCAATAAGGGCATCGAATCTATCGTGCCAATTCATAACTCTGAAGGAGAATGGAAAATGTACACCATACTCTCGTAATACAGGGTATTTAATATTATCTGTACCCTTTGTAACCTTGTGTACAGACTTGAGGGCAAAACTTTCTTTATAAAAATAATCTGAAAATAATTTGTGTGCTACTTTAGGGTTGATTATGCTATCAGTGGCTCCGGTATCGATCAATATTTTTAAACCTAACGTAGGTATGGTAATAAACGGGAGTTTGGGTTGATAATGAATATTATTGAAGTCAATTTCGATTAATTTCCCGAGGCTGCTAAGTGAAAATCCTGATTATTTTCATCTTCGCAGTCATTCTCTTCAGGATAAGTTGGTTCGTCTTGCTCATAATCCATAGGTGGATTTTCATCATAGTAATCAAAGGAACTTTCTCCTTGATTATTGTAAAGCTCTCTGACACCAGAGGTGGGTCTAGAGCGCGGGTTAGAGAAATTATTTATTCCCTGAGGCTGTGTTCTAAAGTTATTTGTATTCCGAGCAGTACTAATGGACATGGGAGTTGGTGGTGGTTGCCTGTTACCAAACACTTGTGAATTTGAAGGATAATTTCTATGCTGGTAAATTGGCCTAATATTACTAATTGGTCGGCTAGGAAACCGTGGTTGACTAATTGGTTGTTGAAAATTTGGTTGTTGAAAATTTGTGTGTTGAAAATTTGAATAATTTCTGGGTAATCTGTTAAATATAGGGGTTACATTTTTAATCTGAGCCTTTACCTCATTACTATTATTATGAGTTTTGTTTCTTAAACTATTAATAAAATTCGCCTGCATGATTTCATTATCAATACGTTGGCATTCTAGTAACCCTGTCTCAAGAGAATCAATATTTATTAGTCTAAGATGAGAATAATAAGGTTCGAGAGAACCTGCTTTAAATGCAGAAACAGCCATACTTTTGAAATATTGTTTTTTATAAGATTTTATAGCTGGTTCTAAATTTTGTAATTCCACAAATTCGTTTAGATTTTTCAACTTCTCCTTAATAACATTAATAAAATCTAGTATTGATTGTGATTTTGTCATAAATACTGTTGTCAAATCTGATAATAATAAATTTTCTGACCTAGGGTCGGAATAGTGTGCCTTAAGGGCTGATTTAATACTATCCCATGTTAAATTTTCAATTGTTAAAAGCACGTCTCGGGCTTCGCCCGTGATCTTAGATTTAATAAATTCTAATATCATACTATTTATATGAAAATTTTCTGCCGTATTTCCTTCTTGTTTATAATTGCATATAAATAAATCACACTGGTTTATAAAGTAGGTTAAATGTTTTTGACTACCAGAATACTCCGGAATCATCATAGAGGCTTGAGAAATCATGCTTAAAGTATTTTGCTGAGCCATGATAATTGAGTTGGAGTTATTTTCTAAATTAATTTTATATTTAATTAAACCTGTTTTACTATTTTCTAATTCTGTTTCTTCAGCAATTCGATTAAGACGTATAGGAGATCTTTCTCGAATTGGCATAAATAACAATTACTACAATAAAATTGGTAAAATATGTGCAATGGAATTTTAAATGTTTACGAAAGGAATTTCTTTGTTAACTTAAATAAATAGGTATATTGTTCAAATGTTTAACATAAACGAGACACAATTGTATGATATAAAAGGAATGTTTTACTTACTGGAAATAGCTCATATTTCTTCTAGTGTCGTATTTCAATCTCCGCTCGTCTTGGTGTTTCCACTTGGAAATAATATACCAGGCTGGTTCTTTAAGTGTAAATTTCTTATTGAAAACCAGTCCAAAATGCCGAATTCTAAGTTTTGTGCACAAAGGGACTGTCACAAAATCCTGTTCGCAGCGCCAGTTAAGTAACTTGAATTAAGGGCAGCCAAAAAAGGAAATTTATTTGGCTATTAATTACAAGTTTATTTAATGAGAAAGGTATAAAGATTACTAGTTATGAACAAACGATGTTATAGCAAGCACGTCTAAAACCAATCTGAATGTTTAGTGTACTTGCTTCAACATTTACAACAGGAACGCTTAATAAGCATAATTAAATAAAATGGAAAATCACACAATATTTGCAACTAAACGTTTTTATATGAAAAAGACATCACGCCACAGATCTTCGTTCTACTTCTTCTAGATGATGGAAGTCGACGATGACTTATCTATATATATATATATATATATATATATATATATATATATATATATATATATATATATATATATATATATATATATATATATATATATATATATATATACATATATATAAAAGTTGAAACTGATCCCGGATATAGGTATTAGGTGTCCTAGTTCACGCTCATTTGAAAACAAATTTTAACATTCAAAAGTCGGAATCTCCCCATTAGTGAATTCTTTTCTAAGAAAATTCACTAAAAGCGCAATAAAAATTTTACCAACTGATACTTTGTGAGTACAATTAAACAATTGGACGAAGGCAGGAAAATTAAACTGTCGATTACTGTTTACGCATCAGTCACGCAATTATCGTGCTAGTAATGACCTAGCAATGAGATCGACAGCAAAGCTTACAACTGGTGAACATTAGGTCATAAATTTTTATTGGTGTTACGATTTCACGGTTTAGGAGTTGTTTACAAACATTCTTTAACGGTTACAAAGAAATACCTCTCGGCGATGTTATTAAAAACGTTTCTTCATTTTATAACCTGAAAACTGATCGCGCATCCAACAAACGTCATTGAAAAACACAAGTTAGCCTCGAAAGTTTCCTTTCATTAGCGACAACTTATGAAACATCTTGTGCTCAAGTAATACGTACAAATAGTTGTAATGTATGGGGCAAAAATTTGCATTTTAAATAATCAAGACATCAATAGATTCCTAACAGCTTTTGAAATTTGGACCTAAAAGACTGACAAATTGAAGATACATCCAAAAGAGGTGAGACAAATTGATGGTTACTGAAATAAATTTGGAAGAGAAATAATAGCTTTCTAACAAGATTACTTGACACTTAAAAACAACAATTGGAGTTAATGGATTGGATACATTTAAGACATTTACTGTTTCACCTTATTATAATTTTTATATTTTTTATAAAATCCCAAAGGAAATATGAGACGACACTGGCAACTTAGATATTTCAGTAATTCTGGTTGTACAACCGTGTATGCAGTGGCGGATTTGCCCTAAGGACCAGTAGGCCCGGGCCTAGGGCGGCCAGATATTAGGGGCGACCAATAAAGTAAATTCATTATGTAGTCTATATGATGGGTGCGGAGAAAGGGGCGGCTGGTACTTACTACATGGCCTGGGGCCTAGAGCGGCCAAGATTGCAAATCCGCCACTGCGTGTATGCCGGGTTGCCTAACTTAAGCGGTCACGTGGGGTTCGGTAATTAATGAAAGCCCTGTATAACCTACATATAGTAGAAACATTGTACTTTATTTCATCAACATAACTTTATCGTTTGAAAAAGTACAATAATTTTCCGAAAATAAACTTGATATGTTCCCGAAAAAACTGGTCCAATTTTCCTAGTCGTTTCTTCACAGCCATGTGTCCCGTCAAGTTTCCTGTTATGTTCCTGAGCTGTCCTCTGCTAAGATTTAGCAGCTCCACAGCTCTCTTTGAACTGGGTTTCTCAATTACTGACATCCCATGTCTGAGCCCTGGACAGTCTGCCCAGTACACCTGACCCAGGACTTAATGGCTCCCCTGGCAGTGCTCTTTGTCACGCCCAGAGCCGGTTCTAATCCGATAAATGGTTCCGCTGATCCTCTCTTCGCGAGACTGTCAGCTTCTTTATTGCCTTTGACCTCCGAGTGACCTGGCAGCCAGATGAGGGTGACCTCATTCTGCCCAGTCAGTTCGCTCGTCTCGGCATTCACTTACCAGCCTGCAATTTACCCGTGGGTTACTTAGGGCCTGAAGGGCTGCCTGTGGCTATAAGTATCCGCTTGTTTGTCTAACCCCGCCTCTTGTTCTCTCGCACTCAGTGCAAGATGGCGTAAATTTCGTCCTGAAAGACCATTGCATGAGCTCCGAGGGAAATACTGTGACTTACCCTCGGTCCTTCCGAATAAACGTCTGTCCTTTTCCCACGCTACTCGTCGGATCCGTCGGTGAACCAAACGAGCGCGTCTCGTGGTAGGCCCGGCGTACCGTACCGTAGCCCCTCATACCGCATAAGAAGCCGACCTTTCTACATTCGAGTGAAAAAAGCCGAGTGTCTGAATACGGACCTCGAACCCGCGACCTCCTAGTCCAATTCAGAGGTTACTTGCATCGCGAACTGAGGTAGTCGCCCCTGATTTAAATACCTATTGAAACTTTCCTCCAAACTGTATTATAGCGTCAACAAGAAGTTACAAAATCACTTTTGTTGGTACCTAACTAGCACGTATGTGTGTATTTTTTAGTGTGTGTATATAAAGTAATTGTAATGTTCCAAATCCCCTAAATGTGGCATATATAACAGATTGATTATTGAGATTTGTAATTTCAGACAAGGTCATTAGGCTTTATGTACCGGTATTAAGAGTAGATCAATATTTCATGAATATTTATGGATATAATGGAAAATACCTGTCTATTTTTGAACTCGCAACATTAATATCATATAAAAATAGCGTGCAACAATATTAATTTTATGACTTGTGACGTACCTTGTAATAATGTCGTCATTTATCGATAATATGCAGGTCATTCACGGAACACGTTAGTTAGAAGTTTTCGTACTTCTAGCTGAAATTGTTTTCGGAGACTTTGGATGTAGCCATTATGGGTGAAGTCCTATCCAAATGGAACAGTTTTAAAATGTTTGCTCTCACGGTTATACCGAAAGTTTCTATCAACGCTGTTGTTTTATATAAAACACCATGTATTATTACATTTTTGAATTGCACGTAAATTTCTAGGCAAAATTCATTGGTCTTATTATTGGTGAACAACAGGATTTTTTTAGGTATTCAGGTTTCTTCAAAAAATTGGACAGATGTGGTCAATTAAAAAAATCTGTATCTCGGCCACTTAGCAACAAACTATTATACAAATTGGTAAATGTAAACAGCTAATAGCGTTCTTACGTGATACTAAATGAAAATTTCATTTTTTAATACAGGATCATCGCAAATTGTACACGGTTTTTAAAAACGTTAAACCACATTAAGTCAAGAATTTTAAATAAAACCTTCCTGAATGTTATGACCTCCTTGTCTTTTGGATTAAATAGCCTTTCTATTGGTAGATAAGTTTCCTATACCTATCTCCTCTAGTTTTGATGATATTCAAGATTTTAGCTCAAATTAAATTCACGTAAATAATATAAGTGGTTTACATAGTAGCATAGTAGTTATAATAGTATACAAAACTTTTGTTTTTATAGTTTTTAGCGGTTATAGATTGTTGAAAATGAAGTACATACCTAGTAAGTACCTTTCAGTTGAATTCTGAGCATCATGGAAACTTATGGAAGCTATTGAAATGCAAATGCAAAGTCATCGGCCCCATAATGTTCAACATGTACATTAACAAATTGTTTGCACAGTCTTCTCAGGATACTGTCGTTGGCTTCGCGGATCACACAGGCATATTCTACAGGGGAGAAACGTGGGAAGAGCTGAAAAGTAAAGCCGGAGAGGACTTCAAAAACAGAGAACCTGGTTTGATTCCAGATTACTCACGATTAACTTCAACGTGTTTGCCTTTTTGTAGATACGCCAGCGGATTGCCATTATACGCGGCTTTGAGATTAAAGATGGAGGTCATGGAGCCGTGCAAATAGATGTCGTGAGGATGCTAAAATACCTGTGGGTGACAGTGGACTGTCATCTGAGATGGGATGAGCACATAAACAATCAGGTGTGCAAAATATGATTTTTGAGCAGCAGCTTTAAAATGTACCGAGATATGTTTGACCAAAAGCATTTAAAAATCATATACAAATCTCTGGTTGAGACACATCTGCTGTACGGTATTCTCATCTGGGAAGAAGCTGCAATATGTTATATAAAAAGACTGGAAGACCCCCAGAAGTGGATTTTTAAAATAATTGGGAACATATGTTATACTTAACCAAGTGGTGACCTTTACGGAAATGCGTGTCCTGCATCTCTCTCAGATTTACCTTGGGTCTGTGGGTATCTGGCATTAAAAGAATATAGGGAGACTCACTAAAGCATCTCATGGTTATCAAACTCGATCGATTGGGAGTGCCAGCATGATCCCAAGGTTCAATGAGTCTCAGACACGAGGATGTCATCTTCAAATGGGACCAAGACTTAACAACTTCTTGCCACCGCAAGTACAGCCTGTATGTGACATGGGATTGTTTAAGGTGCTGTTGAAGGCTTGGATACTCGACTGGCCTAGGCTGAATGCCCGTAGGATAATTCATGGGCAACTATTTACTGACTGTTGTGCTGTGGTAATTTTTCTGATGCTGTCGCTGTTTTGTTGAAGCTGTGTCATACGAACATGTGTTCTGTAAGAAAGTGAGTGAGGAATGAGCGAGTGAGTCGGTGCGAGGGTGAGCAAGTGGGTAAGTGAGTGAGTGAGTGAGTGAGTGAGCAAGCATGTGTGAGTGTGATTGTTTCTAATTTTGTACTGCTTTTTATTTGTTTTTGTCTTGGATTTTAAATTGTGAGCATTTTGATTGGCTTATTTGTTGCAATAGTTAGGATTATTTAGTTTCGTAGGTAATGTTTGTATAGTGTAAATTAAATACGCCCTGTAATCTTTCTTGTAGTCTGTCTGCCTTTTTAAGATTGCGATGTTGCGCTGGTGAACTTGAAGATTGTTGAGTACACCATTTATATTCCAGACCTACGCACAAGTCTCTGACTTTTGTGGGCTAGTTTGGATTTATTCTCACTCTGTTGGCATTTTTGGAAAGTCATTGTAACTGTCTATGTATGTGAATAAATATATATTATTATTATTATTAAATATTTTAAACTTGTTTTGCGTGCATGGAGAATGTGGCAAGATTGCAGAAATAGTTTGTTGATTATCGAACGAAAAATATTCTCATTTATCCCGAATAAACGTAACAAAATTTTAAAAAGAATAAAGTCAAATTTTATACGATATGGAAAGACAAGCAATGTAGAAATCCACATTAAACCAATTACATGTACAAAAGAGAATGAAGTAAGTATACTGGCCTATAGTAACGCTTATACTCATAGTTCAATAAGATTTGCATCACAAGACCTAGGAATATCCTTTTCCTCATTACAAATAATTCTGAAGACTCATAAAATGGATAACTATTCTTTCACAACAGTTTAAGCACTTCCATAAGGGAATGATATGAGACGAAATGATTTCTGCAAAAGATTTTTGGTTCAGAACTAAGAAGATCCACATTTTCCACAGAAGAATATCTGGACTGATGTGTCTACATTTTCCCGAGAAGGCATCATTAGTAGAAGAAATTTGCACTACTAGGCGGCAGAAAACCCACACTGAAAATGAGAAGCCAACTTTCAAGATAGTTTTAATTTTAATGTGTTTGCTATTGTCATGGACAATCGCGTACGCTATACTGTATATTGTGAAAACTCAACGTCGTAAAGATATATTCAGGTTTTGAGATAAGTTGTGACCCACTTTTTGGATGAGTTACCTTTGAATGTCTACGGCAATTGCTGGTAAAAAAATGAAAATCTGGGAACAATGCTACATTCAACAAACAAACAATAAGAAACAATTAATGCCAAAACAAATCCAAGTACAAACATTTAAACAAAACTTAATAAAGGCCATACAAATAGACAAATTATCAAACCACAGTGATCAAGACAGGAGAACGCTACACACGATACAGTCCGAAGGCACAACCAATCAGAGAATCAGAGAACAGTAAACCGACCAATAAAAGCTCACGGCGCATGCGCCAAGTACAATCTCAGACGTAGACCACACAGGAGCGATAACAGTCAGTAGTGTGTTGATGATGAACCGGGACGGTTCAAAACTGCAGTCCACGCAAACCAATAAGAAATCACAAACGTACAGCAGACAAATACAGTCTATATATATATATATATATATATATATATATATATATATATATATATATATATATATATATATATATATATATATATATATATATATATATATATATATATATATATATATATATATATATATATATATATATCTGTGTGTGTGTGTCACACCGATACCTTAAAAAATAATGGACCGATTTTGATAAAACTTGGTGTGAACCTTTCTTTTGCAAGTGGCTTGGACAAATTCATTAGCCTGGAAAATTGAAGTCGCTTTTCCTGGAAAATTTTGCGCTTTCTTTAGGAAAATTTTTATATATCCGGAAATAACAAAGTTGGGGCAACCATATTGGGTACGAGGGTTTATATCATAAAAAGAAAACCATGCACCAAAATATTAATCTCTACGTTAAAATAAAAAAAGTTATAAGCTTTTAAGTTTTTCTTCTTCAAACGTCAAAACAGTCGTGATTCGAAACGTCAAAATTGACATGTTCTAGATAGAGTACCTAAATGAATACCGCTATGCAGTATAAATGTCGTAAGAAGTTAGAAAGCCTTAAGTTTCAGCTACAATCTTCATTTTTCTTTATTTTATTACCTATTTGCTGAAAATTTATTTAAAATAGACCCTTTATGTAATGCTTTGGTAGAAGCTTCAGTTGTTTATTTAATTCTAATAATCAGATTACGTTATTATTTCGCGTTTTTTTTTTTCAATTAGGAAAAGTGGAAGTTTTTTATGGAGAAACGGTGTTGGTAAGAAGCTTCTTCTTTCTATGGACTTCTGTAAGGTGAGTTTTTTACAGTTTCCATTTCTAGCTCCGTTGTAGTATGTTTACCCTGCACAGAACCTCAAATTTGCTTTAGGTCTCTTAACTGTTTTGTGGAGTTGAGATCACAGCATTTGTCCGATGGTTCATGCATAAGGGGTTTCTCTAAGCATGTTTCTGAATTTTTTTTATTTTTTTTTTAACTAACAATACGCTAATCTGCTTATTTGCGTAGAAATGTCATAATCACACCGATACGTCAAAAAAGAATAGGCCGATCTTGATTGAATTTGGTGAATACCTTCCCTTTGCAAGTGGCTTGGATAAGTTCGTTAGGCAGGAAAATCGGCTCAGGTATTCCTAGAAAATTTTGTGTTTTCTTTCGAAAAAAATTTATATCTCCCGAAATAACTAAGTAAAGGCAAGTAAATTTTGCACGTGGATTTATATTATTATAGGTAAATTACATACCAAAATTTACTTCTTTTAGTTAAAAGACAAAAAAATTTTTGGCATTTAAACAAAAATAAATTGTTTCTCGTTTATAGTATATAATTTTTGTCGAATTATCGTAAAAAATCAATAAAGTTAAATATGTCCGTTACTATACAAGATACGAAAAAAAAATTGTATACATTAATTATAGGGTGTCTTGAGCTAAATCTTAAAAAAATATTTATACAATCACAGCTGGCCCATAAGTCGTTGATGATACAAATTTTTTTTTTTTTTAATCGGACACGCCTTATTTTGTTGGATTTTTGCATTTTCAATCGAAATATAATGCATGTTTGTAAGAAAATAAACTCGGGGCGCAACAAGTGCGTTATGGTAGCTAATTTGCATTAAATGCTTTAAATTTAAATAGCTCAATTTGCTATTAACCTATAAGGTTGACCAAGAAACCAGTTTTTTCGGGAACACTTCAAGTTTACTTTCGGAAATTTATGTACGTTTCCAAACAATAAAGTTTTTTTGATGAAAAATGGCACATCGTTCCTACTATATAAGTTATACTGGTAACCAAATTTGATGCCTGCTTTCTTAAAAAAGAACACACATATTTCCTATTAAAAAACATTTTAATGAAAATTCACTACCATAACGCACTTGCTGCGTCCAGACTTTTTTCTTTGTTTAGAACTCTAGCTTGTAAACCACAATTTATGTGAAAAGCTGAGTCACAATAATTGCCCTTGTAGCAGTCTACTACTTTTTTTTCCAAAATGTACAGCTATTTTCCATGTATTTGTAACAGACAAACTGGCCAACACTGCACACTACTTAACCTCAAACTCTACTGTTGGTATATATTATATACACATGGGCGTACCCAGCGAGGGCAGGGGAGATGTCCCCCTGGAAGCCTGGAAGCAAAAAAAATCCTTATAAAAAAATAATACAACAAGCAAATAGGATAGTTATCGTACATCTCGCAAAGCTTTACACTGATCTAGAGCCATCTAGCGACTGGTAGCGAAATCTGTCAGCCAGTTAGTGTGATTCGAGAAAGACAGATCGCTAGAGTCTACAGGCGGCAGCCAATGAGAGAAAAGGAAATCTAGAAAGATCTCCGCCTTCCCCTTCGATCTAGAGAGTTCCGCATGTCCGCATCACTATATAAACTGACCCGCCCGCCGCTACTTGATCAGTATTTGTATGTTAGTTGAACTGTTGGTGTTTACTACTAAGTATTTTTTTTAACAACAAATTATTATAGTTTATTAGTTTACCTTCTTATTTGCATTTGGGGAACACTGAGGCTGCCTAAATGGATATAAGAGACTGGTTAAGTAATTTCTGAATTTATGTAGAAAATAAAATTTTAAATTAAATTTATCATATAATATAATGAAAATTACTTCAAAATGAGATTTACACTTTATCAAAATTATGATTTTCATTTCTTAAATGAGTTGCGTAATGTGAAATACCATTATCCAAATCAAAACTTCTTTTGTGCTCTGAAATACGAGTTTAAAAAGTTTTTCCGATATAAAATTTATCGCAACTGCCGCAATTTAGTTGATAGACACCTGATTTATTTTCCTTCAAACTCCTTGCTTTTTTGTTCTTAATGTATTTACTGAGATTATTGTTTGTTCTGAAAGCAATATTTAAATTAAAATTTGATAAAAATGATTTCAATCTATTGCTGGATTTATTGATATAGGTTAAAGCAGTAAATTTCGTATTGTCTTCAACTAACGCATAAGCCTAAGGGTTGCGGTGCTATCGGGGCGGCAAGGCCGCGGACGAGCCCTGAGGGAACAAAAAAAAACGTATAATCCTGTTTTATTGAAATTTGGATTATGTCAATTTCTATTATTTTCAGGCAGAAAACCTCTGAAATGAAAAAAGGATCAAGATGACAGTAGTGGAAGTGGAAGCAGTGATGGTGATGAAGATGGAACTAAACTGACCGAACCATCGGATTCTGTGTCTATTATGGAACAAGGGTCTAGCAATTCTTCACCTCTACATGTAGCTGTTCCTGGGACATCTAAAACGATTGAAGAATACGATGGCTACCATAAAAATGACATTGGTCGTTATGTTGGTCATGCCCTTAAGTTTCCATCAGAAAAAAGGAAGGATTTTCTTACAAATCCCTGGGTTCCACCAACTAATTACGATTTTGATTCTGATGCCAGCCATTTGAAAAGAAAATTTCACCGCCGCTGGTTAGATCAATATACTCCTTGATTGGTGTACTCAAGTCGTTTGAAAGGTGCTCTATGTATGCACTGTGTTCTTTTTCCTCCTAGTATTGCTACAGTTAAAGGAGTTTTGGGGTCATTCATGGTAAGGTCATACGTAAAGTTTAAAGATATACATGAAGATTGTAGAAAACACGTCGGCAGTCACTACCACAAAACCTTAACAGCTGCTGAAAAAGCGTTCCTTGAAAATGTTCCAGTTGATGTACAGTTGCAAAGTGGTTACCAAAAGATAATTGAAGAAAACAAACAAATATTGTCATCAATTATTTCTTGTATCATATTTTGTGGAACTCATGATTTGCCACTTAGAGGAAAGGAAGGAGATGAGGGGTTTTCTTTGACCTTTTAAATTTGAGAATTGACTGTGGTGATGTGAAGTTAAATAATTATTTGGATACATGTCGAAAAAATGCAGTCTACACTTCACCAAAAATTCAAAATGAGATTATAAGATTATGTGGTGAAGTCGTCAAAGAAAGAATTATTGAAGATTGTAAAAAGCTTACGCTGTAATGGCCGATGAAACAGGAGATATCGCTGGAAGAGAACAGCTTTCTATCGGATTGCGGTTTTATGATGAGAATCAAGAAAAAAATCAGAGAGGAATTTGTAGGCTATGTTGAGCTGAAATCTCAAGATGCCCCTACAATCGCTAGCACAATTTAGAGTTTTTTAGTTGATCAGAATCTTTCAGCAGAGAATTGTGTTGGATTTGAATTTGACAGATGTTCTACGATGGCTGGAAAAGAAGGTGGTGTACAGGCCATTTTGAAGAAAAAGTACAAGTTCAAGCCACAAACTAAATCTTGTGGTCAATGGTGCTAGCAAACTACCGGAAATAAGAAACTTAATTGAAACAGTTAAGGATACAATATCCTTCTTTCGTGAGTCTCCAGCCCGCAGGAATTAGGCTCCTAATCTATCAAGGCTCAGTGAAACCAGATGGTCTAAGAAATACAAGAGCATTAGAAAGTTATCAGGCAGCTTCCATCAAGTCGTCAATGCGCTAGAACATCTCTCGGTCGAAGGAAACTATGCTACAAGAAAATTTGCCTATCAATTGCACTGTGCAGTTACTAAACCAATTTTCATCGTAGGTTTAGTCATGGTTGCAAAGTACTCTGCGATTTTGAAACCCGTTGTGAACGTTCTACAAAGTAAAAATATGGATTTGATTATGGTGAGAAAACATATTGGTGCAATCCTTGATGTCATCAAGAAGGATCGACAAGAAATTGAACATGTTTCTGATGAATTACTTGAAAAAACACATGATATCGCGGAGAAATTCGGCGTTGAGTTAACAGTTCCACGAATTGTTCAAAAGCAAATACACAGAAGTAATCCGCCATCTGAAACTGCGACTGAATATTGGATACGGTCGTTGATCATCCCTTATCTTGACTCTTTAACTTTATCATTAAATGTTAGATTCTCACACGAAAATACACCTGTTTTGCCTTATCCCATCTTTATCCTTCATACATGCTAAAAATGACTTCAAAAGATTTGGAGAAAAAATGCAAAATTTTTCATGGAGTTTTATGAGTTGGGTGATATATCTGCAGAATTAGATTTGTGGTATAATCTGTGGAAAACGAAGGATTTAGCAGGAGACAAATTAAAGGATATTAAAGTGGCTGCACTTTTGGAGGAGGCTAATTTTTTTTCCCTGCAACAAGGCATGCACTCCTCATTTTAAGTGATTTCCCATCAACTACGGCTACTGTTAAACGATCTTTCAGTACCCTTCGAAGGGTAAAGACCTGGCTGAGAAGTAGAACGGGAGAAGACAGACTGACTGGGTTGTGTTTGATGAGCGGCCATCGGAAATTCTTCAAGGCAAATCAGGACTGGATTGAAACGAGAGTTTTGAACAGGTTTTGTACAAATCCAAGAAAAATTATACTACTATAAGACATGTAACTAGAATATTTTTTTTCAAGCAAATAATTGTACTAACTTAGTTGATAAAGCACTGCTATAATTATACATAATTTTTTTAAAATTTTAATTTCATTCACCTTTTCCGCGATAAGATGTTACAACCTGAACGACCATGGCTTCCCCCCCTCCCTAGTTTTCATCCTGGGTACGCCCTTGTATATACACAGTTTATAGCTGTTTGTGTATCATTATTTTGCACCAGTCTGCAAGGACATTTTAGTAAGTCTCACTTTCGTGAACAGTAGCAAACTTTTGTTTATGAATAGAAGCTTTTCGCAACTTGTTACAACAATATACAATTATAATTCAAAGTAAATCTTGCAACGCCTACCTTTTAACACAATTGGTTTGGCACGTCTAGTTTTACAAGAGACATACATATCTTGCTTAATTCTGTAAATTAATTAAAAGACGTTAGCTTACAAAAGTAAATTCTGAGATAAATTAAATAGGCATTCAGTAGTTGCTACGTCAAAAACGGATAAGCAACAGAGAATAGAAAATTAATATCTAACTTCAAGGAAGATGTTCATATTATTCGTTTGAGGAAGAACTTTAGTAATGAGCAGTATTGTTTAAAGTAAGACACTTTGTACAAGCTAATCCAATAACACAGATTTTAAAACAACAATAATAAATTGTTTACTTACTTTTTGGAATTTTAATTTATTTGTCATGAAGCAAATCTCTTGGTATTCTAAAAAATTTATCATTCGTAATAATAATCCGTTCCCATACAACTTTTTGACGTCGGCGAATTTAAGATAAAACCAAGCTTGATCCAAAATTTAACTCGAAAATAGCCAGTGACGTTTATGACTACATGGATAAAAGTACACTTTTCTATACGGATATACCACTAAATGCGTTGGTTAGACGTTTTTCTAGTCATTAACGTATTTATATTCTGAAAATTTGCATTCATATATAAGCCATAACGCTCTTTCCATGTGAAATAATTTGGAGTCGATATCACTTCCGTTTTAACTGAAAGTAGCAATGAGTGAAGATTGGAACCTGTGATGAGCACTGATAAGTACAATTTGTGTGTGTGTGTGTGTTTTGTTTCTTTAACGTCGGCCTATTTCCGGGACTATGGCCAATCACCGACGCCAGGGAGCAGTTTCACCTCACTATCCTGGAAATTTTGCCGAACCCCTGTCTTTCTGTAAGGAGGGTAGGGATCTTTAACGTGCCCAACATCGCATGGACACGGGACCGACGGCTTTACGCCCCCTCCGAAGGGCGGAACGTGCAGACATTCAACTTGCTCAAATACAATGCCAGAACCTCGGTTGATGTTAATTTTACAGTTTGTACTGAAAAAGTGAGAGGAGTACGCCGGGATCGAACCCAGTACCCTTCGGTTCAAAGGCACACGTTCTTACCTCTGAACCACCGAGGTCCTAAGTGCAATTTAAAGAACCAAATTTACTACAATAGAATTCTCTGACCCGACGATCGTTTCGCTGACGAAGTTAGCGTCATTAAGGGGATGAGTAAACCAGTGTGTAAACCAACTTTATTAACGAAAGGATCGTCGGGTCAGAAACCTGTACTATGATAAATTGGGTTTTCCAAATTGTACTTAGTAGCAATGAACTTTGTTATTTTAAACGGAACACCCTGTATATTTTACATAATTTGATTGTACGTAAAATTATGTGTACACCACGTCAACCATCTTAATCTACCTTCAATTGTTCGAACGTTATTTTGATTTTCCAGAATGTTTATTCATTTGCAATGAAATATAGAAGCCATTCCTTGTCATTTATTAGTGAATTTTCTTTAAAAAAATTCACTAATGAGGAGATCCCGACTTATGAATTTTGAAAAAATTTCTTTAAACGAGCGCTATTTAGGACCCCTGGAACACAAATCCGAGGTCGGTTTCAGACTTTGTATGTGGTGAGTACTTTCCTTTCGCAAGTGGATTGGATAAGTTCGTTAGCCAGGAAAATCAGGCGAGGTTTTCATAAAAAAAATTGTGTTTTCTTTAAAAAATATATTATATCTCCATAATTAACAAAAGTAAGGGCAACCAGATTTGGTACGCGGATTTGTATCATTATAGGTAAGTTACCTACCCAAATTTAGCTCTGTAGGTGAAAGGACAAAAAAGTTATAGGCATTTAAAGGAAATTGGGTTTTCCTCAAAACGTCAAATTCGCGATTTAAAACGTCAAAATTGGACCTGAAACTAATATGAGCTATGGAGGGAAAATGTCCCAATAAGAATGTTTTGCAAAGCCTAATGTCTTAGTTTCAATCGTCACTGTCCTTCATTTTACAAAACTTTTCCCAGAGAATTAATTTCTAATAGACCCTTTCTCTGATGCTTTGTATACATTAATTATAGGGTGTCTTGAGCTACATCTTAATATATATATATATATATATATATATATATATATATATATATATATATATATATATATATATATATATATATATATATATATATATATATATATATATATATATATATATATCGTACAGATAATTCAAAAATAATGGACCGATCTTGATCAAATTTGGTGAGTCCCTTCCTTTTGCAAGTGGCTTGAATAAGTTCGTTAGCCAGGAAAATCGAGCCAGATTATGCCGAAAAATTTTGGGTTTTCTTTATAAAGAAATTATATCTCCAGAAGTAACAAAGTGAGGGCAACCAAATTTGGTGCGCGTATTTCTATTATAAAGAGTAAACCATGTACCAAAATGTAGGTCTCTAAGTTTGAGGACAAAAAAGTTACGAGCAGCTAAAGAAACAAATTTTGGAGTGTGTCTCGAAACGTCAAACTCGCAATTTAAAACGTCAAAATTGACAATGTTTAGGCAAAGAACGTGAAACAAGTACGGACTGTGAAAACAAAATGTTGCAAGAAGAGTGTTCTGCGTACCCTTATGTTTCAGATTCAACCATCATTGCCCTTCATTTTACTAAAATATTTACAGAAAATTCATTTCAAATAGACCCTTTCTCTGATGCTTTAGCTGTCGGTTTAGTTAAGTTGATGCTTTCGCTGTAGGTTTAGTGAAGTTTGTGGTTTAGCGGTCTATAATTTGTAGCTAATTTACGTAGAACAAATCCGTTACTGCATTTTAGCATTTTTTATCGAAATATGATTCAGGTTTGTAAAAAAAAATCTGGACGGAGTAAGTGCGTTTTGGTAGCGAATTTTCATTAAATCCTTCAAATTTCAATAACTCAATTTGCTATTAACGTAAGTTTTGTTGATTAGGAAACCAACATTCAACTTTATTTTCGGAAAATTTTTGTATGAACGCAGCAAGGGCGTTTTGGTTGCGAATTATCATTAAATGTTTCTAATTTCAATAACTCAATTTGCTATTAACCTAAGGATCATTGGCTAGGAGACCAGTTTTCTCAGAAACATTAAAAGTTTATTTTCGTAAAATTTTTGTACATTTTCAAATAATTATTTTGATCAAATATGGTACATTGTTCATACTATATAGGTTATACCGGTAAACAAATTGATGCCTGCTCGCAATAGAATGATATATTTGTAATTAAATAATTTTTTTATGAAAATTCACTTCCATAACGCAATTGCTGCGTCCAGACTTTTTTTCATAATTAAGAAGTAAAATTTTGTTAGTGGCTAGTACAGATATCAGGTATGTAGAATCTATACGGATAATTGATCTTATTTATACATATTGTTCAATATTTAATGGCGGATCAGGAAAACTTCAAAGTTCATAAACTAATTTTTTAGCGAATTTTCATTAAGAAAAATTCGTCATAGAGAGGCGTTAGGTCAATTAGTTCGCAAGTTGTCGCGGCTCCAAATAGACAAACATACAGACCAACAGACAAAAAGAAGTTCGTTCCCAAATCATGTTTTCTATACGATTTGACACTTTTTACGACGTTGAGGCGAAAATAACCGTTTAAATTTTTGTCGGCGATGCCATACTTCCACACGTATTGACGATGTGGAAGTAAAATTAATGGTTTTGACCCCAGCTGGCTATGGTTAATTTCTAATAATTAGTTATTAATAAATATTCGCATGTCAAACTGTGACTTGAGTTTGGTTCGCGACAATTTTGTAGTTGATTTTGGAAAGTATTTAATATCAGTTTAGAGTTTAGATTGTGTTGAATTTGTTCCTATGTTTTATCTTGACACTGTACATCATCAGTGACCATACCTCTCGTAATTATGCTAATATGGTTTTAATTTATGGCCAAGCTCGTTGCATTGGCATTGCTGCTCATCGATTACGCATGAAACGATTTCCAGGTCGTCAAACCTCATCTCATAAAGTGTTCGAAAATTTTTTAAAGAGATTGCAGGAGACAGGATATTTTAAAATAAATTGAGTTCACTGCGGGGTTCGAAGAAACCTTTGAAGTTTAAGGTTTGAAGCACACGTGCTTCATAACAAAGTCCATCCGTTAGCAGTCAAACCGTTTCACAGATCATGGGTGCGAACCACGTAGGTGTTTGGAAAGTTTTGTGTGAGCAAAAACTTCACGAATTTTATGTACAAAGGGTTCAAGAATTAATTCCAGTCGATTTCCCACCACGAATAAACTTTTCGCTTTGGTTCGATCAAGTTTTCAGGTGGAATCACAATTACCACAGGTTGTTCTTCTTACCTACGGGGTATGCTTCACAAGTGAAGTAATTTTTAATTCCAGTAATAGCCATGTATGTACCGAAGAAAGTCCGCACACCATCCATTCAACTAAATTTTAGCACTAGGTCAGTATCAACGCGTAGTCTGGTATTATCGACGGTCACTTAATTGGTCCGTCATCATCATCATCATCAATCAGCTCTCTGCGTCCACTGCTGGACATAGGCCTCCCCTAGTTCAATTCATTCTTTCCTGTCTTGATCGCTACAAATCCAGTTTTTTTTAATTTTTTAATGTCGTCTGTCCAGCGAGTTGGTGGTCTTCCTCTGTCCCTTTTATCGGATCTGGGTCTCCATTCATTGTCCACCTGTCATCTTGCATGCGAGCCACATGTCCCGTCAACTTCCATTTGAGTTTTGCCACATGTACGACCACATCAGTCACGCCTGTTCTTCTGCGTAATTCTTCATTTCTAATGTGTTAATGTAACTAAACGCCAAGCATCGACATCTCCATTTTGCGCTCTGTTACTTTTAGTTTCTTAGCAGAAGCGTTGGTAAGGGTTAGTGTTTCGGCGCCGTAGGTCATAACCGGGAGAACACATTGGTTGAAAACTTTTCTTTTCAAGCATATTGGAAGGTCGCCTCTGAAAACGTCTCCAAGCTTGCCGTAGACCGCCTAGGAGAATATAACTCTTATGTTTATCTCGCATGTTTAGTTGGCTTTGGATATGCTTATCTCGTGGCCCAAGTATGTGTATTTATCTAGCCATTCCACCTAAGAGTTTTCAATAATTAGGTTGTTACGAGGGACGAGGTTTGTCATAAATTTTGTTTTTCCGCTGTTCATTTTTAGACCTACTGTTGCAGAGGCCTCCTGAAGTTCCTGTAGCATCTCTCTAATCTCTTCCAAGTTGTCAGCCAATAAGACAATGTCGTCTGCAAACCGTAAGTTTGACAGACTTTGGCCGTCTATTCTTAGACCTTTTTGGTCCCAATCTAGCTTCTTGAACACATATTCCAGGACGGTGATAAACAGTTCTGGAGACATCGTATCTCCCTGGCGTACTCCTCTCCAAATTTTTATAGGATTCGTGTTTTCATGTAATTTTACCACAAGAGTAGCATTTATATATATATATATATATATATATATATATATATATATATATATATATATATATATATATATATATATATATATATATATATATATATATATATATATATATTGTAAATCACTTTGGTGTAGCGATAGTCAATACGGCATGCTTCTAGGGACTGCAACACTGCGTCCAGCTCCACAGTGTCGAAAGCCTTATGGAAGTCCACAAAAGCAAGGACAAGAGGTCTGCCATATTCGATGTTCTTTTCAATCACTGTTTTGACGCTTTGGAGATGATCATTGGTTCCAAACCCACTACGAAAACCGGCTTGTTCCACTGGCTGGACAAAGTCCAACTTCTTTTCAAGTCGTGTGCTAATTATTCTAGTAAATAATTTGTAGAGGTGTCTAAGTAGACTTATCGGCATGTAATTTTCGAAATGTCTCCTTTGTTGTGGACCAGTATTACGAGGGTGTTGTGCCACTTTTCTGGTATCGTACTATTGAAGAGACAGAGGAGATTTCATTTTTTGTAGCAAGCAAGGACCACCAATCTTTATCGCATCGGAAACCACGCAGTCTTCTCCGGGCGATTTTTGATTTTTGGTCCGTACCTTCTCCCAAATTGTTGGAAGAAGTACCACTGTGAATTCGTCAAGAGAAGTGGCTGCAGGGTGACGGTGCACCAGCTATATTTCCGCTTGATATCTAAAACTACATCAGCCATGAGCATAATGAAAGACGGATTGGTCGAGGGGAACCAGTTACGTGGCCTCCACGTTCTCCGGACTTAATACCGCTAGATTTTTTATGGTAACTTATTAAAAGTTTAGTTTATGAAACAGCTGCTGAATCTTAAGAAGATCTGGTAGCACGTATCTTAGCTGCAGCACGAAAGATCTAAACAGCCCCTGGTATTTTCAACAGAGTCTACACAAATCTTCTTCGAAAGTGCAATGCTAGCGTGGATGGTGGTCGTCAACATTTATTGTGGTTTTTTAAAAAGTATTGTGATCATTATTTGTTATGTAACACGATGAAAACGTAATATGACTTTTCTGTCCAAAAAAATACGAAGTATCTACAAAAAATTTCACATTTTTATTAAAGTACGTGTTATAGAAATTATTGGTATAAAAAAGATAACAACATACCCAGCTCTCCGCCTTTATATTAAATAATATTTCATTAGGGGTATCAAGTCAGGTACTTCAATTAGGACAGCTACTATAGAAAATTTTTAGATATTCAGAAAAAACTAACTTGTTGAGCCACTTCGTATATCGAAAACTAAAGCTTCAACGACACATATCTATAGAAAATTTATATTTTTGCATTTCCTACATTCCCCATAAATTTTTAAGACGTATTTATTAACACCCTGTAATATAAATGCAGATCCCTCTGCATACTATCAAAATAATGATCATACATCGTACACAGCGTAAACCACTCGTGGCGAAAGCCCACATGAGTTACAAAAGGATTCAGTGGCTTTGTAACCGCGACGATAAGAGCTATCTCATGCGTTTAAATTGCTGAGATATTACGCTAATTCAAGTTTTCATGAAAGAAGTGTTTTCACCCTATTATCCTCAAACAGGACAACAAACGCATCATGTCTCTGTAACACGACGAGAGTAAATCCCTTGGGATGATCTTTGGATGCCGGCAAATTGAAAACATGATTTTTCCGCGGCTGTTAACTTCTAATTTATAACACTCCCGGACATTGGTTTGATATAGAAACTGTTTCAAGGCCTATAGTGGAAAAAAACATCGATTTCTGGGAGAAAACATGTCTATTTATATAACAGCCCTTATAAACGGGAGAAGTTTCTCAGAGTGGGTCGGGTTTACAAAGGGAAAGTTTTTACGGTAATAGATTATCTGGAGACAATTCTAGTGCTTTGCAGATACAGACTCGGCTCCAGAGTTTCTGTCTACAGCCTAAATCTGTATAATCTTAATATTATAAATCTTGTTTGTTATGAACTTGCCTACACATAGAATTCGAGGACGCTCGCTGGAAAGAGACAAACAAGCGCCTCTATAGAAGAATTCCGTTGTTGCTATAGCCTGTTTGTGTACAACATTAGTCCATTATAGCTTTTGGAGCTCACTCCATAAGTCATTGATTTCTGAGATGTCTCATTTAGTGATTTGTCTGTTATGTTATTCCTTCTGTATGGTCCGTTAATTTGGTTAAATAAAATGAGCACTGTAATAAACAAATTAGTGGTGATTAAATCTTAGAATCAGACAGCTACAATTATGTGAATTTTTAGTCAAACTTTTTATAAAAAAGGCAGAGAATTAACCAGAGATGAAACTAAATTGTCAAGAATATGCTGATTTGTAGACAAATACAACTGATGCATTAATGCTATCTCAGACGTTTTCATATTGTAAAAATGTGACTCAAAAAGTAAAATTTTCAACAACAGAGGAATGTAAAAACAAATGTATGTAAAACCTGGACTAAAAATGACCGCTATTTTGAAATGAGTATGTTTCGCAAGAAAAACAGAAGAGGGGCTATACTTAAGTCCATTTAGGTTATTCTACTCACCATCACAGTCTCATAGCGATTTGCCCTGGTCGTCGCAACCACGGCACTCTGTCATAAAATGGAAAATGAAATAATTTGTAGGTTGTTTCATTAACTAAATACAACACTTATACGATTTGCGTTTTGGAACACCCGTACATCATGAGCATAATTTTAAAATGTTTCGCCCACAGGCAGACTTGTTTTTAAATCAAGTATTTTGGCAGTAGTCTTCCGTGTCGAATAACGTGAATAACCGAATAAACTATATATATATATATATATATATATATATATATATATATATATATATATATATATATATATATATATATATATATATATATATATATCTTTATTAGCTCATCAATACAATGCCCTTTAGGGCGTAGAGCCAATCACAGTAATAAGTAAGTTGGCACAAAAACACTGTACAGATAAAAGAATATGTAAAAATCTGTTATACGAATAAAATATAAAATAAAAATGAACCGTATATATGTATGTGACAGTCAATATACACACCACATAAAACACTCCATGGATAAAAACAGTATAAAAAATTTCGCTATAGAAATAAAATCCATACACAGACAATGTATAAAATGTTTGTAGAGATAAACAAATAAAATAAAATAAATTATAAACAAGATAAGTGTAAAAACAAAACAGTACAAGCACAAATAAAAAATTCCAATAATGGCGTCATGGGCACTTACTGCAAGTCAACACCAACTAAAATTTACCAATATTGTCCAACAGATATTCCTGCAACTCATAAAACGCAGACAGTTCTAGGTATCTTTTTAGTCTATTTTTCACTTGTTGCCTAGGAAATTGACGAATTTTTACCGGTACTTTGTTGTAAATCTTGATAACTCTATGTGTGGCATTCCTTTGCAGTCTTGTGAATCTTGAGGCTGAGATATCGTAATTATCTTGTCTGGTGTTCATGTTCCTGTAGGTGCGTTTTGAATAACCCAGGGTTGTCTATGACGAACAGCACTGCTTCCAATATATAAATAGCCTGGCAGGTAAGTATACCGTGTTCGCTAAAAAATCGTCTGCAGCTGTCCATCACCCGCAAATTGAAAAGCGCCCTTATGCATCGCTTTTGTACTAGCAGCACCCTCTGCATATCAACCGAGTTTCCCCACAGTATTATGCCATATCGTATTGAGGCCTCAACATAAGCGTGGTATGCAGCCAGCGCCTCCTATCTCGATACCAGAAATGCCAAGGTACCTACCATATAAGTATATTTGGCAACCCTTGTAACCACCTTGTCGATCTGTTTTTTCCAGTCTAGCCTGGAGTCAACCTCAACCCCCAGGAAACTAACTGCATATGATGGTTTTATTTTCGTGGTGTTATCTAGAGCAATTACACTATCACTTGTTTCTTTGGCTCTTTTATTCAATTCCACCACTACAGTTTTATTCATATTTATATTAATGTTGTTTCCCTGGAACCATTCTCTGAGCTCAGGTATGACCATTTTGATATTTTGCTCTAATTGGTTTTTATTATAGTGACGTAAAATTACGGTGGTGTCATCAGCATACATGAACAATTTTTCTTCTACAGCTTAGGGTAAGTCATTGGTATATATTATATATAGCAGAGGTCCGATTATCGATCCCTGTGGCACACCCCTTGGGACTGCTTGGTAATCAGACTTTATTTCAATTTTTGTTTCTGGACACCTATATACCAAACACTGCATACGGTTGGAAAGATAGGACTTTATCAATGACAGTGGTTGTCCCCTCACACCATACTTTTCCAACTTGGCAAATAAGATGTCATGTTTAATAGAGTCAAAGGCCTTCCTTAGGTCTAAAAAGACACCAACTGATGCTTCATTTTTGTTGAAAGCTTGATCTACTTCCCAGAGTGCCTTGTCAACGGTATGTACTGTACTATATATATATATATATATATATATATATATATATATATATATATATATATATATATATATATACGGGGTAATATAACACTATGAAAAATAATATTGATTTCTGTTTTTTTTTTTAAGATTCTTTTCCATATATATTATTCAAATAGAATAAAATGGGACAGAACAACAACAAAACTTAAAATCCTGTTTGTTTTGTTTGTATACGAAAATGCAGAAAGATATATGTATTCAATCTGAGAAAACTTACATAACGTAATCCTCTTTTGTTTAGTTCTCCCTATTTCGTTGTTGACTTTCAAGTTGTTAGACGCCACTACATTTTCTGAATGTTTTTTATTGCCATCTAAACTTAATCTGTTTATTTTAAATTTTTATTCCTTTTTAAATTATCCAAGCTAGCTTTCTTTTATATATATATATATATATATATATATATATATATATATATATATATATATATATATATATATATATATATATATAATATATATATATATATATATATATATATATATATATATATATATATATATATATATATATATATATATATATATATATATATATATATATATATATATATATATATATATATATATATATATATATATATATATATATATGTAACTACCTTACTGCCTATATTCTGGTGGTTTAACATGCCTCCTATGGCATTTAGTTGGTTGATGATGTTTCAACAGGCTATCGATCTCTTCTAACGAAGGTCCCCGGTTAATTGTCTTTAACAACCTTTTGTCTCAAGTGAAGATTTGAACAAATTGCGTTTTCGTTTTTTTTTAGAAAGCAACAAAATACCACTGTCATTTGGTTAACACTAATTAATTATTTCACCCGCTGCTTTATAGTTCAAAACAAATTTCTCTTTTCAATTATTATTTTGCATTTTTGATGAGTTTATTTGTTCTGTGTCACCCACCACACGAACAGCTTATCGAAAAATGACTAAATTTTACTTTCTCTTATTTAAGCTTAAAACTTGTTATGACATTTTATGGTCAAAATTTGCGTCTTTATACCATACGTGATATCACGCGGACCGCTTATCTAAAAACGAACCAATTCCTAGCTTCCAAGTCTTAACTGCTATGTGTAGACAATAATATGACCAATCACAACGCATATTTCCATTTGTCAACTCCCACTACTACAGTTGTCAGTCTCAATCTTGGAACCTCTCTCGTTTATCATATTTTTCTTTCTTATTTTATTATCTATCGATTTTTCAAACATTTTAACATCTAAAACTAATATCTGTTGCGATAGATACCTTCTATATTTATTTGTCTCCATTTCAAACACTATTCACTTTACTTTAGTATTATAATAGCTCTAATATTCTATTTTGACTGTATTTGAATTTATCCAATTACTTACGAGTTTTTATAAATTATTTTCTAAATTAAATAACTTTTTGTATTTGTATTTTCTTTCAAACTAAATGGGCAAGCACCTAATGTTTTAAGCTATATTTAGACGTCAAAAAGTCCTGGTTTATCTATTGATAAATCCCTATAATACCTTTTAATGCGTTGCTTCTAGGACACTGATTTTAAATAACATCCAATTTTTTTTTAAATGTTACATTTTTCAAGGTTAAAATTTGTTTATTTTTACTTAATCTATTCTCGACTTACCTTTTGATAATTTCATCCTTACATTTTAAGAAAACGGTTCTAAAAGAAAATTATTCTCAGATGCGTTCTTTTTTTCGCCTTATCAAATTTGAGGGTCATTATTTATAGTTTTCTTAATTTTATGTTTTTATAAATCACAGTTCTTTTAAATTGATATTGTTATCTTTTTCTCAAATCCTCTTTTCGTTTCTGACATTAATTTACCTTATAATGGCCTTAACGTTGGGCAATATTCATTTTAATTGTACTAATGTTCCTTTACTTTCTTTGTATCATGAGGAGATTTCTGAGTTTATCAAAGCCTATACATTTTATTATTGGCTTGCGTTGATTCATTATATGCATATAATCTAACCCTGTTATTAAACTTTACATTAAAATGAACCTACAAAACTTTTACAGATGGATATGCATTTTCTGTAAGTTCTTTTTTCAAAATTCAGCATTTTCTCTACTACAAACAAACTTTTATAAACGCATCAAATATCATTCCTAATTTCATGACGCAATTTTTTTAATAGCGTTTATACTACATGATATTTTACCCTTGCTTATTAATTACTTTAATCGATATTACAGATTTTCATTTTTATTTGATAATTTACAGTATCGGTAAAAACTGACTTTGCTGTTCTGTCATTTATGTTTTATTTTTACACCCCTTTTCATGCCCAATATACCTGCAATAGCGGTACCTCTTGCTTGTAACCTGATATAGACATATAGACAGTGTGAAACACACTTTTGGAATAAAATTCATTATGCAGCAAAAAATGTTTTGGTGGAAAACACTGAGACACGTGAAGTTTAATTTGTCGAACTTTATCTTAAAATCATAGTTAAAAAAAATGTAACCCCCACCATTTTACCCCCACCACTTTATCCAATTTTTTTTTTAAATAGCAACCCTATATTTTTTCATCACAATTCGATGGATCACATTTTGATGCATGCATTATTTTGTAGTGTATTGTGTTGAATGCACGGTCTCCTAATACATTAGTCGTAATTTTCTTCCGATAATTACAACTAATTTTTGGTCTAATAACGCGATACTCAGCTGAAACTTTGCGAACAGAAATATGAATGATGATTGGTGATATGTGCAGAACACAGACACAAATTGTTAACCTATTTAATTAAAAACATCCAGATTTGCCCTGACTAACCCGGGGAACTATGTCTAAGATACATTCACAGTTTCGTGATTATAGACACGTTAAACCACTGCCTAGGAGACGCAAGTTTGATTAAGAAGATATAAAACTCAATATTTTATTGGCTTTTCGAGAAGAATCATCAACTTCTACCCGTCAAGTTGCACGTGAAAATGATGTTAGTCAAGTTTGAAGGTATCACAAAAACGAACAAATGCATCCCCATAAACTACAACACGTTCAAGAGTTGATTGACGGTGATTCTGATAGAATACTGCAATTTTGTGAACAACTGCTGGACATGTTACATAGAAATGTTATTTCTGCTGCTGACGTTCTGTTTTCCGACGAAGAAACATTTCTTTTGAATGGTGATGTAAACAAGCAAAATGCCAGATACTGGGCTGCCGAAAACCCCCACTGGATGCGACAAACACACACTCAGCGTCCTCAAACTTTGAACGTTTGTGCTGGTATCATTGGTGATCATGTAGTTGGACCTGTTTTTATAAAAAATCTAAACATATTTAGAAATACTAATAGAGCAGGTTGTCCCAATGTTAGGAGAATTGTATCCAAATGTGATGGAACCTAATATTCCCCATTAAAGTAATGATTTCAACAAGACTGTGGACCGCCATATTTTTCTCTTTAAGTACGGGAGTATTTGCACGAAGTCTTTCCACAAAGATCGATTGAAAGATGAGGTTTCGTAGAAGGGCCCGCTAGATCACCAGATCTTACACCTCTTGATTTCTTCTTATGGGGATACCTTAAAAACAGAGTGTATAAAACGCAACCTGCTGATTTAAAAATGAAAATAACAACATAAATTAGGAACGTAACGCCTGACGTGCTGAACAGAGTTAGGGAAGAATTTCAGAGCAGATAATTTCGTTGTGTGCAAGTGAATAGAAATTATTATGACCATTTATCATAAGAAAGGGACGTTTTTATTAAGTTTATTTTCGTTACTGTCAATATCTCAATGTCATGATCCTATTTGTCTTCAGCACCTTCATTTCCAATATATTGATTTTTAGTTTCGTTGTTTTTTACACACCATCTAGGCATCTAATAAAATTATTTTCCTGTTTCTTCTGTCAAAACTACGTCATCGATATGCCTTATGCAATGGAACGGTTGTGCATTTTCTGTAAAAGAGAAATGTATTCGTCTACTTGCGATTACCTGTGTTAGGCTGCTGATTTTCAGGATATTAAGTCAATCTTGAACCTAAATCAGTGAATTTGCCTACGCTGGTATTAGTAGGTAGATTAAAGGGAAATTGTGAAGGGAGATAAGCTGAAGAAACTCATCTTGCGTTTACGCCGTCTATTATGTTAAGTGCTGGCTGTCAGTAGATTTCTCTACAATTATCTTATGTAAATGTCAAATACTCAGCCTACATATCTCACGTGCAAAAGGGCATGTTGATTTAAACTATATATGTGTGTGGAGAAAGCATTTGTTGATGACAGGCTATTAAGTGCTTTGTGGTTATTAGTTTATTGTAAGTGTCGGTAACAGTGTTTGGTCTCAAATCTTCTAAGGTAGAAACTTTTCATTAAGAATAATAAAACTTGAATAACATTTACTCGCTATGCTAAAAGCTTTAATTTTAGTACATATCATTGTCTCCACTAGATATATTTTAGTACAAAATTTTATAAGGAAACGGGATTAATTTCGGAGATATAAAAAATTGAACATGCGAAGCAGGTCTGATTTTTTAAAAAAATTCGGAACGCAGCCAGTGCATTATAGTAGTGAATTTTAATAGGAATTGTACACTATTAGTAAGATATAGTATTAAAACTAACCCTTAAATGGATCTTGTAGATTAGTCTTAGAGGTCCCAGTAAGCGATAACTTGAAGAAATTTCTATTTTCTATGGAGCCAGAAAATTTAAATTGGTACATATATGCAAATACTGCAATTCGCTTTAAAAAAATCTGTTGCAAATTTCATTAAAGGTACAAAAGTTTTCCAGAACCAAATTAATTATTTACTAACGGAATTTACCTGCCAAATTATCAATATGGTAGGTATTTTTCCTTATTACTTGCTTAGATGGTTTTGTTTTAGTCAACCCAACCGAACTAGCTTTTGCAAACAAAACAACCAAAAAGGTATTTTACATAGGTTTTACTATGGCTCAAGATTGAAGATTATAGCTTAATTTATCCGATTTGAAATCTTTTTACGAAAATTATCTGCCACAACGTACTTGCTGCACCCAGACCCTCCTTATCGCTTATTTACTGTTGCTGTATCTATACTTTTTTAAATGAATGAAATGAGGTAACAATGTAAACACTAATTTAAAATCCTGATTCGCGGATTCATCACGGGGGTTCTCCTCCCCCTTATACATGCCTACAACCACCCTCAATGCATAAACAAGAACAATATAAACAAGAAAAAAATTTTCGGAACATGTAACGATTCACTTTTTACCTGGAATCATTACTGGTTTAAAAACACTTGTAAAGCCCCCAGGTACCTAAAGGATGACCAAAAACTCTATCGATATTAAATACTTCAAGTTTTGGATTTCAAAAATTATTTGATGAAAAGTCGCCAATATTTAACTACCCTGAACACCGTACTGCATTTTAAATGTGTACGTTAAAATTGAAATATCTAAAGACGCAATATAGCTTTGTTAGTAAATAATGTGTCTCAATTTCCTGGAAAGGCGTTTAAATGAACAAAATATGCGTTGAGAATGTTCTAGAACAAATTACTACTTCATCTTGTTGAAAATCCGTTAGGTAAGGTACGAGTCAATTTTCAATGTTAAGAGGAGTGGAGATTGTATCTGCAATTTTGTCACGAAATTAACCTTGGAGGCCCTGAACTATAGGCAAGGGACGGATGTGGTAAAGAGGGGGAGAGTTTAAGTGTCAACGAAAACAGACGTTACCTCGAGGCAATAGAAGCTGGGACATTGCCGTGTGAACATCTTTTAGTCGCGGTGGTTAAACAATATCTTAACAATGGGCGATAAAAACCTTTCTGTTATCTATACCATCTAATAATAATTGTCAGTGATTGTTTAAATTCATTTGAGCGGTTTTTGAGTTTAAATAAACGACGTGTTTGGCATAAAAACGCGAGTTAAGTTGTGGTTCTTTGTTCCCGACCTGAGACATTTCTTACGTTAGTCATAAAGAGATCCTGAGTATCACTGAACTTTGAGTCAATTGGCAGTGAATTTCATTTGAGCCAATTTGCATTTTAATTGTTGTTTGAAAAGTTTTCGTCAAAGTAATTCAGCGTATCGACATAGGGGACAGATTATCTCCTAGTATTGGAGCAATAAAATCCACCGGCCCAATAACCGCTAATGAGAAGTACCAATCATTCTCTCCAGCATTCTGTCTCTTATTGAAGTTTGTGAGCTTGTGTCAGGCACTGATACCTGATCCCACTTGGAAAGCATTTACATAGGGTTATCAGGTAACTCAATGCAGGAGGACTTGGTAATCATATCCCTATAAACCAGCAGAATTTCTCAAGCAGCAATCTAATGTTTGATCCTTACAACTTGAACTTTTAAAATAACGTAATCAAACTTGAACAGTGTCAGGAGGGTGCTGTTCGGATAACTCCAAATTTCCTGTTTAATCTTAGGATTTTGTCAGTTTTTGTGAATTTAAATAAATATTTCTTGAAATTGTAATTAGCAAATTTCGTCTCTGAAATATCTAACCTGTACATTCTTTTTAATATCTTTCATTTTCAATCATCAATGTCGAAATTTCAGGTAGGAATATTTTTTTATGGAGCCTTACTCAAAGAACTGGCCAGTTAAGTTATTGAAGAATTAACCGAGTTGATTGACAAACGTCAAGTAATTTACCTAATAATTTATGTTTTCTTTTGAGCTCTAAAATACAGCATTTGACTTTTAATATACCTCAAATAGCTAATGTCAATATTTGAGTGACATACAACCATCTTCATCTTATTATTTTGTCATATGTATGTGAAATGATAATTTATTTTCTTGAACTTCTTGCTGTTTAATTGATTTTTATTTGTGTATGAATAATGTTTATTTGAGATTTACCAACCATGTTTATTTAATTTTGCTTGCTATTCCAAATTTAATTTATATGAATAAATGTAATACTTTGTTACATTAACATATCTGTTTAATTGAAATGAAATTCACAACCAATATTTCTCATATTTGGCGGCGACTCAATAAATAACTCTCACCAACTTTTTCCTAGATATCTACTACCGTTTTAAAAATAACCAGGTTCTGATCAGGGGATCCAACAAATATGGGACCTCTGACAGAACAACTCAGAACTAGGTAAGTATTAAGCTTTATTTCTTAACATTTTGTGACGGTACCGGTGTTTCTCATCTTGCAAATAATAAAATCTGATAGATAGATACATTAGGTTAGAGTTCAACAGCTAATGATGACCTCACTACCAACCAGATTTAGATCCAGTTGAGGTCAATCTTTAGATAACAGTTTTTCCGCTTACTACATAATATTTTGCATCATATTGATGGTAAAAGTTATTTTATTTGAAGGAGGTAACAAACAACCCCCAGGAAATTTGCGGCACCTGCGGTGAATAAGGGTTTTGGGCGAAGTAAACAGGATTTTAATTAAGGAAGTGTTTTTGATTATCTCAAAACAAACTTTTTGGACTACTACTTTTTTGAACTCATCAATTCAAATGAATTGACATAAAAGTTTTTCTTCCACATCGACCTAACGTGTGGAAATGTCGCATCGGCAACAAAATATTCAAATTTTTTTTCGCTTAAACGTCGTAAAAAGTATCAAACCATGCATAGAACATGATTTTGGAACGAATTTTCTTTTTTGTCTGTCGGTCTGTAGGTCTGTCGGTCTGTATGTCTGTCTGTTTGTAGCCACGATAATACGATTTGAGATATCGTCTTCAAATTTGGTATACTGTTAACACTCGACAAACTAACGGTTCGGATTGTTTTTAGGTACAATCGCTTTAGGGGTTACTGGATGAATGAGAGGTGATTTGGTGAAAATTGACATTTTTCAATTAAAATTCGAGTACTATAACGTTTTGGGGTTTATTTATTAGAAAACTTTTAGTTTCATCAAAGACCTGGTATTTGTGCTGAAATTAAATTAGGGGTTGAATGTGTGAGGGTGCAATATTGTTCACAAAAATTTGCGAATTTTTTTTTGCCAAAGTGGCGGAAAAAATCTCAAAACATATATAAAACTTGATTCTGGAACGAAAGTTCTTTTGTCTGTCGGTAGGTCTGTCAGTCTGTCGGCAGGTACGTCTGTCTGTTAATAGGCACAATAACTTTCGAACGGATTGAGATATTATCTTCAAATTTGGTATCCAGTTAGCACCCGACAAAATAATGCTTATAATTGTTTTTGGTAGGGTCGCTTCAGGAAGTAGAGCATAAATGAGTAGTGATTTGCTGAAAATTGAAATTTTTTCAATAAAAGTCGAGTAATATAACATTTCGAAAGCTTATGTGTACAAAAATACGATTGTCTGCTTTGTGGTCAAGTCATGGGCCCTAAATTAATTCCATGAGAATGGATTTCTGGAGTGAATAAATTATCACAGCTATGTGGTAGTTATGATTCAATTTGCAGCACTATTTTTTTTTCAACAACACACCACGAGGGCTTACAGCCTAAATGCTATCGTACCGTGGGTGTTGACAAGGAGGAAAGAGGCAGCTTGTTAATTCTGGACTTGAAGGTTTGGAGGTTCGGAGAAGGAAAAACATGTGCCGGCAAGGAATTCCACAATTTGGAAGTCCTCCGGACAAAAGAGCAGGCATAACAAGATGTTCTATGTCTGGTGACCTGGACAGTAAAAGGGTGCATTCTCTCTGTTCCCCTGGTAGATCTGTTGGGGGCAGCGGGTGGGAGAACTATGGAGGAAAACTCCCCTGAGCAGTGCCCGTGCAGATATCTATAAAAGAGAGAGAGGTCACCAACGGCACGTCGGTGGGCAAGGGAAGGCAGCCTTTGGGTAAGGGTAGGGTCACCGATGAGACGTATAGCTCTTTTTGAATGGAGTCCAGGATAGCGAGTGTAGAAGCGGCAGCTGCAACCCAGATGTGGGAGCAGTATTCGAGGTGTGGCCTTGTTTGTGAAGTATATAAGGTATAGAGATTAGCTGGTGAAAAGTATTTGCGAGCCCAGAAGAGGAAACCTAATTTATTAGCAGCCGCTTCTGCAATTGATGTGACATGTAGGTTCCAATTGAGATTTCGATCCACAGAAATGCCAACAAGAGAAAAGGACTCATTACTTTGAATAACTTGGTTGTTCATTGTGATGGGTCTACGGCTGGTGTATCTCTTGTGAGAAAGAAAGCAAGACTTAGCTTTGGTGGGGTTGAATTGTACAAGATTTCTACTTCCCCAGTCTAATATTTTTTGGAGATCCACGGAGACAGAACCCTCTATGAGTCACGATCCTTATCCAATAGGGCCATAGAGACAGGCTTAGAATATTGTATATTTGAGTGGAGGGTGCTGTCGTCCGCGTAACTGTGAACTGGGTTGGATGTGCTACAGAGTAGGTCATCGATGTGGAGAAGAAACAAAGTAGGGGCTAAAGCTGAACCTTGAGGAACTCCTGCATTAATTGGATACAGTTTAGAGGAATGGCCATCCACAACAACAGATATGCTCCTGTTGGAGAGGAAATTTGCTGTCCAGGTACAAAGTTTTGGTGGTAGGCCATAGGCCGGAAGTTTATTAAGCAGCGCTGCGTGCCAGACCTGGTAGAATGCTTTGGATATGTCTAGAGCAACAATCTGGGATTCACCGTGTTGTTCCATAGACTTGTTCCAAGGATGGGTGACAAAGGAAAGGAGGTCGGCAGTCGATCTGCGCTGACGGAATCCATACTGCCTGTCGTGAATTAAACTGTGTTTTTCAAGAAATTTTAGTAATTCGTTGTTTATATACTTTTCCATCACTTTAGAGACGACTGAAAGGAGAGAAATAGGCATGTAGTTGCTAGGAAGCGCTTTGGATCCTTTCTTGGGGATGCGTTGTACTCGAGCAGTTTTCCAGTTACTAGGGAATATGCCTTTATTGTAAGATATCTGAAACACACGAGTCAGGACAGAAGCAAGTTCTGGTGCGCATTTTTTGAGAACAATTACTGGGATCTCGTCAAGGCCAGAGGCTTTCCTGGTATTAAGAGAAGAGAGCATCTTTCTTACCTTTTTAGTTTTTAAAATGATATCAGTCATTTTATGCGCGACATTGGGGACTGTTGGTGGTTGGACATTTGGAGGTGGGTTGAGAGTAGAATTGCCGGCGAACAACGAAGCAAAAAGTTCAGCCTTGCCCAGGGCGGTAGAAACAATTTCATCCCCTGAGACAAGAGGTGGGAACGTTCTTTTTCAGAAAATATTCCCAATAGGTTTAGCAAGAGTCCAGAAGGGTTTGCCGCCGTTGGAGCTTAAGAGGACTTTGTTTTTGATGTGGTTATTAAACGAGTTTTTTGCCTCAGAAAGAATGCGGACATAGCGGTTTCTTGCGTCGTTAAATGCTTGACGATTTTCTTGACTGGGATTGTGTAGAAGCGTTTTGTGAGCTTTGACCTTTTCGCGTCTGGCCTTGTCACAGGATTTAGAGAACCAGGGCTTTTAAGTGGCTCAAGAGGTTTTCTGCGTACGTGGAATAAATAATTCCATGCCAGCTTGGATAATTTCGGTGACCTTTTGTGAGATATCAGAGGGGTCAGGCTGAGAAAAGCAGACAGACGCGGAAATGAGGAAAAGTAATCCCGCATTTCGTCCCAGTTTGCGGAGTTGTCGTGCTAAACTATACGTGGGTGTGATGACTGTGTGACCTCGGGTTGCATTGCGCAGGAAGCAGTGACCATGCCGTGGTCTGAGCGACCAAGGGGGGCGGTGACTCATATCTTATAGCATTCAGGTTTTGTAGTAAGAAGGAGATCCAAGAGATTTGAGCTGTGTGTTGGGATACGAGGAAAGTAAGTAGGTTGCTGAACCATATTGGCTAAAGAATTGCTGACTGCAAAGGCCTCCGCTGCTCTCCCTTGTGGATCGGTTTTTGAAGATCCTAGCCATTCCTTAATATAGACATTGAAGTCGCCAAAAATAGTGACCTCGGAAGAAGGATATTCAGAAATCAGATAGTCGGTTTTTTCAGAAAGGTAGTCGAAGATCTGGACAAAGTTGTTGTCAGAAGGTGACCGGTAAATCCAACAGATGAATTTAGTTGCAGCCCTGAGGGGGAGTTTTATCCATAGTATGTATTTCCTTCCAGCTTCTAAATTGGGGATTCTGGTGCAGGGTAGATTGCTACGGACGTATGCGCACACGCCTCTATACAATCTAAAGGAAGTTAGGAGCTCTTACCCCGTGAAATTAAGGTGATTAGTGGCTGTTTTGGCACTGATTTGGGTTTCGGTGAGGAAGAGGATTTAGGGCCTGTTAGCCTGGAGGAAATGGTGGACGGAGTTCAGGTTAGAATTTAGGCCACATATATTCGAAAAGGATATGTTAAATCTTGATGTTGGCGCCCCCTCGTACACCCCTCTCCCCGAGATCTGAATGGAGGGGTATTTTGCCTCCGGAATATTTTTTACAAGGAGGAGCCATCATTATTTTTGCTTATAAGGGTAGTTAAGGCACATAAAAAACGAAAACATATTTCGCTCTTACACATCAAAAGAAAATATATTTATTTGTACTCTATAGCTAAGTTCCACCATAATAATTAATTTTTGCTTATTTGCCATGTTATTTTGCCCTTTGCAAACCTATTATTTTCATGTTGCTATTCATACCTCATCAATAGGCATTGTTAGAGCCGAAAATTAATTTCACTCATTGATACCTCCATAATTTGGCATATTGCACATCAGCCAGTTATATAATTACAGACTCATCTAACATGGTTCATCAATATGTAGTGAACAGTCTAATTTGATTACATATATGGCCGTACCCATGTGAACTGTTGTATAATTTATCTTCCTTCTCAGACCCCTCTAATTCGTAGATGCATCGAGATTATCCAGACTGTACTGTGTAATTATAATTCAATTGATATTAACATGCTTAACATCTACGATGTGCTACTACATACCTAATTCTGATATGTTCGCTTTGACCTATATCATGATATATCGTGTATAGCTACGTGGATGCTATAAAACATATTCCCGTGTGTAATTTGTACCAAGTCCTAATAACAAATTAATAATGATAATAATGATAATAATAATGCTCAAAATAATATTAATTATGATGCAAAGAACAGCTAATAATTGATTCGGTTGTGTGTGTAACCAAGCTTACAGTGGACGAAGAAATCTCTTTGCCGCCTACTTTTTTTTTAAAAACACACAACGAGGGCTCATAGCCCAAATACAATCGTACCGTGGGTGTCGACAAGGAGGAAAGAGGCAACTTGTTAATTCTGGACTTGAAGGTTTGGATGTTCGGAGGAGAAGGAAAAACATGTCCCGGTTAGGAATTCCACAACTTGGAAGTTTGGGGGCAAAAGAGCGGGCATAACAAGATGTTTTATATCTGGTGACCTGGACAGTAAAAGGATGCATTCGCTCTGTTCCCCTGGTAGATCTGTTGTGGGCAGCAGGTGGACGAACTATGGAAGAAGAAAGCTCCTCTGAGCAGTGCCCGTGCAAATATCTATAAAAGAGAGAGAGAGAGAGAGAGAGAGGTCACCAACAGCACGTCCGGTGAGCAAGGGATGGCAGACTTTGGGTGAGGGTAGGGTCACCGACGAGACGTATAGCTCTCTTCTGAATGGAGTCCAGAATAGCGAGTGTAGAAGCGGCAGCGGCATCCCAGATGTGGGAGCAGTATTTGAGGTTTGGCCATATTTGTGAAGTATATAAGGTATTGAGATTAGCTGGTGGAAAGTATGAGGACAAGTGAAAAGGACTCATTACTTTGAATAACTCGGTTGTTCATTGTGATGGGTCTAGGGCTGGTGTATCTCTTATGAGATAGAATGCAAGACTAAGATTTGGTGGAGTTGAATTATACAAGATTTATACTTCCCCAGTCTAATATTTTTTGGAGATCCATAGAGACAGAACCCTCCATGAGTCTGCGATCTTCATCTAATTGGGCTAAAGAGACCGGCTTCGAATGTGTGGAGAGTGCTGTCATCCAAGTAGCTGTCTGGGTTGGATGTGCTAGAGAGGAGGTCATTGATGAGGAGAAGAAACAAAGTAGGAGCTAAAGCTGAACCTTGGGGGACTCCTGCATTAATTGAATATAGTTTAGAGGAATGGCCATCCACGACAACAGAAATGTCCGGTTGGAGAAGAAATTTGCTGTCCAGGTACAGAGTTTTGGTAGTAGGCCATAGGCCGAAAGTTTATTAAGCAGCGTTGGTTGCCAGACCTGGTCGAATGCTTTGGATATGTATAGAGCGACAATCTGGTATTCACCGTGTAGTTCCATAGACTTGCTGCAAGAATAGGTGACAAAGGAAATGAGGTCGGCAGTTGATCTGCGCTGACGGAATCCATAGTGCCTGTCGTGGATTAGACTGTGTTTTTTCAAGAAATTTTAGTAATTTGGTATTTATATACTTTTCCATCACTTTAGAGACGACTAAAAGGAGATAAATAGGCCTGTAGTTGCTATGAAGCGCTTTGGATCCTTTCTTGGGGACGGGTTGTACTCGAGCAGTTTTGCAGTTACTAGGGAATATGCCTCTATTGTAAGATTTCTTAAACAGACGAGTCAGGAGATGGGCAAGTTCTGGTGCGCATTTTTTGAGAAAAATTGCTGGGAGCTCGTCAAGACCAGAGGCTTTCCTGGTATTAAGAGAAGAGAGCATCTTTCGTACCTGTTTAGTTTTGAAAATGATATCCGTCATTTTATGCGTGACATTGGGTACTGTTGGTGGTTGAACATTTGGACGTGGGTTAAGAGAAGAATTGCCGGCGAACAACGAGGCAAAAAGCTTAGCCTTGCTCAGGGCGGTAGAAATAATTTCATCCCCTGAAACAAGAGGTGAGAACGTGTTTTTGCAGAAATTATTCCCAATAGATTTAACAAGAGTCCAGAAGGGTTTTCTGTCGTTGGAGCTTGAGAGGACTTTGTTTTTGATTTGGTTATTAAACGAGTTTTTTTCCTCAGAAAGGATGCGGACATAGCAGTGTCTTGCGTCGTTAAATGCTTGACGGTTTTCATGACTGGGATTGTGGAGAAGCGTTTTGTGAGCTTTGGCCTTTTCAAGTCTGGCCTTGTCACAGGATTTAGAAAACCAGGGCTGGGCGTTGGGGACCTTCGGTTCAAATCTCCGTGGTGACTGAATTTATTGTGATTTCTTTAACGATTCAATTTTAACGTTATCTGATCAGATTATGTAATCCCAATAATTTTTATAGCGACTGTTTACTGAAAAAAATCGCTAATGAGGGGATAAAGGCTTTTAAGATTTTAAGTTCAATTTCGATAGTTAATTCTGACGTAGATGGTTTTTTTCTGTGACGTTAGAAACGTTTTCTTCTTTGCAACCGGTTGCATTTTCTACAGCTTGGCCAGCAAAATAATTTTCTTTGTGTAGCCACAGAAAAAGTATATATTTCTGTATTTAGGTCAATTTTAATATTTTTAAATTTATTTAATTTATTTTTAATAGCTATATTTCTTATAAATATTTTGTAAATTTTCTTTTAAAAACATTCGTTAAGAATATTTGTATAAAAAAGTATTCAAGGAAGTTTTAATGGGACATTTGTTTAACGAAATTTGTCGAAAATAATGTTTTAATAGGATCTAGTGGAAAGAAATTATTTTATTTTCAAGCTAAATTACAAATTAGGCATGTAAATTGAATTTTATGTATTCTTTTAGCAATTTTTTGTGTAAAAAATATTTAGTCAGCTTTGGCAGAAATTTGTTTGTGTTGCTGTAGAAATATTTTTTTTTGTGAAATTTTGTAATTAATTATAAATGTCTAATAAAGTATTGTAAAAAAAATGTTTTCTGATTTTTGTGAAAAAAAAATGCGAATTTTCATGGAAAAGTTTTTTGATGTTTCGTCAAAAAGGTTTTTCTGAATAATTATATATTGGCAGGTGGGTAATTAGCTTAAAGAGTTTCGTTGGCCAGGGAAATGGGACCAGTTTTTTCGCGAATATTTTTAGTTTATTTTCCGAACGTTTTTCTACTTCTTCAAACAATGAAGTCATCTTGGTGAAATATGGTACATTGTTGCTACTACGAGGCGTGTTCAATTGAAACCCATCTTTGGTCAGGTCAGCCTTGGAAACAAATTGTAATCACTCGACTGACGTTTTGCACTGATAGTTGTGTTTGTAAACATCACACTGATCAGTTTCTATCATTTATATTTGACAGCGATTTTAAGTATTGTGACTTTAAAATGGCGCTTGTTGTTAACAATCCATCCAAATATAATCAGCGTGCAGTCATTCAATTTTTGTGTGCTGAAGGATTCATACGCGAGATAAATGGAGCCCAAACAATGGCCCGTTATACTACAATGTCGCCTTCCCACGGTAAGAACCGCTGAGTCAGCCGTCGTCTTAACGGAGCCAAGAACTTTGCAGGTTCAAAGTGCAAGTAGAACGGAATATCACTGTGAGAATCTACATCAGCAGATTCCTTGTTTATCCAGAGACATAGTGCCACGCCTGGAGGGAAGACTATAAAGAGGCTGCTCACAGAAGTGGAACCGTTCATTCTTGTTCCGAGTTAGTCATTAGCACACCGAGTGCATAGACATTAGATCACATGTAGGTTGATCGTCTTATTTTAGTATATTATATTATTCATTTTTTTGTAACTAAGTAATTAAGTATTGATTGTTCAAAGTATTAAATAAATTGTTTTAAAAATTCAAACGTCTTAACCGTGAAGTTAAGTGGCGCAGTCGTTAGTATTGGTTAGAAAACCGAAAGCATATCGATTTTTAAGCGTATCGACGCCTAATAACCAATTCGAGCCAAGCAGAGCCAAGTTAAAGCAGAAATAGTGGCCAAGCAGAGCCAAATGGAAGCAGCAACCACCGTATTATGGTAAGTTTACTGCTATCCCATTTTACATTTCCAATTTTTTATATGTGTTGTATTGAAACGTTATATGTCTGATTCAGAGGAAGAATCACAAAGTTTATGTAACATAGAGTATAGATTTAGATCAATCAGCATTAGCGACAATAACATAACAGTAAATCATTCAAATATTAATAAGAGTAGTAATAGTAGCAACATGACAGACCAATTCAAATAATTTTTTCTGAAAGCTATTCCCGAGTTCGACGGGCAACCAGCCAACGTAGGCAACTTTTTAAAGGCATGTGACTTGGTCATGAATCAGTTTTACGTGCCTAACGAGAATCTGTATATGAATCACTTCTTGCTAAATTATGTTCAAACTAAACTAACGGGAACAGCCCGGCTTATAGTAAATACAAAGATAATTAATACGTGGGCAGACCTGAGAGAGGCCATTGTTCAGAATTTCAGTGATCAACGAGACGATCACAGTTTATTAGCTGAGATGTTAACCTTGAAACAGCGTAATGCTGAAGACGCACTGACGTTCACGAACAGATGCCGTCATATAGAGCAATTGCTCATCTCGAGTTTAATAGCTAACGAGCAAAATGAAGGCGTGCGATTAAGTAAGAAAGACATATACCAGAATCAAACATTAAAAGCGTTCTTAGGAGGGTTACGCAATCCGCTAGGGCTTGTCCTGCGTAGTCAAGCACATACAAGCATAGAACAAGCTTTGAAATTCGTATTCGCAGAGGAAAATTTCGATTATAGAGATAAAACAATAAATAAGAATTTCAGTAATAATAATAAATTAGAAGGACAGAACCGTACTTTCTTTCAGAGACAAAATAACCCACCTTTTCAGAATGTACAATTTCAGAGACCTTTCCAAACAAACTTTAGACCATTTCAACAACATAATAATCAAAACAATCACACAAATTCCCAGCCTAGACAAAATCAACAATTTGTACCAAGGCAAAATTTTTCGTCAATTTAGGCGACCCAACTTCAGTACTCAACCGGGTCGACCCAATGTAAATCATAATGCTAACAGAAATTATCACGAACCAATGGAAGTAGATAGTTCTAACACTAGACTGTCATTACCAAGGCGAGCAGCTCATGTAAATAATATAGAATTTAATGAGAACGAAGTAAATGAAACAAATTAAGATTTAAATTATGTAAACGAAGAATTAAATTACGAAATTCGCCAGCTGAGGAATACGATATCCAACAGAGAAATTTTCCCACTGCAGGGCCCTCAACGAGAGAACCGTGATAGATATAAATAATATGAATACATTATGTAAGTTACCGTATATAGAATTAAACGAAATATCAGGTAAATATTTGTTAGACTCAGGATCTTCAAAAAATCTTTTGGATCCTGCTGTAGCATATTATAAGTTCCCTAAAAACATATTTACGCATGATTTTACGCATGGCATTTCTAAGCACTGTAAGCGTGCACGTATTAAATTTAAATCGATTTCAGATAAGATACAAGAGTTCTGCCTATTTAACTTTAACAATTTTTTTTCGAGATTAATTGGGATGGAATTTCTGAAACGAAACGAAGCTAAAATAGATTTTAAGGATCACAAACTGTATATAGGCAAGAATATTATACCAATAAAATTCACAGATCTTAGCGAGAGTCAATCGGGACAGACAGAAACCAAAGCAGATGGTTTAGTGTTACCCGAGACTCATTTAAATTTAAACAATATAATAACCCAGCAGTATTTCGTACGTAATGAAAAACTTGAGACAATTAATCACGTACTAAATAATAACCAAGCTTATAATGTAAGAGATAGGCCATTCAGCAGATTAAATAAACAATATGCATCTGAAACCAGATACAGCCAAAGGCGAAGTCCGTTTGCACCAGTAGTTATACAAAATAACAATTCTAGTACAACTCATATTAATAATTTAAATACTTACAATACGGGGCGTAACAAAAACTAATTAATAATGAGAATGTCTTAATTGAACAAATAGATACAGGAGAATTAAATGACGAGGAAAAACAATTGTTATTTAGTCTATTATCAGAATATCAGGACATCTTTTTAAATAAAAACGAACCAGTGACGCACACAAATGCGATAAAACATAGAATAAGGACAACAGACGACATACCTGTCCATTCTAAATTATATAGATACCCGTACGTACATAAACCGGAAGTAGACAGACAAATAAATGACATGTTAAGACAAAAAATCATTGGGAAAAGCCACAGCCCATATAGCTCACCTATTTGGGTTATATCAAAGAAAATGGACAAGTCAAATAAACAAAAATGGAGAATTGTGGTGGACTATAGGAAACTAAATGAAAAAACAAAACCGGACAGATACCCAATTCCCAAAATTGATGAAATACTGGACAAAATTGGGCGAGCCCAATATTTCTCGACGATCGATTTGATCTCTGGGTATCACCAAATTGAAATGGACCCCAGGGACATAGAAAAAACAGCGTTTACCACCGATACAGGCCATTGGGAGTACACCAGAATGCCGTTCGGGTTATCTGGGGCTCCAGCGACCTTTTCTAGGCTCATGCAGAACGTATTAGAAGGCCTAATTGGACAAACATGCCTGGTATATATGGATGACGTCATAGTTTTCTCCACATCTTTACAGGAACACCTTGAGAAACTAAACCTAGTATTCGAGCGCTTCAGGCAAAGCAACTTAAAGATCCAGCTAGACAAAAGCGATTTCCTAAGGAAGGAAGCCGAGTTTTTAGAACACGTGGTCAGCCCAGACGGGATTCGTCCGAATCCAAAGAAACTGGACGCAATAAGGAAATTCCCGATACCTAAAACCCCAAAGGAAATAAAATCATTCCTAGGATTAGTTGGATACTATCGTAAATTCATAGAAAACTTCGCACACGTTACGAAACCACTAACAAAATGTTTAAGGAAAAACTCGAAGATAAACGTGAACGACGAAGAATACATTGCTGCCTTTAACTCATGTAAAGACATATTAATGAATTCACCTGTACTTATATCACCGGATTTTTCTAAAGAGTTCATATTAACAACCGACGCTTCAAACGTAGCGATAGCCGGAATATTAAGCCAGGGCGAACCCAATGCGGATCACCCGATAGCTTACGCCAGCCGGACATTAAACGACACCGAACTCAGGTACAGCACAATCGAGAAAGAATTATTAGCCATCGTGTGGGCAACTAATTATTTTAGACCATACCTATACGGAAGGAAATTCACCATATATACGGACCATAAACCTTTAAAATGGTTATTTTCGTTGAAACAACCAAATTCAAAATTGCTCCGTTGGAGATTAAAATTGGAAGAATATGAATTTAAAATTGAATACAAAAAAGGAAAGCTAAACTGCGCAGCAGATGCACTGTCCAGAGTAGAAATAAATCCACTAGACATAGATAATCAGTCAATGGCGAATAATATCGACGAAGAGGAAGAAATCATAGAAATTGACGATGACGACACAGCAAACTCGAATGCGGACTCGTATTCGGCACCAGGCATACCAATACTCGAGGAAGAAATCGTTAACAGCAAAACCAATCAGATAGTTTTTAAAAATACGGATAAACCGGACATATTTTCAGTCAGAAGAGACAAAAGAAATTTCATATATGCAAACTTCAATTTAAATAAACCAGATCAGATAGAGAAATTTATAAAAGAATACTGTTTACCACAAAGGAAATATTATTGCATTTTTGTAAATGAACAAGATTACGAACTAGTAAGTTCGGCAATCAATAAAAACTTTAATAACGTAGAATCACCCAAATTTTATAGATGTCTGGAAATTAGGAATGAAATTAACGAGGACGAATTAACCGAGACTATAATGAAATATCACGAGGGGAAGAGTAACCATCGCGGGGCTGAGGAGACTTACCTAAGAATGAAGAAAATATACTGCTATCCCAACTTAAAGAAACATATAGAGGAATATGTACGAATTTGCGAATTATGCAAAACGTGCAAATACAATAGGAACCCGGTACAAATAGCATTAGAGCACACCCCCACAGCATCTAAACCATTAGAGATATTACACATTGACACATTCCAAATTGAACAAGCTATCTTCCTAACAATTATAGACCCGTTTAGTAAATTTGGCCAAGCATTTCCAATAAAAAGTAAAAGTGCTACTGAAATTGCAAAAAACTTGATCAAGTACTTTTCACAGTATAGAGCGTGTAAAATAATAATCGCAGACCCAGGTACGGAGTTTTCAAACCAGGTAATTAAAGAACTATCAGAAACATATCAGATAGAGTTACATATAACAACATCGCAAAACCCAACATCCAGTGGACCTATCGAAAGATTTCACAGCACGATTATTGAACATTATCGATTATTCAAAATGAAATTTAAAAATATGAAACCCATAGGCTTAATACCATATTGTATATTCGCTTACAACTCGACAATACACTCACAGACACTAAAACCACCTTTTGATTTAATATTTGGCTACATACCAGAAATGTTTAACTATGACCCGGAAGTCATAATTACACAGGAATACAACGTACAACATAAAGATTTAATGCAAATTATTTACGAGATAGTCAGAAGCAGGATAGAGAATTCAAAAATAAAAACGTTACAACGGACAAATAAAAACACGAACCAACCGTTCAAGGAAGGTGATATTGTCTACAAAAAGATACCACCAGGCTTTCATAAAAAACATAAAAACCCATTTTCAGGACCGTACTCAATAATATCCCTATTAGAACATAACAAATCTATTTTAATAAATCATAAAAATGACGAACAGACGATAGCACATTTAAGAAATTTACGTATTGCAGGTTCCTTGCCACGGGAATAACAGCCCAAATACAAGACTTGACGGACAACCCAGGCATGTTACCAAAGAAATTAGGCACAGCATACACTGAGACTAGCAACTGGAATCTGATACACATACATGACTTGACACAATTACATAGAGACTACAACCAAATAAAAAGACACTACGCCAATACAGTTACCTTCATGACAAAAGATTACCATTCTGAATATCATAATTCCATATTGACATTGAATTTCACCATAGATAATGTAGACGATATATTTTATAGGATTTTTCCAAATAACAATATTATTAATAGACGAAAACGTGGCCTAATAAACGGACTAGGTTCTATATTTAAGTCAATCACGGGGAATCTCGATTCACAAGATGGGGAACGCATTCAACAAGCATTAGAAGTCTTAACGACAGATCAAAATAAAATTCATGAACTTTTTAGGTCTCAAAATTCAATCATGCTCGAGGCCATCGTCGAATTTAATAGAACGATAGTAGGATTGAGTCATAACAAAGGCACGATAGTAAATAGGATAAATGAATTAGGTAATACAGTAGAAAGCCTGGGAAGTGAACAATTAACTCACTATCATCGCATTAAGATCCTAGAGTTACTCATGCAGCTAAGACAATTATTAAGCAATATTCAAGAAATAGCACTAACAACAGAAAATGCCATCACTTTTGCAAAATTAGGAATATTTCACACATCCATACTAAAACCAACATTTATAATAAAAGAAATCAATAAAATACAAAATTATGCAACTAATGCTAAAGTAATAACAACCACTGATCTAAATCTATACGAAAAAGTCTTTAAAATAAAAGCAGTCCAAAACAATTTCAAAATTATATTTCAAATAGAAATACCTCTGGTAGATGAATCAGAATATGATTATTATCAATTATATACATAACCTGTCCCTAGAAAGACACACCTTTTTACCATGATAATTCTCAGAACCAAAGACCTTATCCTAAGCAGTAAACATTATGCCTATCGTAACGAAGAATGTCAAAATTTAAAGAACCAAATATATTTTTGCAAAGACGACAATCCAACAACCATGAATGATCAAAACCCATGTAAAATAAAGCTAATAAAATTTCAAAAACCTATCAACAATTGTAATCAAGAATTAGTCAAAATTAATAGAACACAGTTTCGAGATATGGAACCAGTCAGTATATAGTTATAACACCCGAAGAAACTAACGCCAGAATAACTTGCAAGGAACAGGAGTGGACCAACATCATCAAGGGTACAAAATTAATCAACCTGCAACCAAATTGCCAATTAACCATAGGCAACAAAATCTACAAGACCGGCCCAGCAACAGCAGAAACACAACAACTATTCAACCTGCCTACACTAGAAACCCCCATTCCAGAAGATCAACCAAATCCAGGACCAGTACCCGAAATATCATTAGAAAACGTACAGCTACACAACATCAATCAAATCCAACACCAACTTCAAAAAATTAAACAAAATAAACCAGGACCTATAACAATACCAATCCATCATCTGAGTATATGGACAATATTACTGTACATAGCTGTCTTAATAACCATCACAACTATAGCAGTCCGAATGTGGTTGAAGACACGAAGAACCAGCAAAGAAGATAAAGGAACAAAAACAGGAACCACCGAGTCCGGATTTCCATTGAAAATCCGGAACGAACCATAGCTTCGTCTTTAAAAAGGGGAGGAGATAAATGGAGCCCAAACAATGGCCCGTTATACTACAATGTCGCCTTCCCACGGTAAGAACCGCTAAGTCAGCCGTCGTCTTAACGGAGCCCAGAACTTTGCAGATTCAAAGTGCAAGTAGAACGGAATATCACTGTGAGAATCTACATCAGCAGATTCCTTGTTTATCCAGAGACATAGTGCCACGCCTGGAGGGAAGACTATAAAGACGCTGCTCACAGAGGTGGAACCGTTCATTCTTGTTCCGAGTTAGTCATTAGCACACCGAGTGCATAGACATTAGGTTGATCGTCTTATTTTAGTATATTATATTATTCATTTTTTTGTAACTAAGTAATTAAGTATTGATTGTTCAAAGTATTAAATAAATTGTTTTAAAAATTCAAACGTCTTAACCGTGAAGTTAAGTCGCGAATGCAAGCAGTGTATGGAAACGCATGTTTTGCGTATCCAACGGTCAAGGAATGGTGTCGAAAATTTAAGAGTGGAAGAGAGGAGACGAATGATAAGCCGCGACCAGGTGCATTGAGTACTGCATCAACAGACAGGAATGTGGCATGTGTAGAAGGCCTGATGAGAGAAAATCGTCGAATGTCAATCAGAGCAATTTCAGAAAATGTTGGTGTGGGTATAGTATATGTCCATAGTATCGTACACAAACTGGGTCACAGCAAAAGGCGTTAAAAAGTAATCGTTTCCACTCGGACGAAGAAGTACAAAATGCCGTAAAAGAATTCTTCGAGCAGCAGCCACAAGAATTCTTTAAGCAGGGTATACATCGGTTGGTGAAACAATGGCATATATGCCTTAGTAATAGTGGTAATTATTTGTAAATATATTTTCCAATAATTTTTTTCTGAACCAAAGATGGGTTTCAATTGAGCAAGCCTCGTATATAGGTTACACCGGTAACCAAATTTATTGCCTGTTGTTCTATGTCTGGTGACCTGGACAGTAAAAGGGTGCATTCGCTCTGTTCCCCTATTTGATCTGTTGGGGGCGGCAGGTGGGGGAACTATGGAGGAAAGCTCCTCTGAGCAGTGCCCGTGCAGATATCTATAAAAGAGAGAGAGGTCACCAACGGCACGTCGGTGGGCAAGCGATGGCAGCCTTTGGGTGAGGGTAGGGTCACCGATGAGACGTATAGCTCTCTTTTGAATGGAGTCCAGGATAGCGAGTGTAGAAGCGGCAGCGGCACCCCAGATGTGGGAGCAGTATTCAAGGTTTGGCCTTATTTGTGAAGTATATAAGGTATAGAGATTAGCTGGTGAAAAGTATTTGCGAGCCCGGAAGAGGAAACCTAATTTCTTAGCAGCCGCTTCTGCAATTGATGTGACATGTTGGTGCCAATTAAGATTTCGATCCACAGAAATGCCAACAAGAGAAAAGGACTCATTACTTTGAATAACTTGGTTGTTCATTGTGATGGGTCTAGTGCTGGTGTATCTCTTGTGAGAAAGAAAGCAAGACTTAGTTTTGGTGGGGTTGAATTGTACAAGATTTCTACTTCCCCAGTCTAATATTTTTTGGAGATCCATGGAGACAGAACCCTCCATGAGTCTGCGATCTTCATCTAATTGGGCTAAAGAGACCGGCTTCGCATGTGTGGAGGGTGCTGTCATCCAAGTAGCTGTGAACTGGGAACTGGGAACTGGGAACCCTCGATGAGTCTGCGATCCTCATCTAATTGGGCTAAAGGGACAGGCTTAGAATATTGTATATTTGAATGGAGGGTGCTGTCGTCCGCGTAGCTGTGAACTGGATTAGATGTGCTCGAGAGGAGGTCATTGATGTGGAGAAGAAACAAAGTAGGGGCTAAAGCTGAACCTTGAGGAACTCCTGCATTAATTGGATACAGTTTAGAGGAATGACCATCCACAACAACAGATATGCTCCTGTTGGAGAGGAAATTTGCTGTCCACATACAGAGTTTTGGTGGTAGGCCATAGGCCGGAAGTTTATTAAGCAGCGCTGCGTGCCAGACCTGGTTGAATGCTTTGGATATGTCTAGAGCAACAATCTGGGATTCACCGTGTTATTCCATAGACTTGTTCCAAGAATGGGTGACAAAGGAAAGGAGGTCGGCAGTCGATCTGCGCTGACGGAATCCATACTGCCTGTCGTGGATTAGACTGTGTTTTTTAATAAATTTTAGTAATTCGGTGTTTATATACTTTTCCATCACTTTAGAGACGACTGAAAGGAGATAAATGGGCCTGTAGTTGCTGGGAAGCGCTTTGGATCCTTTCTTGGGGATGGGTTGTATTCGAGCAGTTTTCCAGTTACTAGGGAATATGCCCTTATTATAAGATATCTGAAACAGACGAGTCAGGACAGGAGCAGGCTCTGGTGCGCATTTTTTGAGAAAAATTGCTGGGATCTCGTCAAGGCCAGAGGCTTTCCTGGTATTCAGAGAAGAGAGCATCTTTCGTACCTTTTTGGTTTTGAAAATGATATCCGTCATTTTATGCGCGACATTGGGGACTGTTGGTGGTTGGACAGCGGTTTCTTGCGTCGTTAAATGCTTGACGATTTTCTTGACTGGGATTGTGTAGAAGCGTTTTGTGAGCTTTGACCTTTTCAAGTCTGACCTTGTCACAGGATTTAGAGAACCAGGGCTTTTGAGTGGCTGAAGAGGTTTTCTGTGTACGTGGGATAAATAATTCCATGCCAGCTTGGATAATTTCGGTGACGTTTTGTGAGATATCAGAGGGGTCAGGATGAGAGAAGCAGATAGGCGCTTATGGAAATAAGGAAAAGTAATCACGCATTTCGTCCCAGTTCGCGGAGTTGTTGTGCCAAACGATACGTGGGTGTGATGACTGTGTGACCTCAGGTTGCATTGCGCAGGAAGCAGTGACCATGCCGTGGTCTGAGCGCCCAAGGGGGGCGGTGACTGATATCTTATAGCATTCAAGTTGTGTAGTAAGAAGGAGCTCCAAGGGATTTGAGCTGTGTGTTGGGATACGAGGAAAGTAAGTAGGTTGCTGAACCATATTGGCTAAAGAATTGCTGACTGCAAAGGCCTCCGCTGCTCTCCCTTGTGGATCGGTTTTTGAAGATCCTAGCCATTCCTTATTATGGACATTGAAGTCACCAAGAATAGTGACCTCGGAGGAAGGATATTCAGAAATCAGATAGTCGGTTTTTTCAGAAAGGTAGTCAAAGAGCTGGACAAAGTTGTCAGAAGGTGACCGGTAAATGCAACAGATGAATTTAGTTGCAGCCCTGAGAGAAAGTTTTATCCATAGTATGTCTTTTCTGCCAGCTTTTAAATTGGGGAGTCTGTTGCAGGATAGATTGCTACGGACGTATGCGCACACGCCTCCATGCAATCTAAAGGAAGTAAGGAGCTCATACCCCGGGAAATTAAGGTGATTAGTGGCTGTTTTGGCACTGATTTGGGTTTCGGTGAGGAAGAGGAGTTGGGGCCTGTTAGCCTGGAGGAAATGGTGGACGGAGTTCAGGTTAGAATTTAGGCCACATATATTCGAAAAGGATATGTTAAATCTTGATGTTGGCGCCCCCTGTACACCCCTCTCCCGGAGATCCGAATGGAGCGGTATTTTGCCTCCGGAATATTTTGTACAAGGAGGAGCCATCATCATTTTTGTTTATAAGGGAAACCGACTCATACACCAGAACCGGAAACGTCCGTTGGGACTTCACCGGCCCCTTGATGTATGGGGTGGTACCTCCTCGGGCGTGAAAAAATCCTTTACTATTACGTAAAGGAAAATTCCACTACCACCTGCTGTGGATTGGATTGGATCAATGTCTACCCCTTTAAAAATAAGATTAATAAAGGGACTATCAATTGTCCAATAGTTATGCTCTTCGACATAGGAGGATACAAAACATTATCATTTTGCATCCATGCCTATTGTCGGTTTTCTTAAGGAAAGACATATTTGTTATAAAAAACATCTTTATGAAAATTCACTACCATGACGTACTTGCCGCGTCCAGACCTTTTTTTTTTAATATATAACACTTTTATGAAAATTTTCTACCATAACACACTTGCTATGTCAGGACATGTTTCATAGGCGTAAGCTTAACAGAAAAGGGTTTTTGGGTCACTACATATGATATTACCCTCTTGTTATTTCATTCACACATGGGTTACTTTAAAATCATAAGGGATGTGTGGGAAAGAACTGAAATACCCTGTAAATCCTTAAATCTTGTTATGTGAAAAGATGTGAAAGAAAATCTTGTCTGTAAAATCACGTTATCTCAACATAAAGCCATAATGAGATATTTTTTATGCCCTGTTACTTGGAACGTGTCAAACACGAACACAGACTCGCAGACACAAAACTGCCTCCAAGTTGTAAAAAAGCAAATACCTACGGCATCAGGAATGTAAGTGAGCTTTTAAAAAACATACGTCTCTTGCAAAAGCTCGAATAACAAAAATGTTATTAACAGGCCGATGCGTTTATGTTAGATAATATTTTCAGGGGTGTCAGCGTATGGTTTTGGCTGGTAAAATTAAAACAAACAGTGCATAAATCATAAATGCTTTGAATGTTTAGTCTTCAACAGCTTTCCTAATTGAGATATATAAATTTATAGCTGTATGTAAATAGGTTATGCAATGTAACATAACTAAGTGTATACATAAATATATGGATAAATGTAAACAAGAAAATTTAAAGGTCAACGAAAGTAAGCTGTCTATAAATAATACGCAGAGAAATTACTAAGTATTTAGCTCTAGCAAATTTGAATCACTGAATCGAAGTAAACAGCCACGTTCTTGCTCTGATAATCTGCATTTACTAAACTTTTATGCAATATACAGGGTGTTAATTAAGTATTTACACAAACTGGAATGAAAGCTTACATGCCTTTAAAGCAAAATGATTCTATAAATATAGGTCCTAAACGGCTTCGTTTCGAAAACACAGGGTGGTTTAATTAAACAAGAAAATAGCACGACACTTTTTTTATCTAATAAATTTTTCTGGCACAAGTCTAACTAAAAGACATCTCTTGATATTTTTGGGTCGAATTAGCCATTTTCTAGAAAATAAAAAGAAGTGTTGTTATTAATATTGACAATACTTTTTCTCCAACTGAACTCTAGCATGTTCCTATAACGCTGGAAATGGCCACCTTCGGCTTCATTACAACCGTTTATTCGTCTGATCATTGAATTACGGACTCTCTCGAAAATGCCTGGTGTATTTTTAATTATCAGACAAGAATCAACTATTTTATTACGTAAATCATCTTCATTTTCAGCAGGAGCTTTGTACACTAATGATTTAAGGTATCCCCATAAAAAGTAATCCAAAGAATTGATGTCGGGCGATGGAGAAGACCATGATTGTGGACCTCCTCTTCCACATTTTCTTTGTTTTATGCCCACTGATTAATTTTTTTACTAAACAAACCAACTATCTTAAAATCCATGTCCACAGGATAAAAACCACCACTCTAAGCTGCATTACAAATAACCCACATCATACGATCACACAAAAAATGGCTAGTTTCAATGTTGTAGTTAATATATTAATAGATTTTTTCTTAAGTAAAAGTAGATATAGCAGACAATTAGAATATATTTAGTAACGTGGTTATATAACGGATATTCGGTTTACTTCGTGGAGAAATCAATTAATAGACACAAAAGAAAGAAAATGTTAAACGGAAGCCACGAACTTTAGAAAAGGTAGAGTAGACAAGAAGTTTGTCTGGTTACCATTTAAACCGCCAATGATGAGTGGTCTCGAGAACATTTATAAGAAAGCTAACTTATTCCACAAAAAATAAATTAAAAAATTTGATTCGTTAATCCAAAATATAAGGCTAATAAGTATCTATGAAATAAGTTTCAAAATACATTAATCAAACTAAAAGAACCATTAAAACCCGATTTAAAGAACATCTGACACAGCTGAGATAAGGTACTATAAATAAGTCATGCGTGCTTCGCCATATTTGCGACACAAATCACCACATAGATTAAGAGAACCTGAAGGGTATCAAAAATGTCAGACTTCCGGTGAGATTAGAGAGTATTAGGGATTATTTTGTGGTGATGCGAGTTCTCCAAGTTTACTTATAATTATGATTTTATAAAAGTCGGAAAGCAGCGAATGCGCTATACTAGCGGGATTTCAAGTTTTTTTATACACAATAAATTGACTTATCTGCTGAGCATTTTATTGGGCCTTTTAAAACTTATTTATGTTAAATTTAGTATGCTGCTGAAAGATAGCCTTCCAATGCCATCCCTTTTTCTGCACACACACACACACACATACATGGTAAAGTGAATTAGCTGATTTTTATAAACAATTTACTACAAAACATCTAAATTTGCTCTGTCAATTCAATATGAAAAGTGTTGTTGGGAAAGACTTCTGACAAGCAAATAATTTAATAAGGCAATTTTTGTTTTTCCATTTAAGTTTATACCGCACGGTTATGACTTTTTCTAACAACAAGGAATATAATTTGCCGCCTTTTTCAAATTCTGTTAAATTTAATTCCAGAAAAACTTTGATAACAGTAGCTGTAGAATGCCACATGTCACTTTCTCCGGTTATTCAAGATATCCTTCATATCTGTCCTCTGATACCTGTCATCAAAATTGCTACGAGATGATTTAGGCACTTCACCTCTTTATACCCACACTCAACAACACTCCCAACAGCTTTGAATTGTTTACTGGCGCAAATGGTTTTTTGAGGTCTACAAAGACGCATGGTCAAGAATGACAGTTTTTCAAAGCTTTGTAGGTTTTAGTGGTCAACTCCATCACAGCATCTTGAGTGGATGCATTTGTAATGAAATTTTTATAAGAGATGCCTCTGCGTTGGGCGCAAGTATAATGAAATTTTATAACCTATAGCCCACGTTAATTTATATTAAATTGGCTGCTCAATCAGGGCATAAGCTTTAACAAATAGAGTACAGGGCTTGGGTGTTAGCACGTATGGTTGGTGGGGTGTAAGACATACAAATAAAATTCAAAATACGATAAAATTGATTTATTCACAATTATCACAGTAAGATAATGTAGCTGCTCCATTTAAACAAATCCAAATAAATGAAAGAAAAATGATTTAATGTTAATTCAACTTTGAATATTGACTAGATGGATTGTGGAGCAGAACAATTAGATTTAACGAAAAGATGATACAGATGAGTAGTGTACTTAGCTTTGATGCAACTTAGACTGCTGTTCTGGTACAACACGTTGGATCCAATCAGACCTGGATGTTAGGGGGCGTCCAATGTGTTGATATCCTCCTGCAGGAGTAGCTGGGGTAGGCTTCCTTGGTATGGCAGCTTGGCAGTGTTCGAAATTAAACTCTCTTATTCCGGGAAAACAGTGATGTTCGCCACGTTGGTTCCTTCGGAGTAAGACCCAGGTGTTCTTCTCCATGGGGAGGTGCCCAAATGGAGGTGGAATCCAGAAGAAGAGTTTTAATGCAGGTATTACTGCTGATGACGGGTCCTAATGATGGATTCCCGTCAAACGGGTCCCCTCATAACGGGGTGATCTACGTCGGCATGCTGTTTTTCTCTGGAGTATTTAACTACACATAGGCATCTTGTTAGGATGAATTTTCACAAGAAACAGAGAGCGTGCCACATGTGTAAATCCGTTATAAAGATTTTTTTATCTGGACATGTCATGGAGCTGTCGCGTCTGCAGACGTATTCCATCGAGTTGTGATGCGGTAGAGTAACCGACCGCCGAGTTTGGCGTCACTAGAGGGACTCAGACTCTGACGTCACTAAAATGGTTGGTTCAGAAGCTTATTGTAGAAAAATAAAAGGCTTTAACGCGTGTGACATATCAGGTTTATGTTAAATACATGCGACATGTTACACATTCTCTCTAAACCCATAGGTATTGATTTTCAGAAAAGATTTCATATATAGACAATTTAATGTTTATTCGCATATCATCTTAAATAGTTTCGTGGTATTAAAGATAAGAGATATCGGTCTGTAATTTGAGACATCCAGAGAATCATCATCTTTCCAAAAAGGTTCCCAATTTAAGATCCCCAGGGAATGTACCTTCGCTTATGCAGCGTTTAACATAAATGCCAGAGGAGCAAGAATAAGGTTCACTTTGTCTTTTAAGGTTTCGGATCCTATTCCATTATATCTAGGAGGTTTCTTGTTTTTTTAAGCGTAATTTTTGTTTTACCTCAAGCTCACCCATTAGAAGAAAAAACATAGACTGTAGAACGGGGTACATAGAATGGAAAATTCATTCCGCATTTCGCATTCAAGGCTTTTAGTGAATTTTCTTTAAAAAAATTCACTAATGAGGAGATCTCGACTTTTGAATTTTGAAAAAATTTCTTCAAATGAGCGCTATTTAGGACCCCCGGAACCCAAATCCGAGGTCGGTTTCAGACTTTATATGTTTATATATATATATATATATATATATATATATATATATATATATATATATATATATATATATATATATATATATATATATATATATATATATATATATATATATATATATATATATATGTGTGTGTGTGTGTGTGTGTCACACACACCTATAATTAAAAAAATAATGGACCGATTTTGATAAAATTAGGTGAGTACCTTTCTTTCGCGAGTGGCTTGGATAAGTTCGTTAGCCAGGAAAATCCGCCGAGGTTTTCCCGGAAAATTTTGTGTTTTCTTTCGAAAAAAATCGAAAAAAATTTATATCTCCGGAATTAACAAAGTACGAACACGGGTTTATATAAGTATAGGTAAGCTACCTACCAAAATTTTGCGCTGTAGGTTAAAGGACAAAAAAGTTACAGGCATTTAAAGAAAAATAAATTTGGGTTTTCCTCAAAACGTCAAAGTCTCGATTTTAAACGTCAAAATTGTTAATATTTAGGCAATGAACCTGAAATTAATATGATCTATGGAAGGAAAATGTCTCAAGAATAATGTTTTACAAAGCCTGAACTCTTAGTTTCAATCGTCACTGTCCTTCATTTTACTAAAATATTCCCAGAAAATTCATTTCAAATACACCCTTTCTCTGATGCTTTAGCAGTAGTGTTGGCTATAGAGTTTATCGTTTAATGGTATATAATTTTTGTCAAATTTTCGTAAAAAATCTTTAAAGCGCAATATATCCGTTATTCTACAAGTTACAAAAAAAAGTTGAATACATTAATTGTAGGGTGTCTTGAGCTACATCTTAAAAAAATATTTCCACAATTACAGGGTGGCCCATAAGTCGTTGGTGATTCAAATTTTCTTTTGTTTTAGTGAATTTTTTTATTCCAACACGCCCTATGTTATTGATTTTTTGTATTTTCCATCGAAATATAATACATCTTTGTAAGAAAGGAAATGCGGGACGCAGCAAGTGCGTTATGGTAGCGAATTTTCATTAAATGCTTCAAATTTTGAATCAATTTGCTATTTATCTATAAGGTTGACCAGAAAACTAGTTTTTTCGGGAACAATTTAAGTTTACTTTCGGAAATTTTTGTACATTTTCAAACAATAAAATTATTTTAATAAAACATGGCACATTGTTTTTAATATATAGATTATACTGGTAACCAAATTTGGTGCCAGCTTTCTTAAAAAAACATATTTGCTATTTAAACATTTTTATGAAAATTCACTACCATAACGCACTTGCTGCGTCCAGAGTTTTATTTTCAATTGACAAAGCGCACTTAATAGGATGAGTAGCGATGATATACTTATCTTGAAGAACCACGCCATCTTGAGTCTTTACTCTCAAGTTTGCTTTTTGACTTCACGGATCTCGTATTCTCTATAACGTTGCGCAGACACCTGGATTTGCTCCTTACACTGACGATTGGGTTTCCTAAATATTCCTCTTTTTTGCTGCTTTGATAGTGTCATTCACTTTCTTACAACATGCCTTGCAAAAGGCATGAAAAGATGTGTTAAAAGGATAGCAAAAGATTTTTCATAAGCAAATAAATGTAAATTTGACCTGATTTTATTAAGAGCCGAAAAAAATAAACTCTGAAGCAACAAGCTCCAAATTAAATTAAAATTACACTTATTTATGCACAACAACGCTCAAATTGTAACTTAACAAACTGTAGCTCATAAGTTGTGGGAAGGACCTTAATGTATTCATAATATTCAAGGTGAGCCCTCAGATTATTCTGGTTACTTTAATAGATGGTGAATATTCAACTATGGTAACTTAGTTTACATTCTGATCGCTACCTAACAGATGGATACGTATAAATCACCAGAAACTACCCACTGTCTAGTTTAATAGTAGACAGGGTCGCTAAAGAACAAGATGAGATTTAGTTTGTTGGAATTTACACATCTTGCTTATAATATCTGTTTACATATATACAAGGTGGCGCATTTCTATGGTAAAGCTGAATATTACTGTTTTACAAGATACGAGAAACAATTGTATACGTTAATTATAGGATGTCTTGAGCTCCATCTTATAAAATTGTTTCTACAATCACAGGTGGCTTACAAGTCGTTGATGATACAAATTTTCGTTTTTTTTTTTTAATCGAACACGCCTTATGTTATTGCAATTTTGCATTTTCTATAGAAATATAATCCATGTTTGTAAGAAAAGAAATTCGGAACGTAGCAAGTGTGTTATAATAGCAAATTCTCATTAAATTCTTCAAATTTGAATAGATAAAATTTGAGCGGCATCTTATAAAAATTATTTCGAGAATCACAGGTGGCCCATAAATCGTTGGCGATAAAAATTTTGGTAATTCTGCAGTTGAATCCGGTGAACCGGCAGAGTCGTCGGACACTAGAATTTCGTCGTTGCAGTTCACGCGCTGTTGCCACATCCTTCTAGTAGTAGAAATAAATTAAAAGATCCGGGAATTCATAAAAATAAATATGCACGCAGTAAGTGCGTTATGGTAGCGTATGGTATAATAATGCGTGTTTTACGGTAATGAACACGAATATTATAAGTCCATGTGCGTTATGGTAGGGAGTACGATATAATTATGCAAGTAAAACGGAAAAAATTGACCTTTAGTGACGCAGCAAGTGTTTTACGGTAGTGAATACGAATATAATAAATCCTTGTGCGTTATGGGAGGGAGTACGATATAATTATGCAAGTAAAACGGAAAAAAAAATTGACCTATATTGACGCAGCAAGTGTTTTACGGTAATAAATACGAATATAATAAATCCATGTGCGTTATGGTAGGAGTATGATATAATTCTGCAAGTAAAACGGTTTTTTTTTAAAGTAGACCTATATTGACGCAGCAAGTGTTTTACGGTAATGAATATGAATATAATAAATACATGTGCGTTATGGTAGGGAGTATGATATAGGTATGCAAGTAAAACGGAAAAATTAAAAATATATCTATATTGACGCAGCAAGTGTTTTACGGTAACGAATACGAATAAAATACATGTGTGTTATCGTAGGGAGTATGATACAATTGAGCTAGAAAAACAGAAAAATTTAAAAATATACCTATATAGACGCAGCAAGTGTTTGGCGCTAATGAACACGAATATAATAAATACATGTGCATTATGGTAGGGAGTATGATATAATTTATCAAGTAAAACGGAAAATGTTAAAATATACCTATATTGACGCAGCAAGTGTTTTACGCTAATGAACACGAATATAATAAATACATGTGCATTATGGTAGGGAGTATGATATAATTTATCAAGTAAAACGGAAAATTTTCGAAATCACCTATTTTGAGGCAGCAATTGCGTTATGGTAATGAACATCCATAAAATAATAGCTTATGAAAAGACTTAGGAAACCTTGAAGAAGAAATTCGCTATGAAAGCTGACATGACTATGTACAGTGCAACCGACTGCACTGTACAAAAGCTTTATGATACAAGATAGGCTCTGCCTTTTAAATAATCAGAAGAATGAAGGTATACATACATATATATATATATATATATATATATATATATATATATATATATATATATATATGTGTGTGTATATATATATGTATATATATATATATATATATATATATATATATATATATATATATATATATATATATATGGACAAGTCAGTTTTGACAATAAATACGCAAAATTTTATAAAATTTGGTGGGTGTCTATTGTTCTATTGTATTAGTAAGCGACTTTAATTCGATTGGGTTAAATGACCTTTCCGAATACATAGTTTTGGCGCGCAATTTACTTTCCATTTCTTTATCACTATTATATATATAATATTCTGTGTGCATTAAGAACCTCGGTGGTTGAGGGGTAAGAACGTGTGCCTTTGGACATAAGGGTACTGAGTTCGTTCCCAGGGTACTCCTTTAACTTTTTCAGTACAAACTGTAACATTAACATCTACCAAGGTTCTGCCATTGTATTTCAGTAAGTTGAACATCTGCATGTTCCGCCCTTCGGAAGGGACGTAAAGCCGTCGGTCCCGTGACCATGCGATGTTGGACACGTTAAAGATCCATACCCTCTTTACAGAAAGGCAGGGTCTGCTGAAAATTGTGGGCTACTGGATGAGACACTGATAGTTTTTGCAACCGGATTCGCCTCTTGAGGCGTCATACTTATTCTCAGTTAAGCGGGCAAATATATCGCCAAAGAATCTAATTTTTATGACATTTTAATACATATTTTTACTCACCTTTCCTTTCTATTTCATTATAGCTATAAAAGAAATTATTCCTGCCCGTCACAATAAACTTAATTTCTGTATTTCATTTGCCAAAATACTTCATGATGGGTAAAGCCCATCTGCCTATCTGCAAACGTACGAGAATTTGTACCGAACCGTTTAATAAAAGTGGGTTATTTTACAGTCCAACCTTTCTCATGTGGGCGAGATTGTCTAAATTTGTCTAAATTTGATGTGTGATTAAAACAATATATTTAACATTCAAAACATTGCTATAAAAATTCGCTACCATAGCGCACTTGCTGCGTCACGACTTTTTAACTTTGTACTAAATGTTATGTCTCATGAAAAAAACATATTTCACATTACAAATAGTTCTAGGAACATTCACTACCATAGCGCACTTTCTGCGTCTCGACCTTTGAAGTTTGACCTACATTTAGTCTCTTAAAAAAACATACTTAACATTAAAAAAAGTTGTATAGAAATTCGCTACCACAGCGCACTTGCTGCGTCCCGACTTTTTAAGTTTGTACTAAATATTATTTCCTTACAAAGTTGATAAAGAGAAGGATGTGGCAACAGCGCGTGAACTCCAACGACGGCATTCTATTGCGCGACGACTCTGCCGGTTCACCGGATTCAACTGCAGAATTACCAAAATTTTTTCTTTTTTAAATCGAACACCCTTATGTTATTGCATTTTTGAATTTTGCATCGAATTGTAATGCATGCTTGTTTTCGGGTTGTTTCCATTTCATTCCTAAACGTCACATGGTCTGGGATAGGCAATTAGATACTCAATAAAAGGCTTCTGATCCAGACTGCAAAAATTATTGTTCAACCCTACGCGTTTCGGCTACCTAGTAGCCATCCTCAGGGGCAAATCTAGAAATATAATAAAAAGGTCTGTCAGAAAACATTGTTTACTGGTAGGGAATTATGCCGGTTGAAGCACAATGATCTTAAAGTAAAAACTCTACAGACATCATCAAGGTTAAAATCTACAGTCAAACAGTAAACTAGGTTAAAATAACAGTACATGCCAAACTTTAAAGTTAAAAGCTACAGTTAAAACAAGCTAAATAAGCTACATTACAATCAAAAACATGCAGTCAAAGTAGGTCAAAATTATCACTATTAAAAACAGAATAAAAGCAAACAAAGCTGACTAATGAAATGCAAAAGTCAAATGCGAAAATTAAGTCCGAAAAATTGAAAAAGCAGTGGAGTGAACTGACAGAGCAAACGACACAGGAGGCCACACATTTAAGCAGAAACCCCATGAGAACTCTTAAGGAGTTTTGAAAATTTATAAAGTGAATTAAGAGAAACAATATGGAATCCATACTTACTTTTTCTAATTCTTGACAAATTAGATACAGAACTATACACAGGTTGACAAAGCTGAATTTTCATTGAAAGTTTTCTAATACACAAACCCTGAAAAGTTATATTACTCGAGTTTTAACGAAGAAATGTCAATTTTTGCCAAATCATCCCCATTCTTCCCCTACCCCCTAGAGCGATGTTACTGAAAAACAATTCGAACTTTCGTTTGTCGGGCGCTAACTGTATACCAAATTTGAAGACAATATCTCAATTCGTTCTAAATTTATCGTGTCTACAAACAGACACGCATACAGACCGACAGACTGACAGACCTACATACCGACAGACCGACATACCGACAGACCGACAGACTGACAAACCAACAGACACACAAAATTTTCCTTCCTAAATCGTGTTTTCTATATGTTTTAACACATCGACGTTTAAGCGAAAAAATTTTTGAAATTTTTGTCGCGCCTGCCTTTTTTCCACACGTATTGACGGTGTGGAAGTAAATGGTTACGGATATGTGTTAGTAGGTGAAAGGTATTTGAACACCCAGTACATGCAATTATTGACATGACCATAACTAGTAAATAAAAAAAATTGCAAGTAAAAGCTGTTGCATCTGTATTATAAAAACTACAGTTTTTCAAAATAGTTGTCATCTATTATACTGAAAAAAATTTCAATGGCTTCCGAAGTTATCGATTCATTGTCTTTAAGTACGGAAAACTCGATAAATTGTGGTTCAGAAATAAAAAATAAAGTGTCACTGGCTTTATGGATTGATCTCTCGCAATCGTTTCCGGTTGTTTTATTTTACGTGACATTGTTGATTTTGGAGATGAAAAAAAGTAATTTCTTATTGGAGGATGGCACAAATTGATAACAGTGTTTCACCATACGTAATGGAATTGGATGGAACAATCTCGACCTTCGTGAATCAGATTTACTCTCCACCAATAATACCCTATGTGTTTTATCTGTGGATTTTATTTCCTTGAACAAAAATTTACGGGTGTAGGTGAAAAGTGGTATAACTAAATTATAAAAATGTAAGGAGTCCGGAAGATACATACTGCGCCTCTAAGGCAAATAAATGGCTTTCAGTTACTTTTTCTTTTGGATTGGTTATGAATTAGATTATCTGAAACAATGATTAAGAGGAATTTGGAATTAAAAGGCTTTTTCTACCCTGTTTTTTGATTACAGAAAAAAACATTTAATCAAAAACAGGAATAGTCTTTAACCGCTGAAGGTAGCTTGAGGGAGCCGAAACACGTAGTGTTAAGAATTAAAGATATTGTCTGGTAGAAAAGCCTTTTAATTCCAAATACCTTTTAATAATCTCAAACCCAGACGTGTTGGCGTTTAAGAATAATATCTGAAACAATGATTATATTTGGAAAAATTTAGGCCTAACATTTTTGAAAAAATACAGCTATATCGTTTTACAAGAACAATGATGCGTATATCGCCTATATTCAAAAATGACTAAGTCCATTTTGGTAAATTTTTTTTAAAATTCACTCAAAAATTTCATTTAAATTTTGAAAAAATTTCTTCAAATGAGCGTGATCTAGCCACCCTAGAACCCACATCCAGAGTCAGTTACAGTTTTTATATGTTTATATATATATATATATATATATATATATATATATATATATATATATATATATATATATATATATATATATATATGTGTCACACCGATAACTCAAGAAATAATGGGCCGAATTTGATAAATCTTGATAAATACCTTCCTTCTGAAAGTGGCTTGGACAAGTTCGTTAGCCAGGAAAAGCGGCCTCGGTTTTCCCGGAAAAGTTTGTATTTTCTCTCGAAAAAAAAATTTATATCTTTGGAAATAACAAAGTAAGGGCAGCCAAATTTGGTACGCGGATTTATATCATTATGTGTAAATTAAGTACCAAAATTTAGCTCTGTAGGTTGAAAGACAAAAAGTTATAGGCAGATACAGGAAAATAAATTCGGGTTTTTGTCAAAACGTCAAAGTCGCGATTTAAAACATCAAAATTGGCAACATTTAGGCAAAGAATCTGAACCTAATACGAGCTATGTTAAGAAAGTGTCCCAAGAATAATGTTGTGCAAAGCCTGAAGTATTAGCTTCAACCGTCATTCTCCTTCATTGTCCACATATTTCCAGAAAATTTATTTCAAATAGACCCTTCCTCTGATGCTTTAGAAGTAGTCTTAGATATAGAGATTATCGTTTAATGGTATATAATTTTTATATAATTTTCGTAAAAAATCGATAAAGCTCAATATCTCCGTTATTATACAAGATACGAAAAAAACTTTGTATGCATTAATTACAGGGTGTCTTGACAAAGACCGAAACAATCCTAGAATGTGTTTCAATGGTAATTCTACTAATTCTGTAATTAATTGTTACGTATACTTTTCATATACTACCTTGGGCATGAAGTCTGTGTCAAGTATTATGTAGACAACGTTAGTTGACGTATTAGCAGATAGCGCATTGGAAGCGTGCCGGACTGCTACGCACAAGGTTACGTAATCGAATCCAGCTCGGATGAATGTATGTTTTTTATGTTTTATTTTGACATTTGGAGAAACAATAGTGCACAGATTTCATACGTTTTGAACGAGATCTCATTTTGTTTAAAACGCCTAACAAGTCTGCACCGTTGAGTCTGAAATTAAAAATTTTCGTATGCATTTTGTTATTGTTGATATTGAAAAAATCGGTTTGATTAGGTTGACTAGAACAAAATCATACTGGCTATGAATAAGGAAAAGTAGCTGCTACGTTTATAATTTGGCAGATACTTCACTTTTCTAAATATCAATTAAGTTTCCTTCTGGAAATCTTTTGTATAACTTTAATGAAATTTTTAATAGAAGTTTCTTATAAAGAGACTTACACTGTCTACAGATATAGCAAAATTTAGTTCTTGAGCTTCATATAAAATTGTGTGTGTGTGTGTGGAGAGTGGTTTTGCCTCGAGCTTGTAGTCTCATTGGCCACAGACTTTTTTAGTTACTTTGAATTTCCAATTTATGTGGGAAGATTGCACTTTTATGCAGAATTGCCATATCACACAAATTACCATATAAAATTGGGTTTTCGGCATTTTTCTCAAAATAAGTTAGAGCACAAGATTTTTTTTGATAACAGGAAGGTATTGATGGCAACATTTTCGAAATAATTCTTTAAATGTGCGCGTACTAGGACCTCTAAAATCGATCTTCAAGGTCTGTGTAAGTTTAAACTATTAACTTTAGTAATATGCCGTATAATAATAGTGTACAATTCTTACGAAAATTCGCAACTATAACGCACTTGCTGCGTCCTGAATTTTTCTATGTTCAGAATTCTAGTGTATTTTTTGTTGAGTACATTTTCGGTTTTTTATTATTTTTTCTACTTTTGTATACAACTGACTAAGGATTTATGTTAGGGATCATGTTTTTGTTTGCCATTTTTACCTAATTTGTTACTGTTCATAATTGCATGAATTAAATGAAATGTAATTATTTATAACTTTTAATATAGGGCTGAATCAATAATATATTATTCTTATGAAAATTCAGTAGCATAACGCATTTACTGCCTCCTTTTTTTACAAATATGTACTGTAATGAAGTCCGATTTATTGCGGTTATTTGAATAGATAATAAGCCGTTTAGGCGGTATAAATAACGGATATTTGTTGAACAATAAATCAGACTCATTTTAAAGTATGAAAATTCGCCAGAGCCCAAACGCAGTTCTTGTAGAATGGACCGCTGTACGCCAGTCTGACACGCGCAATAAGATGTGTCCTAGGCGCATGTCAAGCGAACGGTGGAGAGCAGACACATCGCGAGAGAGAGCGGTTTGAATCATCGCCGTGGCAACAGGTCTCCGTCGTCCGTATCTTGCGTGGTAAATTATTAAAGCGTTGAGTCAGGTGTGATGCCTGGAGGAAGATTATTCCGTGTCGCTATAGAGTAGCGAGGAGGCCGTGTATTGGCCTGGTGGTAATAAGGAATAACGGTATAGGAGGACTGTGTTCTGAAAAGGGTATTAATTTACAAGGTTAGTTTGCAGAAGTATAACTTATAAATGGTTAAACTGACTGTGTTTTACTAATGCTGTTCTACGCGAACTATTAACAGCGGAGTTAGGATTTCACGTGTAGATAGAGTTTATTGGATTTAGTGGTGACTAAATGGTCACGATTGCCCATCTAAGGGAGATCTAAGTAAGGTAAATAATTATGCCGTACTGTAGTGGAATTAGGGTGTTTTAGCGAATCAAAGCGTACTATACAGGGTGAACCGCGATCTCTTGAAGGGACGTACGTCCTTTGGGAAATCGTGTATTTATTCTGGAGGGTACGCGCTCTCTAAAGTAGGTGGTTAACTAGCTAAAGTGTCCAGCCTAGGTAAGGGCCAAGCTGGTCACGTTTCGTACCCATTTAAGGGAAACGGGGGCACGGACAGTGCTGAGGTAGGGTAGTATTTAGTGTGCCCGACATCGTGTGCTGTATTGGTGCGACTATGTTTGCTTTGAGGGACGGAAAAGTCCTCGGAGGAAGCAGAGATCAATCCAGAATGGTGTGCAATCGCTGGAGGGCATTGTAGGCGAGTTAGGGTGTTCCATATTAGGTAACGAATTACCTAGTGGTATTCATTAGCGAGTTAGGGTCGTGAAAGCGTGGGAACCGTTTGTTTGCTCACGTCGCGGATCCACTCTCCATTTGAGGTTTAGGATATCCTGTTTTACGCTTGCCGTGCTTTGTTATGCTTTGTTTGCTGTGTGAATGCTAGCCGTCCGCTTAATTAGCATTAATTATTAGGCGTATTATTTTAGGCGAATATCGCTGTATTTTTGAATAGTACACATTTGTGGTATCAATTGTAAAAGAATGTCTTGCCAGAGATAATACTATCTGACTTGAGATATGTGTCTCGATATTGGCACGATTTGTAGCGAATTTTTAGTTTTAATTATTTGATTGATTTTTATTGTTGCCGATTTCATTTTTGTAAATATCTAGAATGTCATTAGAGTGCTTTTATGTAACTAGTTGCGTTTCACTGCACTGCCTGTAGGTATTTGTACTAGTGTAAATGTGTGAGGGCTAGAATCCTGTGGCGGATTGCGACTAGCGTAGGCATATCGTAGTCGATAGTTGCCTGTTTAGAGTATTTCTGCTTCCAACTTTATATGTTAGCGAAAACAGCCATTATTCGGGAGTAAGTGATTAAAACCCACTTACTCCTCGAGAACTCTACGGGACAGAATAACTTACGACCCCTGGCTATAGTTTTCATCTCCACTCGAGTTACCCTGGGACAAGGCTGTTATGAAACAGTAGCTTTGTGGTGTTCTACGAGGGCCTTAGCAGAAGTTCTCACGGGGATCTGACCCCGTCCTATTCAATAGGGAATAAAGATGGCGCCAGAGGATAGTTTAATTAAAAACGTTTAAGTCACGCCCGAATGACGGATTGGCAAATTATCCGTCGGGCCATCTGCTGAGCCGGAGTTCATCACAGTACAATAATTTATATAGAGAACTTAATCCATTTGGCTGTTCCACACTGTATACAGGGTGTTCTACAAGCTCTATGACAGACTTTGCCAGATGATAACTATAAAAATTCTAAACATTTTTTGTTAATGAATATGGGTCCGATCCGTTTTTGTTTAAAAGTTACAAGCATTTAAATAATCATAATTTTTCCAGTCAACCAGGAAGTGACCCAAAATCATTTGAATGTGAAACAATACACACCTATAAAAGATAGGTACACCTACTTCAATCAAAAGTAGGCTGATAAATAAAAATGGCAGTTGTTATGACAATACATATTGTTAGTGTCATTTTAATTGTACAATATTTGATAGTTCGTGTAAAAGTTCTAAATAAACAATGCATTTATTCACAACTGAGGAATATGCAGATATTGTGTTTCTATATGGGTATACCAATGGGAACGCCAGAGAAGCAGCTCGAGAATAGCGACGCAGATATCCAAATAGACACCAACCTCCCCACACCGTGTTTAGTGCATCATTTTGTATACTTTAAGAAGCAGTTAACCCCGCTCCAAAGAAGGCCATTCGTCCTACTGAAGTAAATGTACAAGATGAAGAAAATGTAATAGATGCTGCCCTTGATAACCCTTCAATTACTGTTCGGAGTATATCTAGTTAGGTTCATGTATCATCGAATTTTGCATGGCGTGTATTCAAAAGAGAAATGTTACATCCGTTTAATCACCAAAATGTACAGGCGTTGCATGCTGGAGATGCCCCACAGCGATTAGAATTTTGTCGCTGGTTACTTCAGCAACAAGCACAAAATGATAGATTCCTTTCGCTCGTCATGTGGTCTGATGAAGCGTGCTTGACTAGCGACGGCATAAATAATAATCATAAAGAACATTTATGGGCGTTGCAAAATCCACATGCAATTAGATCAAGATGATTTCAGCAACGATTCAGTGTCAACGTTTGGGGTGGCATTTTCAACAATAACCTATTACCTGTGCATGTTCTAAATGATCGTTTAAATGCAGATCTGTATAGACATTTCTTAGAATACGACCTTTTTGAGTTTATTGATGACGTACAACTTAATATTATTAAGAATATGTGGTATCAACACGACGGCGCACCACCACATAGAGGAAGACAAGATGCTGCTTGGTTAAATGAACATTTCCCAAATAAATGGATAGGTCAAGGAGGTCCAATATCATGGCCACTTCGTAGCCCCGATCTCAATCCTCTGGATTTTGTTTATGGGGACACATGAAGCAGCTGGTCTACCATGTTGAAATCACTACCCATCAGCAGTTACTTGAAAGAATTCAAGATGCAGCTAACCAAATAAGAAATGATCCAAATCTCATCCTTCGAGTTACCGAATCTTTAGTTCGTCGATCTAAGGCTTGCATTCAAGCCGAGGGTGGACATTTCGAACAATTTTTATAGTCTTAAGTTTTGTGATTTTCATTTCAGCTAAATTTTTATTGTTAATTGTTAATAAAGATTCAATGCTTGTAAATTCTTAACAAAAGCGAATGGGACCCATGTTCATTAAGAAAAATTATTTAGAATTATGAGAGGTATTACCTGGCAAAGTTTGTCATAGTGCTTGTAGAACACCCTGTATAGTAAAACGAGAAACTTATATTCCACAATACTGCAAAGGTAGACATGTCACGTTTGTGTCACCTAAATGAGAAGCAGATCTATAGTTTCAGCATTCATCAGCAGTTGCAGACGTTGTTATCAGGCAGGCGCAACAAATAGCTTTAAAACTGCAACTCCACTTTCAGGATGATAACTGACGATGTATCGCTAAATTGCTTAGATAACAAAACGACTGAATATAGCAAATCCCAGTGGGTTTTTAGGCCAGGAAACAAAATTCGTTTTTCAGTCAATAAGAGAAACAAAGGCAAAAGTTTTAAAATTTGGTAGAGATATTTATTAGACTTTATAAAGTTTATAGAGTTAAATTTATTGTATGATTTGGCAACAAAACCTTCCATTTTGCAAATGTTTGTGTTAAACACTGCGAAAATATCATCCACGTAACGAAATCACCCTCTAGAAAAATACTCACTTTCTCTTTCAAGATCTGTTTCAAATCTACTAATGAAAAGGTCTGCAATAAATGGAGATAACGGGTTGCCCATTGGCGTGCCTTGGGTTTGTTCAAAAAAGTCATTGTTGAATTGAAAAATATTTTGTTCAAAACAAAGGTTTGTTAAAGTTAGATATTCCTTGCAGGCCTTTTCATTTATGTTATTCATTTTTAACAACTCTTCTAAATACGTTAACGTTTGCTTCGTAGTATTCCGAATGACTCATAGCATATGTACGCACAAAAAATGGCTAGTATGAATGTTTTAGTAAACAGGTTAATTATATTTCCTTTAAAAATTGAATTATCTTAAGAACGTGGCCGCATATAACGGATACACTGCTTGGATAGTGGACAAATCAACTAACAAACGGAAAACTAGGTGCCGGCCTGCTAAGCGAGAGGTCCCGGGTTCGATTCCTGTGCGAGCCAACGAGACGTTGACTTTGTCTGGAAAATTGGTAAAACTAGTGAGACTGTACCTGTTTGAAACAAACAATATGAGAAATACAGATATACAGAAACACGCTTTAAAGTGCAGTTATTAAAAGAAATATTCACCAACAAACCTGAGAAATCATGCATAAACCACAGGGTATGTCTTATATCAAGATGTACAGTTTCTAATAACCCATTTAGTTGGTTTTGCAGGAATTCAAGATAAGTTGTAGCATTAAGTCTGTGAGGTAAAAAAATTGATCCTATCAAATTACACCCTACAATTCCAGCCCATACATTTAAGGAAAATTTCTGTTGATGATGCCTTTAAAAAACTGCGTGGGGATTTTCGTCAGCCCAAATATGGCTGTTACGAAGATTGACGATCCCGTCGCGTCTAAATCCAGACTCGTCAGTGAACAATGCACAATTCAGCAAGTTCTCTACATTATTATGTTGACGAAACCATTGGCAAAATTGTAGGCGAGCTATAAAATCTCTTTCATAGTGCCTGCACACGTTGGATGTGATATGGACGCAATTGTTTCTCGTGAAAAACTCGCCATATCGTTGCATTGGATGCTCCCAGATGAATTTTCCTAGCACTTATTTTTGGATTTTGTTCAATTTCATCCAGAACAGCCTCTTCAAAATCAGGATTTCGTGCACTTCGTGGTCTGCCTCGATCGGCAGTAACTTTATTAAGGGTACCTGGTAAAAAATATATATTCGAAAGAGACAGATCGATGTATTAGATAATGTAATTATGTACCTATTTCTCGCAGACGGATGTCAATCCGTTGAAGTCCTTCTGTCTGAAATTCTCCGATTTGGGAAGGCTTTTTCATACAGTCTTTTCAGCTCATAACAGTTACCAAAAGCCAGTGAATACATAACATGCTAGTCTGTTAGTTCATTGTTGGTAAAGACTTCCATATTTAATTAGAAAAATTACGGACAATACAATTAATTACTTAAAAATAGTGAGTAGTCTCAAACGCAAAAGTAAAATGTAGTATGTCACGACGAAAAAGCAAAAGACAAGTCCCGTAACGATGAAAACCACTTTGTTAAATGGTTTGTTCAAAGTTTGTTATCATGACTTTTTATTTTATCTTAATGAATGTATCTTGTCAGTTCTTTTTTCTGGTAAGATTTTAATTTTCAACTAGAGAATAACAAAATTAAGTTTATACATACTGATAGCAATTAAAATGTGAAAAATGTATTCCTATGTTTTGTCGCAGAATTAATTTTTGAGTGACATTGATATACAAAAATTGAATATCTCGAAAATGGTCTGTCTCAGAGATTTAAATCGAGTATACATTTTTTGCTTACAATTAATAAGGGGTGCATTGTAGCTATACGGTAGGTCGATGTTACTGGGTGTCAAAAAATCATAGCCAATTGAATGCAAGCCATGTCTTACAGGTGGCGCCCTCTGCCAGCAGTGTAATTAACAATAACATATTTAAATTTCTTGGCATCGAAAACCCCCATATGCCAATTTTCACGCCAAAATTTTAATTTTACTCGGACTTATTCGTGAAAAACTGACAAAAACAAATAACTTTAACACGCTGTATTTAAAAAACTAAGCATTTGCGGACCCATGTTTATATAAAAAAATAGTCTTATTTATAAACACAGATCATTGTGATTTTTTTAAAGAAACTTCACCAAAAAGTTTATGACCTCATTACTTTAAAACAAATGAAAAATCAGTGTTCATTCAAAAATGTTTTTTTCTTTACCCAAAAAGCATTTTGTACTTTAACGTCGGTCTATTTCCGCAACTATGACCAATCATCGACGCCATGGAGCAGTTTAACCTTACTATCCTGGAAATTTTGCCTAACCTTCTTCTTTCTGTAAACGGGGTAGCGATCTTTATCGTGCCCAACATTGCATGAACACGGGACCGATGGCTTTGCGACCCCCTGAAGGGCGGAACGTGCAGACATTCAACTTGCTCAAATACAATGCCACAACCTCGGTTGATGTTAATTTTACAGCATGTACTAAAAAAATGAAAGGGGAATTCTGGTAATAGAACCCAGTACCTTTGAGTTCAGAAGCACACGTTCTTACCACTGCACCACGGAGGCTCTACAACATTTATTTTGCTTGTATTTAATTTATTTCACACTTAATGCGCGTACTGCATTATAAAAGTTTTAGAATCGTAACCTTAACAAAAACAAATCGTTTTCTCGAAAATTCGTAAACTCAACGAAATAAAAGCATTTCTCTGCAAAAATTTTTAGTATGTAAGTTTTTTATTGAGCGTGATGGTTAAATATCATATTTTATGCGCCTTGCTTTAAAAGTAACAAAACGTAGAAAGCAAAAATGTAGATTCAATTGAATATCCTGCGAAATGTCGATAGTACGTGACAAACGATAAATAATTATAAAAATGGATAGGTTTTCGATATTGCCGTTTAATCAGGACTATCGCTGCAATAATTTCTCTTATCTTGGTTACTGGCGACCGAGCTTAGTGGCGGTAGAGTTTTTGGGCAATTTGTACGTTTCATTGAACACTTGTGTCATAATTTATAGCGTTTCTTGCCACCAGTCTACACAAAACATCTCAGAACTTTATCTTGTCGTTAAAGTGGCTATAAAAGTTAAGTAACAAATGCTTTTGAGTCCTCATACAGGTTTACATGCCCCATATGACACTAATTTACTTTTTCTCATTTTGTGTCTCGAGAAGTTTTTTATTGAAAATAACGTTTAAGGCTTCTTGTATGTAATTTTGTATCTCAGCATATGTGTATTAAACCATTATGAGGTGATAACGACACACAAAAAATGTATTTTAGTAGGTGAAGCTTTCTTAACATAGCCAGAAAAAAATTAAATCTTATTATAAAATATACTAACGATTTTAGCCAGTACGAACAACCACCAGCATTGATTAGGATAAAGGCTATTATACTGTAGGCACCATAGAGCCTCGGTCGTTTAGTGGTAATATCGTGCGCCTCTTAACCATGAGCACTGGGTCCGACGTTAAAAAAACAAAAAAATTAACAACAACAATTAACAGTAAGCACCAATAATTGAAATTAGTTTGAGAAGAAAGTATAGGAAATGTAATACAAAATTGTTTTGATATTAAGATTTTAATTTTTTATTACGCAACATTTCTAAAAGAAACTATGTTTGTGGCGTCATCGCCAAGGGCGTTGATAAAGGGGTTAGAGGGGGCAAATACCCCTCCTAAGAATAAAAAGATAATTTAAAAAATAATTTGTCATGGGAGTTTTTTTTTTTTCTCTTTAACGTTGGTCTATTTCTGCGACTATCACCAATCGACGACGCTAGGGAGTAGTTTCAGTTGACTATTCTGGAAATTTTGCCAAACTTCAGCCTTTCTATAAGGAGCGTAGGCATCTTTCACGTGCCCAACATCGCATTGACACGGAATCCACGGCTTTACGCCCCGAAGAGCGGAACTTCAGCCATGTAACTTGCTCAAATACAATGCTGCAATCTCCACTGACGTTAATTGTGCAGTACAAAGGGCGGCGCATTAAAATCGAAACAGACCGATTAGCCTCCAGAGATTTTTTTTTAAGAAACACTGAAACACGTCAATTTTAATATTGAGGGGGACATGTTTTGACATAAAACTCAACTTTCTCACATCAACCCCTTAAGAGTGGTGATAACAACCCTTGTATTTTAAATAGGGAATATGGATCGAGTGTTACATCATTTGAAAGCTCTTTCTTTTCTGAATTCAGCACACTAATTTTTTTGGAAGTTTTATTAACTCGTTTAAAAATTATTCATAGTTGGAATTGTAAGAACGTATTTCATTCATTGTAATAAGAAATCCACAAATTAGTCAATTTTTCGTTAAAAAAAACTAAAAACAAAACCAAACGTTCAAAAATGTTTATTCAGTTAAGTAAGTGTTCATTGTTGACCACCAGCTTCCATACAGAAGTACAAATTTTGTTCAAAACGAGCTCTGATATTCTGGAGCATTTGTGGAGTTATTAGACGGCATTCTTCAACAATGCGTCGTCGTAATTCTTCCAGGGACTCCGGTTCTGTTGCGAAAATTCTACTCTTTAAATGGCCCCATAGAAATAAGTCTAAAGGAGTTAAATCCGGTGATATAGGAGCCACTCAATAGCACCTCTAAGCCCAATCCATTTCTCTGGAAACTCTCTGTTCAAAAACTCGCTAACCCCTTGTGAAAAATGCGGAGATGCTCGATCTTGTTGAAACACTAATTGATTTTCTTGATAGCGATCATCATTTTCAACAATGTCAATTAGTAAAGGTTAAAAAAAAATCTTCTAGTAACTCCAAATGCGTTTCTCCACTCAAATTTCCATCAAGAAAAATTGGTGCGATTAAACGGTCTCCAAAAATGCCAGACGTTCAATTTCTGTGGAGTTTGAGTGTGGACTTCGTGAAAATTTGTCGGATTATTATCTGCCCAATAACGACAATTATGACGATTGACTGTAGAATTTAATAAAAACATACACTCGTCTGAAAAACAGATATTGAACAGAAAGTTCCCGTTATCAGATATTCGTGCAGTCATAACTTCACAAAACTCCAGCCGCCGATCAAAATCATCTTCATTCAGTTGTTGTACAAGATGAATTTTATACGGGTGAAATTTATGATGCTTCAATATTCGCTGAATAGTTCTTCTTTTGATGTTTGAAACAGTGGCCAATTTTCTCGTGCTCAAAGTTGGGTCTGCAGCAATTTGTCCTAAAACTTCAATCTCAGTAGTCTCATTTCTAACCGGAAATTCACGTTCGGGATCCCGTTTTTTGTTGACTACTGAATCACTTTGTCGAAACTTTACAACTAACTCCAAAATGTATTTTCTGTTAACATGTCTGTTCGGATGTCGTTCATTAAACAAATTTGCGGTACGGTTGGCACAGTCATCGTTTTTGAAAAAAAGAGTAATTATTTCAACTCTTTCTTCTACAGAATACATCATTGTGAAATTAATTTTCGGTAGTACTATCATGTATCAAACCGACCGATAAACTGAAATAATAAACCGCATTACTCTCATTCCGATAAGAAATGTTCTGATAGTCATTTTTTTGTTTAAAAACCAACAAAACATTGACTATTAGCACATTTCTTATCAGAATGAGTAAAGTGCGTTTTTGCATCTTCAACTGTGAATAATTATTAAACGAGTTGACAAAACTTCCAAAAAAATTTGTGTGCTGAATTCATAAAAGAAAGATCTTTCAAATGATGTAACACTTGACCCATGTTACCTATTTAAAATATAAGGGTTGTTATCACCACCCTTGAGGGGTTGATGTGACAAAGTTGAGTTTTATGTCAAAACATGTCCCCCTCAATATTAAAGTTAACCTGTTTCAGTGTTTCTTTAAAAAAAAAAATCTGGACGCAAATCGGTCTGTTTCGTTTTCAATGCGCCACCCTATTAAATGACAAAGTGAAAGGAAAACCCAGGGAATTGAACCCAGTGTCCCTCGGTACAGAGGCCTTTACCACTGAACCACCGAGGCTCATGACTGAGAGTACGATTAGGTAGATACATTTTCTAAATGTTGGAACAGGAAACAGGTAGTATTCATGTTGTATCAGTAGATGCAACAAGTGCCTAGTAATTCCTAATATATTATTTTACTTGTGACTTTACTGTTACTATACCACCATACGTAACAAACCGAAGCGAATGAGTGCGGTTTTTATAAGCGTGTAACCATTCATTTTAAATTATTAAGTGTTTTAAATAGTCCTATTAAGTATCCATAACAGAACTAGAGCTAAATATTAGTGACAAAAAAACTCAATACCAGGGGTTGACGGAATTAACTATCTGATGATTAAAAATTTACCACTTATGGCTAAATAGTTAGTTTGTGAAATCGATAATAAAATGTTGGTTGATGGCATGGATTGTCATGGCCATTAAACATTCAGTTTTAATCTTTTTTAATAAACCTAGAAAAAATCCGTTACTTTGCACGTCTTATAGGCCTCTTAGTCGGATGTCATATTTTTTTTTTTTTTAATCGGGACGCAGCAAGTACGTTATGATAGTGGACTTTGACAAAAATGTTTTTAATAGCAAATATGTTTTTTTAAGAAAGGAGGCATCAAATTTGCTTACCAATATAACTTGTATGGGCGAAATTATTGGTAAAAAATGTAGAAAAATTTCAGAAAATAAATTTTAAATGTGTCCGAAAAAACTAGTTTTCCAGCCAACGAACCTTATAGATTAATAGAAAATTGAGCTATTCAAATTTAAAACCATTAATTAAAATTCGCTACCATAACGCACTTGCTGCGTCCATACTTTATTTTCTTACAAACATGCATTATAGTTCGATGAAAACAGCAAAAGAGCAATAACATAAGGCGTGTTCGATTAAAAAAAAAGAAAATTTGTATCACCAACAACTTATGGTCCACCTGCGATTGTAGAAATATTTTTTGTGATGAATTAAGACACCCTATAATTAACGTATACAGTTTTTTTCGTATCTTGTATAATAACGGATATATTAAGCTTTACTGATTTTTTACGAAAATTCTCTAAAAATTATATACCATTAAACGATAAACTCTATAGCTAAAACTACTGCCAAAGCATCAGGAAGGGGTCTATTTGAAATGAATGCGTCACCCTGTATGTATGTCAACAGATAAAAACTGCAAGTAAACCCGGATATGGATTCTAAGGGTCCTAATTTGCACTAATTTAAAGAAATCTTTTTAAAATTTAAAAGTCGCGGTCTCCTCATTAACGAAATTTTCTACGAAAATTAGCTAAAAATTATATATTCTTAAACGATAAATTTAACTAAAACTACTGCCAAAGCATAATGGAAGGTTCTATTTGAAATAAATTTTCTGCAAATATTTTTGTAAAATGAAGGACAATGCCTGTTGAAGCTGAGACTTCAGGATATGTAAAATATTATTCTCTATACATTTTCTCTACATAACCTGTATTAGTTTCAAGTTATTTGCCTAAATGTTGCCAATTTTGACATGTTAAATCGCGACTTTGAGGTTTTGAGGAAAACCCGATTATTTTTAATGCCTATAACTTTTTTGTCTTTTAGCTTACATATCTAAATTTTGGTACGTAATTTACTTTTGTTGCCCTTATTTTGTTATTTCTGGAGAAAGAAAAATTTTCCGAAAGAAAAATTTTCCGAAAGAAAACGCAAAATTTTTCGGGAAAAACTGGATCGATTTTCGTGGATAACGAACTTATCTAAGCGACTTACAAATTAAAGATAATCACCAAATTTTATCAAAATCGGCTCATTATTTTTTGAGTTATCGGTGTGATACATACATATATAAGTATAAATGTATATATATATATATATATATATATATATATATATATATATATATATATATATATATATATATATATATATATATATATATACATCATGGAGTCCAGTCTATCCAGTTGGGCAGTAAACCTGGTTTTGTTATTTCACAAAGAGTAAGCAAGAACGTAGCTACAATAACTTCATCTGAAAAAGGTCAAACCCTCACACTGATTTGCTGCTGCAGTGCTGAAGGCGCATTCACGCTACCAGCGTATATTCTCAAAGAGAACAATAAGAAAGCGGAACTTGAGGCTGGCATGTCTCCAGGCTCAGCTGTGTATATGAACCGGAAATCTGCGTATACCAGCAAATTTCTAACATGTCTGCGAGGTCATTTTTGTCTAGGAAACCTAACGGAAAAGTGATTTTCATCTTGTATGGCTACGAAACGCATTGTAACTTAGTTGAATTGGTATAATATGCGAAGGATAACGACATCATATTGCTATGTCTTTCGCGCCACACTACATAATTCCTGCAACCCTTAGATAGCGGTATTCAAAAGTTTGAAGTCAGGTGTTTATAATGCTGCGAATACTTCCCTGAAAGCCAGCCCGACCAAAATGATTAACAAGATGGTTTTCAGAAAATTCATATCTTGCGCATCTAAGTATGCCACGGTTGAAACTGGTTGCGACTGGAATTTTCCCGTTCCAACCAAATGCAGTTCCTGATTATACACGCCTCTCTGGAGATTATTGTGAATAAATTCCTGCTGTCAAAACACGTGAAGTAGGTCCAACAGCCAACAACATGGAAATGAAACGAAAATGATCGTGACGCCCTGATCAGCGAAAGAGGAGCTACGAATTCACAAAAAAGGCACGAGACAACGCCAACCAACGACACAAAGCCAGAAAGAAACGAAAGTGAACGTGATGCCTCGATCAACGAAAGGGATGGCACCGGGGAAACCACAAATCTACAAAGAATGCACGAGACAACGCCAACCCACAATACTCCGGGTATAATGCTGGACCAAATAAATTTCAGCAGTTCAACAGTTCCAAGCACTTTTACTGGTCTGGTGGAGCAAGTGAAGAAAAAAAGCAAACAATTAGCATCTACCTTAACGGCAGCTGACACCATCGAGAAGCGCAAAATATGAAACAAAAATTACTCAGGCCTCAAGCTTCAAAATATCCAGGAAAATAACATAAAGTTACAAATCAGCCGGCAAAACAACACAAGCGAACAGCTAAGAAGCCGAGACTACAGCGCAGGCAACCTGTATTGCTGTCATATGAGGTATCTGGATCGGATATTTCACTCCAAGAGTCCGACAGATGACACCGATTGTATAGGATGCGCCGGAATGCGCAGTTATTCCTCAAAAAGGGATGACTGGCTGAAATGTGTCCACTGTGCCCTCCGGTTCTATGAGAACTGTTCTAAGTTCGAGAACCTTTGTGACAGCTGTGCGAGGGTTTTATCCCGCAAGAAGAATTGATATTATAGGTGAAACGCTCGGGCTATCTCACCCATGTATCGCATAGTACCTGGGTGAGATGACCTACGAGTGCAATTATTATTTTATTTATTTTTTGCAATTGGGATATTATTTTAATGAGGAAGTTGCATATAATTTACTTTTGATGAAAAACGTATTTAAAGTACAGCAAAGTACTCTGAAAATATATGTATACAAATAAACCCCCCTTAAAGTGAACCACTAATTCGCAATTAATTATTGAAATATTGAATATAAATCAAAAAGAGAGGATGGGCGAAAATGCGATCTGATTGGTGAAGAGGTTTGTGACGTCAGGATCCGGTACATCTGCGTGATACGAAGGCATCGCCATTTAACCTTGTCTTGTTTTCGTTTGTGTTTGCATCGAATTCTGAGCAGTTTTATCATAATTTTAAGTAGTTTTGCTGTTTAGTGTACAATATAGGTTCAAAGGTAGTAAGTTGTGTTTAATCTAGTTTAGTGCGTGACTGTGTGATGGCTTCAGCAGATTCAAATCACAATACGAGAATGCGAAAGACATTACCTGGACATAAATATTATAAGTGCTGTATAGTGCCCAAATGTACTTCCACAACAATAGCCACCCCCAACAAATTATTCTTTAATGTACCTAAGGATGAGAAAATCAGGAAGAAATTGTGTATATTTTTCTTGTAGATTATTTGAATGGAGAACATTTTGAGCTTATGATTTTATTTACATTATATTTTATAAGAAATTACTACATAAAATCCAACAAAGATATTTACAATATAAAATAAGGTTCATATCAGACACATACCTCCCAGCTTTCATTCCTTTTAGCTCAGCATCCGTGAAATTCCGGTTATTCCTAAAAACGCAAACATTGCTAGTACATCAATTTTTGATAAATTATCAGAGGGTCCTTGGACAAATCCAACTTCTGTAGTCATACTATAAGACTGTACAGTTTTTAAAATAATTAATACCAGTATATAGATATTAACAATAATATAAGTTGATAACAATAACTATCCGGCACACGTAAGTCGCATAAACACTAATGGTAAGATGAGGATCTCTGTGTGAGTAGGCGTGACTCGTTTGGCCGATACCGGATCGTGACGTCACAGTAGGCCGTCTTTGTTTACGGCTGCGTTTTGGCGGGGAGACAATTATTTTGATTGTCTGTATTTTTTTACAGGAAAACTATTAGTTAAAAATTTAAATTTTATATGGCAATAGATTTTATACAATGTGGGGAATTGAATAAGAGGAGAATAAAAAAATGTGCAAATTCGTCATTGTTTTATATTTAGAGTGGTGCTTTATTTTCTTTTTGTAGTTCAGGAAATAAAATTTATTTTGTTCTGGTACTATTCGTTTAGACAAAGCCAAATTTAAAAAAAGTGGCCCATCTAAACCAAACTTATCCAATTAATTTCTATTACAATTATAAAAATTAGGATACTCGACTGTCAATATTACAAAAACGGCCACTTTTAGCTATACGAAAACCTAGTACAGATAAAAACCCTGATGTACCGATTGATCTTAGCACACGGCAAATATGTTGAATCTTGTACGTCACGTTTAAAGGAGAGTAACTTATTTTAATATACTAATTAGTATCTTTTGGAAAAATCAAGGAGGCCGACGTCACCACCAGAGTTCATGAATGAAAGTAGTTTACCAGATTTCATAAGTTAGTGGTTACGAATTGTTTCATAAACAAACTTTTATTATTTAGATGCACAAAAAGTTAAATAAAAATTAGTTTTTTGTATCTGATATACTCTTCATAATAGAAACCTCCGTACCAACTTTGGTTGTCATAGCTTTGTTATTTTCGGAGATACGAACATTCGCAAATTCATATACTGTACATTACATGTTTTAAGCTATACATTTATCTATTGATACCACAGTTATATAATTTCCAAATAGAAAAAGTTTACTCCACTTGAGGTTTTTTCACATTATATTTATTGCGCCGGTAAGTCGTAAGTCCCTTTTCAAAATACCTAAAAATATACAGCGGTTTCATTTAAAAACATAATTATTTAAAGCGCTCTTAAAAAAGTGATTCTTCTCCATGTTTTTGATTACGCTATTGGATGTAAGGCTAGATGTATTATCACCATAATTAGAACTGCAGACCGGTTTCTCTCTAATTAGAACTCATCAGTACGGTATATTAATTACAGCGAGAACACATCTATAAAGAATACAGTTATGGTAGCCAGGCTTCTAAAACATTGTGAGATGTACGACAGGATCGCCATCTCGGTGCGGAACCAGGTAGTATGTTGTCACGACAGCTCCAAATAACACAAAATGTTCTACGCTAATGGACTTAGCAGCAGAAAGTACATGGCAAATTTAACAGACTCTGTAGCTCTAGGAACAAATCAGTGAATAATATAATGCATTTAAGCTTGAACAGACTGTACCTGTTCAACTCCGTATAACGTCAGCATTTCATATTATTAATTCATTCCACCCACTTAAACTATTTGTTGCAATGTGTATAAAATTCATTGTCAAATATCCAAGGTAAATATTATCTGTTATTCTAGTAGCAAGCGCGGCACAACCCTTCCTTTATATAATTCAAATTTATGCATCGACCCTTACAAATTTAATTACATTACAAGGGTCTCCTTTTCAGTTAAAGTAAATTGCATTAATTTTGCTACATCAGGTCTCCTTAATACATGCCCAGTAACAATAAGTAGAGGTTTCATGATTTTAGTTCAGTTGTGGTAATGGTGACAATTTAATTTGGGTTGTTGCAGCTTAAAGACTGATTGTCGTCATATTGCAAATCAAATGAGTCAGAAGGCAGCATGTGCGTTACAGTAGCGAATTTTTATAAGTTTGGTAATAGTAAACCGAAAGTAAATAGAGGTATGAAAAATCAGTCTGGCCGCAGCAAGTGCGTTATTGTAGTGAATTTTCATAAAAATGTTTTAAATAGCAAATATGTGTATTTTTTTAAGAAAGCAGGCATCAAATTTGATTACCAGTATAATCTATACAGGGTTACAACTAATTGATTGCTCACTATTAGCATCTCAGTAACGGTAAGAAATACAGAGTTGGTTAAATTACCAAAAAGTTGCGTACATTTTAGCTGATACAATATCTGTAAACAAATTTTTAATATGTTGATTCATTTCTGAAATATCCTGAAAAATTGAATTTTAAAAATGTTACAATAAATTCCTTATTATCAAAAATGGGCTCCTAATTTTTGCTATGTCAGCATAATTTGATATGAGCAATTAACTGACGGCATCAGTGACATATCTCCTCTAATTTTTGCGCAGCGATAGTTAACTTTTTTTCTCTTATGGCCGCCATATTGGATTTTTAATTTTTCAGATTGCAAAAAAATTCACGTTTCGAATGGTATAACACACTTAATTTTTTTTTCATAAGCATGGTACAAATAAATAAAAATCTACTTATGGTCGCAAATATCAAGTAGGTATGTGTCATTTTATTATCAACATTCGTTATTTGTCAAAATGTCAGCACAAAAGATTTTAATTAACAGAATAAAATCATATTAACCATAGATACTATCGAAACTTACAACTAGTAAATAAACAAACTAACAATACATAACGAGTACTTCCTACTAAATAATAAATGTGTGTAATGTTAATGAAGATGTTCAAAATGTTTTCCATTGTTATTTATGCATTCACGAACCCTCTCGCGCATACCTTGTGTTGCTGATCTTATCATAGCGGGAGATATGGAGCAAATTTTATCTATGATAATATTCTTTAACTTTTCTTCATTGTTAAAATGCTCAAGGTAAACTAAATTTTTGACATATCCCCAGAAGAAATAGTCCATTGGGGTTAGATCTGGGGATCTTGTCGGAATGCGAGCGGGTTCATTATTGCCTATCCTTCTATCTCCAAACGTCTGTTCTACATATGCTTTTACGGGTGCAGTTGCACCGTCTTGCTGAAACCATATGTTGGCTCTTTGTTGCAAAGGGAGGTTATAAAAAATTCCATAAGGTCATTATTTAACAGATGAATGTATCCGTCGTCATTCAACCTATTACTTATGAAAAATGGTCCTATAACTTTATCGTCTACAAAGCCACACCAAACGTTTACACTCACCCTATTTTGATGTCACGACTTACATAAAAGATGAGGGTTCTCTGTAGTCTAGAACGATGGTTATGTCTATTAAAGAAACCGTTATTTGCAAATGTACTCTCATCCGACCACAATATGTTAGCTGTGAAAGCATTGTGTATTTGCAACTTCCTAGCAAACCATTGGCAAAACTGCAACCGCCGGTTTTGATCTGGCTCATAAAGTGCTTACACTATGGTGTATTTATAAAAATGGTATTTGCGTTTTTTCAGAATCTTTGACACTAGCTGCTAGCTCATTCCACATTCTCTCGCAATATGTGTTGTGGATCAGTTGTAATTTTATTGACTTAAGCAAGAGCATTGATTTCGTTGGCACTGGGTTCCACATTGTAGGGAACACGCTTTCTCATCAAAGAACCAGTTTCGTCCAACACTCTCGCTATTCTGGCGAGGATATGCCTACTTGGCTGCACACGTTCTAGATATTTTTCTTGATATAACATGATACTTCACAGCACCATAATTGAACTGTGATTTGAAACACTTTCCACGACTGTTTCGATCTTAAATGACGTCTTACGCTTAAATTTAAAGATAAAAAACAAACTGTTTCAAAATCATTTTATAGAGACGTGAGTTTATTTTGTTAAAAATATTTATTTCCTTTTTCCGTACCCATCTATTCCAGCCTCATAGTTTCTTTATAAAAGCGATATTTCCTCAAGCATTTCTTCATTGCCTTCCTTAAACCTTGATCTTTTTACTATATGCTACATTTTCAGTGTAAATCTGTAATTGGGCCGTTCATCAAGTTACAACTATAGTGTATGTTAAAAGTTTATTGAATCCCTACTTAAAACACAATCACTTAGCAAATTGAAATTATATATATATATATATATATATATATATATATATATATATATATATATATATATATATATATATATATATATATATATATATATATATATTTGTGTATGTGTGTGTATGTATCCGAGCGATAAATCAAGAAATACTCAACTGATTTGAACGAAACTTGGCACATGTTTGTATTGTGTACCGCGGACGACTTCGTAAATCAGCTATAACATACATTTTTTCACCCAAAAATATACTAAAATATTTTTGAATACGCTATATTTTTGAAAGTATTAGAGTAACTGGAATGCGACTTTAAATCTAGTTGGAAATTGTATAAATAAACCTCTGTTGTGAATTTTAAGTATAAGTAAAATCTGGAGTTTTTTCAATTTAAAAATAAAAAGACATGAATTGAAACAACGTAGTTGGTTAAAGTCCAATGCCCGACAAACAGAGTAGTTCTCTGCCATGCGTAAGTTGCTTGATACTACAGCCATAAATCATAGGATCAAGGATAACCATATAACACAAATGAGACACATAAAACATACTATCCAATAGCAATCGAGAATTCCCTGCCACAAAAATCCAAAGAACCACTTAAATCGTTTATCATGCAATAGCGACGTTGTGATGACAGATGACGAAATTTAAATTTGTGATTGTTTTTAAGGAGGGGATTCAATATATATATATATATATATATATATATATATATATATATATATATATATATATATATATAAACATATATATTACGGGCCCTAATTCGCACTCATTAAAAAAAAATCCGAAAGTATCACTATCGTTACCCCCCTATTAGTGAATTGTCATTGAATAAATTTAGCTCACTAGCCTCTAATGATTTTTTTAATTAGCAATATATTCATGGAGTAGATATGTTATTAGTTAGTATCTACATAAGTAGGAAGTGCGCCTTTACCAACCGAATTGCATGTCTTTGTTAACAATAATCGATAATAATCAGGAACTGGTGAACAATGGCCCTCTTGATGTGTTTTAAATGGCTCCGACATGTGATTGATTTATAATATCGTCTGAGCACCCTCAATCGTATCAATAAAAACCATCTGACATCTAATTACAGCTGATCTATCAATAATCTAAATAAGCTTTAACAGAAACGTTCGAAACTCCTGTCACAAACACTAAAATGTTTATAAGGGCAACTCAGTTAGACTTTCAGTCAGATTAAAATTTTATCCAAATTCAGGCAGATCCTGAAACGCCGACATAATATTCCAACAGGGATACTTAATGCTGAATTTAAACGATTACAACATATTTACGCATATCAGCAGAGTACACTTCTTACAAAAGAAAGCACCGCTTTAAAATATTTGTTTATAAAAGGATAACGCGCCCATGTTGGGCGACGATATGCGCAGATTTATTTGGCGTATTTAATTTTTTTGCCAATATGAATGCGTCGAAGACTTAGGACATTTGGAGACTCGATAATATTGGGAGTTTAAATCTTACCGCCAAAAATGTTTCAGTGTCTGCAGTGAGTTATGTCGAGCGGCCTTATAAATTAGGCTAGCGCTAGCTCCAATGTTCAAGAATTACATAGGTTGCCCAATAACTCTGAGAAGGTAGAGAAACGAGATGAGGGTACTACGTCACGTGTAGGCTAGATGCGGATAGGGGAGCGTTGGATAAAATGGGGTACTTAATATATCGTGCTCTAGGTACTCAAAAATGGGGTAGTTGTTTTTTATTTAAATTAGCGTTAATTATAATTATGCATATTTTTAAATTGAACAATTTCCAAAACTAATTTATTACGGACATTACATACAAAAATTACACTCATATTGCTCATCATCTTCGTCAATCCCGGCACATTTTTCATGCGACTACCTTTTACACTTATAGCACATTACCCAACCTTCACAGAATTTCTAATTAGATAATAGTTCATTACAAACAGGACGCAACACATTCTCCTCTTCATCTTCTTAGGCATCACTTGCTTGATGAGTAGATTCTGTTTTCTTCCCACTGCTCTTTGACTGTTTTTCCATCGTTGTCTCGCCGTTCTTTCTCCTAGTTTGGTCGTTTTATTGATTTTGCGAACTTTTACTTTTAAAAAAATTGCTAATAGAGAGGTATCGATGGTGAGACAAAGAAAAAAATTCAAATTAGCGCGAATTTGGGCCTCTAGTTCCCGAAACCAAGGTCGTTTCGAAATGTTATGTATATATATATATATATATATATATATATATATATATATATATATATATATATATATATATATATATATATATATATATATATATATATATATATATATATATATGTATATGCAGTGTGGCCCATTTTAAATGGAAACACCCCTGTAACTTGTATTTATAACGCAATTTTTTTAACGAGATCTCAAAAACACAAAATAGAAGTCTATAGATCCTATGAAAATTGGTTCCTATGCCATTCGATCACGGCCTAATAAAGCTAAACTGTTTTGTCTTCTATCTTTGAGATCTCGTTACAAAAATCGCGTTATCGATACAAAAGTTACGGGGGTGTTCCATATCAAATGGGCCACACTGTATATGTATATATATATATATATATATATATATATATATATATATATATATATATATATATATATATATATATATATATAGGTATCCACACGATAACTCAAAAAGTTATTAACCGATTTTATGAAAAAAGAGGAAACTCGGCAAGAATATTTCTTTTATTAATGGCTTGGATGAGTTCGTTAGATAGCCCTATCAGATCGGTTTTTCTAAAAAAAAATTGTATCTCAAAAAAAAAAAACAAAGGTATTTTTATAAAATTTTGTTGGTGTGTTTCCCTCGTAAATACCGTACTACACACCAAAAGTCAACTTTCTAGGTTTATAGAAAATGGAGTTATGGAAATTTGAGGCATTTAATGAAAATTCGCTTCCATGACGCACTTCCCGAGTCCATAATTTTTTTCTCTCTTCTTGATGTCTGCCTTTGGCGACTTGTTTCTTTTTGACTTGCCTTTCTAACTTCTAGCTCCTCGCTCTAAATTAAGACTTATCTTCACAGGCTTCTTTTTCTAGCTTCTATTTCGGACATTCACTCGTTTTTGTACGGTGACTCTGTGAAAACCGAAAACCGCCGTTTCTCCTTTTTTGTGCTATTAGTCTTGGTTGTTTTTCGATTGAAATGCGGAACTGGTCTAATATATTTAGAAGAGATGGCAAGTGCGGCCTCAGAAGAATGTTGAGATGATGTGCTAGATTCGCATAGCTCTTTTTCTGAAGATACGGTGCCAGGAACATTTACTTTATTTGTATTTCTATCGCAACTAGATGGGTCTACAATTTCAAGTATAGTAACTTCACTAGTATCGTCATTCTCCACTGTCAGTGGTTTCTTCAGGCTAAAACATCCTGTCTTTGAATACATTATGATCTTTGGGGAAAATTCCAATCTTCCGCAAACCATTAACTGCAGTCTTTCGCTTTCATGAACGCAGTGCCAAAACGTTTTCTAACCTGCCTGATAGTAACTACTCTTCCAGGGTTCAATTGCATCTACTTTCTATACTGTTCAGAATAATACTAACTGGAGATAAAAAGGCGTCTTCTAGGGGCTGCATCCTATGAGTGCAGTGGGTAGGAAAACCTAATAGAATGCCACGATTTTTTCTTGCTACATCTATCAGCTCCAAAGATTGCGTCTGGGTTAAGTGTTCATTTAAAATCAGAAGTGCCGGATGTTTTTCTGTTGGCTTGGAGAAAGTAACACAGCGCTCAAACCACTTCATAAAAATATATTTTGCATCCAACAACTTTCGTGATATTTGGCAGAAGTCCCTGGAGGTGTACCTTCTAATAACTCTTGGTTATCCCTCTTTCGAGGAAATACAAACATGATTGGCATATAATACACTGCTGCACTTGCTGAATTTTCTGTTGTAACCAAATTTCTTGCTCACCTGAAACAACACTTCCAACCTGACGGTTACCTCACCGGGCGAGAACTTTCGGCTGCTTGTTTGGAACAGTCCTCACATTATAGATCATGTATTATATTGACTCTATCCGGAGAAAACTGGTGTTTGGCGTATAGTCTTTCTAACAAATCGAAAAAATTCTTCATCACTGGTTTATTGAAACCCATGGCTCGAACACAGGATGTTGCTTCTGGCGATCTAAGCGTTACTTCAGGACTACGTCTAATAAATGGGTATAGCTAACACTTTCCAGACTTATGTCTATCTCTGTTGAAATTGTGCGGTAGGTTGTTACGCACTGTATGTTAAAATGCGAGACTGCGTACTTCCTTCAACGTTAGTCCGAAAAATCTACTTTCCATTATAATAGCATATTCCGCAAGGTATTTTCTGGGTTTTGGATTACGCACAGGTTTGCAACTTCCTAATCTACCTGCAATATGTAATATAAGTAACAGAGAGAGAGAGAGAGAGAGAGAGAGAAAGAACACAACAGTATGAAAATATTTTTATACCTTTCTTGCTTGCATCAATCAAAAAAGTTGCGCCGGATTTTGCCTTGTTCACACGATTCTCTAATGTAGTTTGTGGCAATACATATGCCTATGCAGCATTAAAATATCCCATGTTTCCATTTATCTCCTCTGCGATCGCTTGGTGCATGCTCTCCTCCGACCACGACCAGCGGTTTGTCTTTCGTTTATAATTACCAGCCATCTTGTGATAAAGTAATGTACAATCTGAAAGGTAAGACCACGTGACGAACTTACATATTGAGTAAAATGGGGTACCCCATTTCATCAAACTCACGGGTACCCCATTTTATCGCACTGGTATCATATTTATAAAACGTGTTAAAACTCAGCTAAATTTCTAGTTTCTTTCCAAAAGATATATCACTAGGTCCCATAAAAAGTAACTTAACCAAACGATACTTACACGAGCCTATATTGTTGAAGTTGTTAGAGTCCTCACAAAAAGTATATCACCACAAAATTTTATCAAATCGTCCGAAAACTAAACGTTTAACTGCAAAATCTGGCAAAACGACACACTCCGTTAACCTAACTCTAAACAACTCAATATAAGCATGCCCAACGCAAGCGACAACCTCTGCATGCAAGTAATATCAGTAGAGACGCGAGAGAGGGGGTACCACATCATATCCGACCACCCCGTTTTGTCTAACTCTCCCCTAATTACTATAGTTTCAGATTGCGTTTAGATGTTTTAGAAAACATTTGTGTAACTTTGATATATGTGATCGTATTTTATCTCCGTAACCAATCATCTGTCGATTTGTTATTTTATGCATTTTTTTATTTAACAACACACCACGAAGTATTACAGCCTGAATTTTATCGTACCGTGGGTGTTGACAAGGAGGAAAAAGGCAACTTGTTAATTCTGGACTTGAAGGTTTGGAGGTTCAAGGGAGAAGGAAAAACATGTGCCGGCAAGGAGTTCCACAAACTTGGAAGTCCTCGGGACAAAAGCGCGGGCATAACAAGATGTTCTATGTCTGGTGACCTGGACAGTAAAAGGGTTACTATGGAAAAAAGCTCCTCTGAGCAGTGCCCGTGCAGATATCTATAAAAGAGAGAGAGAGAGAGGTCACCAACGGCACGTCGGTGGGTAAGGAATGGCACCCTTTGGGTGAGGGTAGGGTCACCGGTGAGACGTATAGATCTCTTCTGAATGGAGTCCAGGATAGCGAGTGTAGAAGCGGCAGCAGCACCCCAGATGTGGGAGCAGTATTCGAGGTTTGGTCTTATTTGTGAAGTATATAAAGTATAGAGATTAGCTGGTGAAAAGTATTTGCGAGTCCGGAAGAGGAAACCTAATTTCTTAGCAGCCGCTTCTGCAATTGATGTGACATGTTGGTGCCAACTGATATTTCGATCCACAGAGATGCCAACAAGTGAAAAGGACTCATCACTTTGAATAACTTGATTGTTTATTGTGATGAGTCTAGGGCTGGTGTATCTCTTATGAGAAAGAAAGCAAGACTGTGGTTTGGTGGGGTTGAATTGTACAAGATTTCTACTTCCCCAGTCTAATATTTTTTTGAGATCCACGGAGATAGAGCCCTCTATGAATCTGGGATCCTCATCTAGTTGGACTGAAGAGACAGGCTTAGAATATTGTATATTGGAGTGGAGGGTGCTATCGTCCGCGTAACTGTGAACTGGGTTGGATGTGCTAGAGAGGAGGTCATTGATGTGGAGAAGAAACAAAGTAGGGGCTAAAGCTGAACCTTGAGGAACTCCTGCATTAATTTGATACAGTTTAGAGGAATGGCCATCCACGACAACAGAAATGCTCCGGCTGGAGAGGAAATTTGCTGTCCATGTACAGAGTTTTGGTGGTAGGCCATAGGCCGGTAGTTTATTAAGCAGCGCTGCGTGCCAGACCTGATCGAATGCTTTGCATATGTCTAGAGCGACAATCTGGGATTCACCGTGTAGTTCCATAGACTTATTCCAAGAATAGGTGACAAAGGAAAGGAGGTCGGCAGTTGATCTGCGCTGACGGAATACATACTACCTGTCGTGGATTAGACTGTGTTTTTCAAGAAATTTTAGTAATTCGGTGTTTATATACTTTTTTATTACTTTAGAGATGACTGAAAGGATAGAAATAGGCCTGTAGTTGCTAGGAAGCGCTTTCGATCCTTTCTTGGGGTCGGGTTGTACTCGAGCAGTTTTCCAGTTACTAGGGAATATGCGTCTATTGTAAGATGTCTGAAACAGACGAGTCAGGACAGGAGCAAGTTCTGGTGCGCATTTTTTGAGAACAATTGCTGGGATTTCGTCAAGGCCAGAGGCTTTCCTGGTATTTAGAGAAGAAAGCATCTTTCGTACCCTTCTAGTTTTGAAAATGATATCCGTCATGTTTTGCGCGAATTTGGGGACTGTTGGTGGTTGAACATTTGGAGGTGGGTTGGGAGTAGAATTGCCGGCGAACTACAAGGCAAAAAGTTCAGCCTTGCCCAGGGCGGTAGAAACAATTTCATCCCCTGAGACAAGAGGTGGGAACATGCTCTTGCAGAAATTAGTCCCAATAGATTTAGCAAGAGTCCAGAAGGGTTTGCTGCCGCTGGAGCTTAAGAGGACTTTGTTTTTGATGTGGTTATTAAACGAGTTTTTTGCCTCAGAAAGAATGCGGACATAGCGGTTTCTTGCGTCGTTAAATGCTTGACGGTTTTCTGGACTGGGATTGTGTAGAAGCTTTTTGTGAGCTTTGACCTTTTCAAGTCTGGCCTTGTCGCAGGATTTAGAGAACCAGGGCTTTTGAGTGGCTGTAGAGGTTTTCTGTGTACGTGGAATAAATAATTCCATGCCATCTTGGTTAATTTCTGTGACGCTTTGTGAGATATTAGAGAGGTCAGGATGAGAAAAGCAGACAGACGCCCATGGAAATGAGGAAAAGTAATCTCGCATTTCGTCCCAGTTCGCGGAGTAGTAGTGCCAAACGATACGTGGGTGTGATGACTGTGTGACCTCGGGTTGCATTGCGCAGGAAGCAGTGACCATGCCGTGGTCTGAGCGACCTAGGGGGGCGGCGACTGATAATCTATAGCAGTCAGGATTTGTAGTAAGAAGGAGATCCAAGGGATTTGGGCTGTGTGTTGGGATGCGAGGAGAGTAAGTAGGTTGCTGAACCATATTGGCTAAAGAATTGCTGACTGCAAAGGCCTCCGCTGCTCTTCCTTGTGGATCGGTTTTTAAAGATCCTAGCCATTCCTTATTATGGACATTGAAGTCACCAAGAATAGTGACCTCGGAGGAAGGATATTCAGAAAGGTAGTCAAAGAGCTGGACAAAGTTGTTGTCAGAAGGTGACAGGTTAATCCAACAGATAAATTTAGTTGCAGCCCTGAGAGAGAGTTTTATCCACAGTATGTCTTTTCTTTCAGTTTCTAAATTGGGGAGTCTGGTGCACGGTAGATTGCTACGGACGTACGCGCACACGCCTCCATGCAATCTAAAAGAAGTAAGGTGCTCATACCCCGGGAAATTAAGGTGATTAGTGGCTGTTTTGGCACTGATTTGAGTTTCGGTCAGGAAGAGGAGTTGGGGCCTATTAGCCTGGAGGAAATGGTGAACGGAGTTCAGGTTAGAATTTAGGCCACATATATTCGAGAAGGATATTGTAACTCTCGATGCTGGCGCCCCATGTACACCCCTCTCCCGGAGATCCGAATGGAGGGATATTTTGCCTCCGGAATCTTTTGTACAAGGAGGAGCCATCATCATTTTTGCTTATAAGGGAAACCGATACACCAGAACCGGAAACGTCCGTTGGGACTTCACCGGCCCCTTTATGCAAGTGGTGGTACCTCCTTGGGCGTGAAAAAAATCCTTTACTATCACGTAAAGGAAAATTCCACTACCACCTACCATATTGCAAGTATACCACATCAGCCAACTATTAAATAGCTCACCAGCCTTAGAACTTGCTTGTGAAATAAACCCGGTGTCTCAAATGCAGTTGACCACTGACAACTACTGTCATGCGGTTACAACCACACTGCTAAGGCGTTTTAAACAAAACTAACATTGCCAACTGTGAAGAATGTTCATAATCTTTTTAAACGATGTCGACCAAAAAGATCACTGCAATTATTTTTTTCCTCTCTGCTTATCAAGAATGAAACGCCATTAGTCATTATTTTTTTAGTTTGGAAGAGAGAAGTTTGTGAATCATATGATGATTTTTTTTACTGGTCATTTTTGCAATAAATTTTAAAACCATAACATATTTAAATACAGAATAAATAAATCTTGCAAATGAGCTACCACAAGCCCCTACTTACTATTTAAAAAGGTGGAGGTTGCAACACTGTCACTTGAAGGGGGTCAAATGCAGGGGTGAAATTTTCACGTTGCAGGATGTCGGTTTTTAAAATCCAAAATTGAACTGTTTCGCGGTTTTTTAAATATGCACAATAATTGAGATACTGGATTGATTCCATTTGGCCGTTACAAACTGTATAATCTACGAATAGCGAATGTATTCAAAACTTTAGATAATATATGCAGCAGAATACGTATCTTGTTTCAAGACCAAGTTGTCTGCTTGGCGACATCGTTTATCTTCCTCTTGACCTAGAGGACGCAATGTGGGAGGGTTTATAGCTGAGTATATGAAACAAGTATCAGCGGAAATGTCATCATCGATTGTACATAACCGTTTAAGATGTACCGTAGATTTTAGTCTGATTAAATTGTTGCTATATTTCCCGATAGAGACATTAGAACGGCGTGGTAGCTAGTTCCTGGCAAAACTGGTTTACAAAACGAAATATACAAGGTGCTTCTAAGAGTTTAAGATATCGCACTGCCACAAATATCTAAGCCACAAATATGCATTAATTTTTAGTGAATTTTCGTAGAAAATATCAACTAGTGAAGAGATCGCGAATTTGGAATTTTTAAAAAATTTCTTTAAACGATCGCGAACTAGGAGCCCTAGAAAATATATCCGGTCACATTCAATTTGCATATGTTTATATATATATATATATATATATATATATATATATATATATATATATATATATATATATATATATATATATATATATATATATATATATATATGGTGTTTCACGGGTCACGAGCGGTCTCTTAAGTCTAAACAGCACACTTTTAAAAAAAAATTGACATAACATTATGTAGGTCAATAGTAGCTACATTTTAAAGATATCTTTTAGTACACAGGGTGGCACATCAAAGTTATGTTTTGGTGAATTTTCTTTAAAAAATCACTAATGAGGAGATCCCGACTTTTTTTTATTTTTTTAATTTGAAACCGGATATGTATTCTAGGGGTCCTAATTAGAGCTCATTTGAAGAAATTTAAAAAAATAAAATGTCGCGATCTCCTCATTAGTGATTTTTAAAGAATATATATATATATATATTTTATTTGTTTGCTGTACGTTTGTGATTTCTTATTGGTTTGCGTGGACTGCAGTTTCGAACCGTCCCGGTTCATCATCAGCACGCTACTCTGAGTAGCGTGCTGATGATGAACCGGGACGGTTCGAAACTGCAGTCCACGCAAACCAATAAGAAATCACAAACGTACAGCAAACAAATAAAGTGTATATTTAAAAGTGATTACAGTGTAGTGCAATATTCCTAAAGATATATATATATATATATATATATATATATATATATATATATATATATATATATATATATATATATATATATATATATATATATATATATATATATATATATATATATATAGGGTGGCGCATTGAAAACGAAACAGACCAATTTGCATCCAGAGAAAAAAATTTTTAAGAAACTCTGAAACACGTCAATTTTAATATTGAGGGGGACATGTTTTGACATAAAACTCAACTTTGTCACATCAGCCCCTTAAGGGTGCTGGTAACACCCCTTATATTTTGAATGGGTCGACTGTTACATCATTTGAGAGCTCTTTCTTTTCTGAATTCAGCACACTATCTTTTTTGAAAGTTTTGTCAACTCATTTAAAAATTCTTCACAGTTGGAGTTGCAGGAACGTATTTCATTCATTGCGATAAGAAATGCACTAAGTAGTCAATTCGTCGTTAAAAAAAACTAAAAAACAAAACCAAACGTTCAAAAATGTTTATTCAGTTAAGTAAGTATTCAAATTGTTGACCACCAGCTCCTATACAAAAGTACAAATTTTGTTCAAAACGAGCTCTGGCATTTGTGGAGTTATTAGACGGCATTCTTCAACAATGCGTCGTCGTAATTCTTCCAAAGACTCCGGTTCTGTTGCGTAAATTTTACTCTTCAAATGTCACCATAGAAAGAAGTCTAAAGGAGTTAAATCCGGTGATCTAGGACGCCACTCAATAGCACCTCTACGCCCAATCGATTGTCCTGGAAACTCTCTGTTCAAAAACTCCTTAACACGTTGTGAAAAATGCGGAGGAGCTCCAACTTGTTGAAACACTACTTGATTTTCTTGATAGCGGTCATCATTTTCAACAATGCCAATTAGTAGAGGGTAAACGATATCTTCTAATAACTCCAAATACGTTTCGCCACTCAGATTGCCATCAAGAAAAATAGGTACGATTAAACGGTCTCCAAAAATGCCAGTCCAGACATTCAATTTCTGTGGAGTTTGAGTGTGGACTTCGTGAAAATTTCTTGGATTATTATCTGCCCAGTAACGACAATTATGACGATTGACTGTAGAGTTTAATAAAAACGTACATTCTTCTAAAAAACAGATATTGAACAGAGAGCTCCCGTTATCAGCTATTCGTGCAGTCATAACTTCACAAAACTCCAGCCGCCGATCAAAATCATCTTCATTCAGTTGTTGCACAAGATGAATTTTATACGGGTGAAATTTATGATGCTTCAATATTCGCTGAATAGTTCTTCTTTTGATGTTTGAAACAGTGGGCAATTTTCTCGTGCTCAAAGTTGGGTCTGCAGCAATTTGTCCTAAAACTTCAATCTCAGTAGTCTCATTTCTAACCGTAAATTCACGTTCAGGATTCCGTTTTTTGTTGGCTATTGAACCACTTTGTCGAAACTTTGCAACTAACTCCAAAATGTTAACATGTCTGTTCGGATTTCGTTCATTAAACAAAGTTGCGGTACGGTTGGCACAGTCATCGTTTTTGAAAAAAAGAGTAATTATTTCAACTCTTTCTTCTACAGAATATACCATTGTGAAATTAATTTTCGGTAGTACTATCAAGTATCAAACCGACCGAAAATTTTAAATAATAAACCGCATTTCTCTCATTCCGATAATAAATATTCTGAATTTTTTGTTTACAAACCAACAAAACATTGACTATCAGCACATTTCTTATCGGAATGAGTGAAATGCGATTTTGCATCTCCAACTGTGAATAATGTTAAAACGAGATGATAAAACTTCCAAAAAATTTAGTGTGCTGAATTCAGAAAAGAGAGAGCTTTCAAATGGTGTAACACTCTACCCATGTTCCCTATTTAAAATATAAGGGTTGTTATCACCACCCTTAAGGGGTTGATGTAACAAAGTTGAGTTTTATGTCAAAACATGTCCCCCTCAATATTAAAATTGACGTATTTCAACGTTTCTTAAAAAAATTTGCTCTGGACGCAAATCGATCTGTTTCGTTTTCAATGCGCCACCCTATATATATATATATATATATATATATATATATATATATATATATATATATATATATATATATGTCACACCGATAACTCCAAAAAATAATGGGATAAATTTGATCAAATTTAGTGAGTACCTCCTTTTTGCAAGTGGCTTGGATAAGTTGATTAGCCAGAAAAATCTGATTAGTTTAAATGGATTAAAGAATGCTTTGTTTTAATTAGTCAGTCGAATTCCCCCGGTCCGTGCCAGTTCTGAACTGACCTTTAATATATCGAATTACGACCATCGCACTAGTTTCTATATAATAACCGAGAAGATCACTAATGAGCAGATCACGTCTTCTGAATTTTGAAAAATATTTTTCAACTGAGCGCAAACTAGAACGCCTAGAACCCATATCCCTTTCTTTCGGAAAAATTTTTATCTCCGGAAATAATAAAGTTAGGGCAGCAAAATTTAGTGTGCCTGTTTGCATTGTAAATAGTGACTTACGTGCCAAAACTTCGGTCTGTTAGTTAACAGACAAAAAAGTTATACATATTTAAAGAAAATTGGGATTTTCCTCGAAACTTCAAAATCGCGATTTGAAACGTCAAAGTTCGCAACATTTAGGCAAAGAGGCTAAAACAAATATGGTTTACGTAAAGAAAATGTCACAAGAAGAGTGTTCTGTACACCCTTAAGTTTCCGCTTCAACAGTCATTGTGCTTCATTTTAATAAAATGTTTACAGAAAATTGATTTCAAATAGACCCTTTGTCTGATGCTTTGGCTGCAGGTTTTGTTAAATTTTTTAGCTAATTTTCGTAGAAAAAAATTCGATATATATATATATATATATATATATATATATATATATATATATATATAAATATATATATATATATATATATATATATATATATATATATATATATATATATATATATATATATATATATATATATATATATATATATATATATATATATATATATATATATATATAGACCGCGACTTTTGATATTTAAAAAGATTTCTTCAAATGAGCGCAAACTAGGCCCCCTAGAATCCATATCCAGGTTAACTTTCAGTTTTTATCTGTTTACATATATACAGGGTGACAGATTTCTACGGTCAAGCTCAATATTATTGTTGTTATACAAGATACGAGAAAAATTGGAAACGTTAATTACAGGGTATCTTAAGCTGCATCTTATAAAACTATTTTGACAATCACAGGATGGTCCATAAGTCGTTGGTGATCCCTACAATTGTTTTTTGCAAAACCCTTATGTTATTGCATTTTTTATCGAAATATGATACATGTTTATAAGAAAAAAATCGAGACGTAGTAAGTGCGTTTTGGTAGCGATTTTTCACAAAATCCTTCAAATTTTAATAACTCAATTTGTTATTAACCTAAGGTTTGTTGGCTAGGAAACCAGGTTTCTCGGAAACATTTTAGGTTTATTTTGGAAAATTTTTTGTACCTTTTCAAACATTAAGTAATTTTGATCAAATATCGTACATTGTTTCTACTATACAGGCTATATCGGTAACCAGATTGATGCCTGCTTGCATTAGAAAGACCTAATATTTGCTATTAAAAACACTTTTATAAAAATTCACGTCCATGTCGCACTTGCTGCGTGCCGACTTTTTTCCTAATGGAACAGCCTATGTTTTACGGCAATTTTGAATTCTACGCAAAATATAGGATCCACTTCTAAAGGGGTTCCCTATACCTATCTATTACGGTTTTTGAGGATCATGGCTCTATCACCTAATTCATTTGACAGTTTTGAATAGTTTACATGGTGCTCAAATTATTCTGCTATTTTATGGGTACATTTAACTTCAATTATCTTGGATATTTCAAATACAATACCATGTATTTTATTTATTCATAATTTTGCCATTTTTTTTTAACTGCTAAAGCATTGCTTATACCTAAATATTAATATTTTTATGTGAAGTGAAATTTTGCCAAACATGTCCTAATTTTCTCTACAATCTGTGTTTAACTGTGTACCGTCTTTTTAAGACAAGATGTTTTATCGGTCTGGAATGCCAGTGCTACTTCAGTGTAGTTTAAGTTTTAAATTAACTCAGTATTGTGCACCTGTCAAAATGAAACAATTCGCTTCAAGAAAGAATCGATATGATATTAATTATCGGAGAATAGAAAAATGTTTCCTAGCATCAAGAATATATGTTGCAAAATTCCCGAATAGAAAGCATCCCAAAATGAAAGTATTTGGAAGGGTCCTAAGTATATTTTATAACAAAGGAAGTGTTGGTTATGACAAGGTAACTCTAACTAAACCAGTTACTGGTCATGAAGACAAGTCAACTCCAAGTTTTGCAATCTGTTATTGAAAATCTGAATCCTAGTACTTGAGTAAAGTCACAACAGTGTATGGAGAACTCTTAAAAACATAAATAACAGCCAATCTATATTGAAATGCATCAATATATGACACTCAGAGTTTTGTTTATTGGCGTTGCATTACATCAAAGAAAACAGAGTATTATTTTCTCACGAATCAATATTTCATAATAATGGCGTAGTGAACATACATAATTTTCATTATTATGACGCTGAAAATAAACACTTGTTTCGTATAGTTGATCGTCATTAAAACGTCGGAGTGTTAATGTTGGGGGGGGGGGGGGTGTTGTTGTAATTATAGGCAATTTTGTCGCTAGCCCTTACTGTTTTGTGGGACATCTGAATGGACAAACTTTTTTTTTTAATTTCATTAATGATGATTTTTGGCTGCTTCTCGAACATTTGGCTCTCAGTAAGAATGTGGTTTGAATTAGATGGCGCGCCGACTCATTTTACGAGCATTGTGATAAATTATCTAGATACAAAATTTCAAAATAATTGGATAGGAAGCGGCCTCCTAGATCCCTACAACTAACTACCATAGACTTCTTTATGTGGAGTTATATCAAAAATATTACTTACAGTCCTCCTTTAAGAACCGACGATGATATGAAATTAAAAATTACGAACGCTTTTGCCTCTATCACACCAAACATATTGTGTAGTGTTAGAAGAGCTTTTGAGGACCGAATCAGGCATTGCACGCAACTAGATGGACATCATATTGAGCACTTGCTTTAATAACCTTTCTGGATTCTGATGTTACTGACCTATCTTTAATAATGTTCCTAAGGTTTGATATAAGTACGTTGTTTTTGTTTGTTTATTTCGTTCTATGAAACTGTTTTATACTTATGATATTCTCTTATTTATAAAATTGTACGCTCAAAAATAAATATTTCAAATACGTAGCAAATAACAGTTACTTCTTTCATCTTACTACTTTTTAGTCTTTTTTAAGTTACAGTTCTTATAATAAACATATCTCCTTTGAAAAAACTGTCACGAAGGATGATAAAGAAATGGTATATTAGTTTTGATAAAAGAGAACTATAATGAATGATGAACTTACTTCAGTGGCAGAGAGGAATTAGAAAAAAATTTAAGTCTATAAATAAGTAGATAGGAATTGTCAAATCCTCTGAAAACATGGCACAATTAAACATTGGTTTTAGCGAAAATTAGGACACGTTTGGCAAAATTGTACTTCACATCACAATCCTAACATTTAGGTATATGCAATTCCATAGTAGTTTTAATGAGAATAAAAATTCATTGATTGTTGGTGCCCTTACTTGGTGAAACGGGTCCATAGTACATACAGACTTGGGGACTACTTCTCTGGCTTCACTACGAAAACCAAAACCAACAGTGAAGCCAGAAAAGTAGTCTCCAAGTCTGTATGGAGAATAAAAATGTCAGAAGGATGAATAAATAAAATACAGGGTGCTGTATTTAAAATAACCCAGATAATTGGTGTTAAATGTACTCATAAAAGATAGTTTGAGCACCCTGTAAACTATTCAAAACTGTCAAATACATTAGATGATAGAGTAATAATCCTAATATTTTAGCTTACAGAACAATTTTTCTATAAAATTTTTTGTTATACGTAAATATATTTTTCCAATCCTTCACAAATGTCGAAATTCTAAATATCTGAAAAACCGTAATAGAGAGATGTAAGTAACCTTAACAGAAGTGTTAATGCCGTCAAACATAGGCTTGCATAAGAAAAAAACCTAACTTTGATGTGCTACCCTTTTTGGGACACTGTATACTAATAATTTTAAAATGTATCCACTATTGACCTGTATAACGTTACTTCAAAAAAATATTTTAAAAGTATGCCGTATAGACGTAGTAGTAGTAGCAGTGGTGGGGAGGCCAACGCCAAGCAAGTAGGCCACCATGGGCCCTTTTTTCCAACTTCAGCAGCCCAGTAACCATGCTCTACTCCTCCTCGGTTCCTTCACCAAACCGCCTCGACCTCGAGATAAAGGCCGTGACGGTCTTCAATTGGACAGTACTTACCTGATTCCTCTGCAGAGTCCTTGATCCGAACAATTCTGCTCGAAGACTCCCAAAAGCCTCGCACTCGCACAGGTAGTGGTAGGACGTTTCCTCATCCTCGACGCATTCCTGGCACATGGGATCCCTCTCTACGCCTATCAATGTGAGGTGTCTTCTAAGGGCGCAGTGGCCTGTGAGCACCCCAAGGATGCGGCGAAGCGTAGGTCGACTCGTGGCGAGTAGCCAGACAGCTCTATCTCTGTCCGGCCCCTCCACGAAGTCCCTCGCCCTCCTGCAGCCACCAATTGACCCCCAGTGCCTCTTCATTGCTTCCTCGGTCCACCTGTCTAAGGCGACGGAGACCGACTTCTTACTTATACCTATGGCCGGCTCCGGGTCACAGAACGGCCGCCGGGAACCAAGTCTTGCGCCCGCAGGCCTTCGATGTATATTCCCGCCCCGGAGAATTGTTGGTCCTCCAGCCGCGATACGTCGGTGAAACAGACCAGGCTTGCGGGCTGGAATTTAACCTCATTTACCCTCCACTGATCCCTACTGGGGATCCTGAGGGTGTATGGCGTAGTCAACCTAATATAACCCTCGACATCCCGCACCTTTATGGCGGAAATCGGAATTTCCTTTTCTACCTCCTTGGCGACTCTTGCATGTCTTATTAATGCTCCCTCTCCGCACCATCGCCTCCCTCCTGACACAGATGGAAAGCGGTGGCAGCATCAACAGGACCTCTAGCGCGGCTGAGGGTGTCGTCCTCATAGCGCCTGTGATACCCAGGAGTGCCATCCTTTGGAGTTTGGCCAACTTCCTGCTGGTAGTTTGATTCACACCCCACCACCAAACCAACGCCCCATAGAGGACTCTCGGCCTGACATCGCAGTGTAGATCCAGTGAAGGATCCGAGGATTAACTCCCCAGGTCCTCCCTATCACTCGACGCAGCTGCCAGAGGGTCGCTACTCCCTTCCTTACAACCCGTTCTATTTGCGACCCCCATGTTAGCTTGGAGTCCAGGATCACCCCCAGATATTTGACCTCCCGCCCTAAAGCTAAAGGTTTTCCAAACATCACGGGCACCCTAAACCCCTCTACCTTCCTCTTCTTGGTAAATAGGATCATCTCCGTCTTCGCCGGGTTTACTGAGGGTCCCAGCTCACCACACCACATTTCGATTATGCTACAGGCAGCTTGCATGCACTCACAGACGACGCCGAGGATTTTGCCGGTGATTAAGACCAGCCCATCATCAGCGTACGCCTGGGCGTAGAAACTGTTCTCAGAGAGCCGCTCCACGAGGCCGTCCATGATCAGACACCATAGATGGGGCGAAAGGCAGCTGCCCTGAGGGCAGCCGCCCGTCACCCCGACGTCCAGCCCCCGGCCCCCCAAGGTCAGCGAAACTCTCCTGTCCTCCAGCATGCTCGCCACCCAGCTTATTAGGGACCTCGGCGTTCCCCTTTCCTGTAGGATTATAGACGTGAAAGGCCGTCCCGTTACCGGTGAAACAGCCTGTATACATAGGGTGGTGATAAAAGTTGGAATAATATAAATATCTGTACAAACACGCTCGGACATCTCAATTTTTATTTTTTTAATTCTGCATTTTTGTATCTAATACTGGTGTATCACGTAAACGTCACCTTTTTAAATAGAACACCGTGTATATTATCTTTTTTTTTTTGGAAATTTCTAGATATATTTTATCTATGATGCCATATACTTATCTTCAACCGTTTACGAATTATTGATAATCGAAAATTATACATCACTGTAACACCGCTGGTGTAATTATGACCCATCTGATTTTAACTACGCTTGCGACAAACCGGAAAGTTATCCCAGATATTGTTACTAACGCCCAAATACAACTTGTGGGTAGATCGGGACATTGTGAAGCTGAAAACAGGTTAAGGTTTCAACAAACAAAAACACTGGGACAATTCGATTTTAATTTTTCATAGGAATGTCTATTTTCATTTTTCAATAATCCGTAAACAGTTAAAAATAGGTATAGGGCATACAGTAAAGATGTCTAGGATTTTCAAAGGAATAAGTGGTAAGAACGTGTGCCTCTGAACCGAAGGGTACTGGGTTCGATTCCCAAGGTTTGTCTTTCACATTTTCAGTAAATCCCGTAAAATTGCCATCAACCGAGGTTGCGGAATTGTATTTGAGCAAGTTGAATGTCTCCTAGTTTCGCCCTTCGGAGGGGGATAAAACCGTCAGTCCCGTGACCGTGCGATGTGCCGCACGTTGAAGATCCCTACCCGCCTCGCAGAAAGGCAAGAGTTTGGCAAAGTTTTTCGGATAGTGAGGTGAAACTGCTCCCTGGCGTCGGTGATTGGACCTACTCGCGGAAATAAACCGACGTTAAAGTACAAAAAAATATATTTTCCTAAATTATGGATTAAACTCGGCAATGAATTTCCTACAAACTTTTTTATGTACAATTTCATGTCAGATTCTATGCAGATCACCCTGTGCACATTGTTTTTATTTATTTTCTTGCCCTGCTTACAGTATTTTTTTGAACTTGAACGTCGGTCTATTTCCTTGACTATGGCCAATCACCGACACTAGCAGTTTCACCTTACTCTCCTGGAAATTTTGCCAAATCCCTACCATTCTGTAAGCGGGTAGGGATCTTTAACGTGTCCAACATTGCATGGACACGGGACCGGCGGCTTTATGCCCCCTCCGAAGGGCGTAACGTGCAGATATTCAGCTTGCTCAAATATAATGCCGGAGCCTCGGTTGATGTTAATTGTACAGTATGTACTGAAAAAGCGAAAGGCAACCCTGAGAATCTAACCCAGTACCCTTCGGTTCAGAGGCGCACGTTCTTACCCCTGGACCACCGAAGCTCTGCTTACACTATTTGAAACCATTACTACCACGTTACGAAATTGTATGGTATTATTATACATTAATAACAACATGAACGTAATATTACGCGAATAATGAAAAGCAAATAACTGTGTCTCTGTAATCGATATCTCTCTTTAAAAAATGGTTTGTGTACTTACTGTTTATAATGTCCATAATTCTATCGATTACTTGATAATATATAGACCTCAAAACTTTGCTATTAAACACTCTATATCACGCCAAACCTCCATAAGCATCAAGTATTTATGTATATCGAAATCACCTCGATTAGTCACTCTAACAAAAATTATAGGTACAATTTCTAAAAAACTTTCCGCTTGTCGCAACAACACAGGGAGTAGTCAGGTTTAAACAGAGGAGATAGTCGAAAAATGTTTATAATTTAAGTATCAGTCACATGAAATTCACTGCCAATTTAATTGAAACGCGAATTAGACTTGTTTGTTTCCGTCGAAGACACGCAAAACCAGTATAAAGGCCGCCGCTATTGTCTTCTTTATAGCTTTGTTGGCCCCGCTTGACGTTTACAGAATAGAAATTCTTATCTTGTTAAAGGCAATTCCTGCTAAATACGGGATTCGTCTGAATTTTATGAGTCGCTTGTTTTCAACATAAGAGTTTTAATTAATGTATCCGCAAGATGAAATGAATATTTTATTATTTATGCTCCAATATTGGTCGCAAGATCTTTCCCTAATTAGAAGGGTTTATGTTCTGGTGTATTAATAAACTATCAAATTAAATGCAAGTCTTTTGTTGAAGGTTTGTTGCTCACTGAAAATGGAAGATAAAATAAGTGAAAAATATTTTTGAAGCAAAACTATTTAATTTTCATCATAGTCTTGCACTTGGTCGTGGTACAAAATATATTTTCTAACTATGTATTTCACCCTGTATTGTTATATCGGACTATATCGCCAACGTCTCAATCGCGGGCAACCGATTGCTGGCAAAGGCCATTCTGGTGGCTGACAACATATTTAAGATTTTAAAAATACAAAGGTTTCAAAATCATAGAAGCTTTCGTAAATTTTGCAAATTCTCATAATAAATACAAGCAGCGGTTACACTGCGGTAAGCAATCTGCCGCCGACGTCAACATGCCCGAATGCGCTATAACTGATCATCGATCTAGTGTTTTAGCACGATCTGGGTCGTTTTGAACGGGATAAATGCCCATGCCGCGGCGACATTTCGCTCAGTTTAAAACTGAACGGCATAACCAACGTCCAGCGGTTGGGTTAGTGGAGAGGAATAAAAAATATTATGGCGAGCAGTAGTAAGAAGGTGATAGCATGCCATTTTGATTCAGAATAGGAAGAAAAATACTTTTTTACAGAAGCTAAAAGTAAAAATGTATGTTTTTTATATAATACTTCTATCTCCGTTGCCTAAAGGAAATATTGAGAGGCATAATAAAACTGTACATTGGAATTTTGAAAAATCATTCCCATTACAATCTGCCACCAGAAAGGAGAAACTGTAACAATTTGAAAACCAGTTAAATGGACAACCGTCAATGTTTTTAAAAACATTCAAAAAAATAAGGCTGCAACTGAAGCATCATACGGTGTGTCCTCAATAATTTCACAAAAGAAGAAACCTTGTCAAGACTGGGAAATGATAAAACATGCAGATTCGTTATTTTCCAACTTTAGAAATAAAGACGAGATAGTATGAGCTATACAATCTATGTAACTTTCTGCTTATGATATTTTTACAGTTGAGAACTGACTTAGATAACTGTGTTTATTTTGTCACTGCAACTGGATGAACCAACAGATGTGGTTGACACCTCTCAGGTGGCCTTGTTCGTTAGGATGATTTTTAGTGATTTTACGATTAAAGAGGGTACTTTTAAGTTTATTCCACTGAAAGAACATAGTACTGGACTGAAGTTGTTTTCTCATTTCAAAATATTATTTCATCTGAGAAAATTTCAATATTAAAAATGGTGGGCTTGACAATCAATGGCGCTCCAGCTATGGTGGGCTGTGATAAGGGTCTGGTAGTGTTATGGCGTAAAGATGAAAGTTTTCCGCAATTTCGCTGTTACCACTGCATTATTCATCACAGCATACTATGACAGTAAATATCATGTAGATAGTTTCCAACTTGAAGGTTAACTTCATTTTTTAACATAGGTCTTTTTTTTCGCGGTTATGGCCACTCACCAACGCCAGGAAGCAGTTACGCCTGACGATCCTGGAACTTTTGGTGGATTTTTAGGGAGCTTTACGTGCCCAACCTCGCATGAACACAAAACCGACAGCTTTACACCCCCTCCAAAGATCGGAACGTGCAAGACCTTTAACTTGCTCAAATACAACGCCACAACATCAGTTGATGTTAATGTTACAGTATGTACTGAAAAAGTGAAAGAAGAACCCTCGGATCGAACGCAGTATTCTTCGGTTCAGAGGCACACGTTCTTACCACTGAACCACCGAGGCTCTAAGGTAAACTCCAAAAATCGTTTTAAGGATTTCAACGCACTAGCATTAGTGGCGCAATTTGTCGTTCCACCCTTCATGAAAATTTATATCCAAGAGTTTGCAACTTTTGTTATTCAAAACTTTGACGATGATATCGCTGCAACAGAAATGGAAGTGATTGCGTTTCAAAAATCACAAAATCGGCATACGAAGGATTGCTGTAATCGTAAGTTGTCCAGTTGATGTTCGGCATATTAAAGTCACCCAGAATAATGAGGCTCTCCAACATCGATTTCGCTCTGACGACATTCACAAGTTGCTGGTCCGCTTGCAGAGAAGAATTGGGAGGTATGTAAAACACTGCCAGATGGAAAACGAAATGGACTCAGCTAACCTAAGCGAAAAGCAGCTGCCCTGAGGACAGCCGCCCGTCACCCCAACGTCCAGCGACCCTCAAGGTCATCGAAAGTCTCCTGTCCTCCATAATGTTCGCCACCCAGCTTATTAGGGACCTTGGCGTTCCCCTATCCTGTAGGGTGGTACACACCGTATCCGTCCTTGCCTTATCAAAGGCCCCCTCCACATCGAAGAACACGGCTAATGCGCTCTCCCCGTAGTGTAGGGCCTTTTCCACCTTCCATGTCACAGCATGGAGCGCCGTTTCCGTCGACTTCCCCCGGTGGTACGCGTGCTGACCTTTATGGAAGGGGTGATCCTTTAGGATCCCTCCCCACATAAACCTATCTGCTATATTTTCTAATGCCTTAAGCAGGAATGATGTAAGGCTGATTAGCCTGTACGCTTTGGCCAGCGTGTAGTCCTCCCTTCCCGGCTTGGGAATGAAGACCCCCTAACCCGGCGCCAGGTCTTTGGGACGTAGTCCCACGCCAGGCTGGCCCGGAAAACCTCCCTTATGTTGGGAAGCAGTATATCCATGCCCCTCTGGAGCAGGGCCGGAAAAATCCCATCACAGCCTGAGGACTTGAAAGGAGCGAACTCGCCCACCGCACGGACTATAGAGCCACCCGTGACCACCCCCTCTGCCAGCTGCCAGTCCGCATTCAGGACTGTCCACGGGCCCAGGTCGGCAGCCCCTGTGACGGCTCCACCGCCCGAGAGGTGAACTTCGGCGAGATGACGCAGGGTCTCCTCACCGGTAGGGTCTCATCACCGGTGCTTGTCCAGCTCCCGTCTGGTTTCCTTAAGGATTCTACATTACTGCCTACCTCCTGTTTGAGTACCCTTCAGTTTTCTTTTCCGGTCCAGAGCTATACACTCACACAAGATGTGCTGGGCTGATTCCTCCCCCTCGCCGCAGAGTCTGCATGCGAGGTCCCCTTCGAACCGCCCCATTTTATGCAGGTGTTTCTTGACGGCCATGTGTCCCGTCAAGAGACCTGTTGTGTTTCTGAGCTGTCCTCTGCTAAGGTTTAGCAGCTCCACAGCTCTCTTTGAACTGGGTCCGTCAATTATCGACTTCCCATGTCTGAGCCCTGGACAGTCCGCCCAGTACACTTGAGTACCCTTACCAGCCTGGTTGCGTCCGGCAGGGGGTTGACTTCCCCGCAGTACGCGCTTCAACTAGCTCATTTACTCTGTCGCAGTTACTTCTTAAATTCCCTTCTGGCAGTCCTAAATTCATCCCAGGCCGCTTCACTCGATTCTCGGACGGCTCGGTTTAAGGCCCTTCGAGTCCTCCCGCGTAGTACGGCGAGATCCCTGTTCCACCATATGACTTTGATGGACGGTTTCCCGCTAAGTGGTGACGTGGCCTCGTAGGCTGCCATTATTCTACCTTTTTGGGGCTCAACCTCACTATCTAATGCCTCTGTAGAGAGTCTTCTCCCCTCTGGGCTCTTTGGCGACCCTCCGACGCCTATTACGTAGGTATCCCTTCCTTGGATTTCTCCTGGGGCGAGTGTTCTCACGGTCCACATCCAATTCAAAGCTGATCATACGATGATCAGACATTGATATGTGTTCCGTCACCCTCCAGATAGATATATCCTCCGTATTTCCTCTGCTCGCTAGCGTGATGTCGATCACCTACTACCGGATGCGATTGACAAACGTTGGAGCTGTACCTCTATTTAATACCTCTAGGTTCGTTGTAGCCAAATACTCTAGTAGAGCCTCACCGCGTGGGTTGGTATTTGTGCTGCCCCACAATCTGTGGTGAGAATTGGCGTCGCACCCTATTATCAGTTGTAACCCATGTTCCCTCGCGAAATCGACGATACGCACAAATTCCTCCGATGGAGGCAGCCCCCGCCGATCGTAGGGAACATAAAGGCTGCACCTCATAACCTTAAGCCTTATATTAGGTCACGTAACTTTTATCGGGGTTGTTCCCAAGAAATTTTTCTTGTTTACGTTGTTTTTGTTTATGCGCTGAGGTTGTTTGTAGGCATGCAGAAAGGGAAGGAGAACCCCTCGATGAAGCAGCGAAATAATATTTTCAATTTATGTTTAAATTGTAACAATTCAATTCAATTGTTAATCATTTGATTTGTTTAAAATGTTTTTCCAAAAATGAATTTGAGGTTGCTTTGTTTGTGAGTTTCACAAACAGAGCTACAATATTTTATCATTTTCACACAGTAGTGTGGAAAAAGCAACGGTAAATAAGCGTTGAACAGGGTCTGGGTGCAGCAAGAACGTTATGGTAGAGAATTTTTGTAAAAATATTTCAAATCTGGTAACTCAATTACCCTTGAAGCTAGAATCTTCAACCTTGAACCATAGTAAAACCGATGCAAACGCACCGTGGGTACTAAATTAAAGAAAAATAACATAATGAGCTTCGCGGATAACTATAAATTTGTTTTAAAAAACCTTTTTGTGTTGTTTTGTTTGCAAAGACTAGTTCTATTGGGTTGACTAAAACAAAACCATCCAAGCAGTTAATAAGAAAAAATACCTGCTATATTTATAATTTCGCAGGTACATTCCCTTTGTAAATAATTAATTTTTTTCCGGAAAATTTTTGTAACTTTAATGAAATTTGTAAAACAATTTTTTAACGGGACTTGCAGTACTTACATACATATATCTACCAAATTTTAATTTTCCATCTTCATAGAAAATAGAAATTTCTTCAAATAATTGCTAACTGGGACCTCTAACTCGATCTTGAAGGTCCGTTTAAATTCAGAAAATTAGTTTTAATAATATACCTTACTAATAGTGTACAATTGATATGAAAATTCACTACTATAATGCACTTGCTGCGTATCGTACTTTTTAGTTAATTTTCTTTTAAAAAGTTCACTAATGAGGAGATCCTGATTTTTGAATTTTGAAAAAATTCCTTCAAATGAGCACTAATTAGGCTCCCGAGGACACATATCCGGGGTCATCTTCAATTTATATATATATATATATATATATATATATATATATATATATATATATATATATATATATATATATAACTCAAAAACTAATGAGCCCATTTTGATCAAATTTAGTAAGTAACTCCCTTTTGTCAGTGGCTTGAATAGGTTCTTTACCCAGGGAAATCTGCTCAGTTGAAATAGATTAAACAATGATTTGTTTTAATTTGACAGGCGGATTCCCCCGATCAGTATCAGTTCTCAGCTGACCTTAAATGTATGGAATTTCGACCACGAAATTATAATGCATGTTTGTAAGAAAATAAATTCGGGACTCAGCAAGTGCGTTATAGTAGCGAATTTTTATTGAATGCCCCAAAGTTAAATAGCTCAATTTGCTATCAACCTATAAGGTTTGTTGGCCAGGAAACTAGTTTTTTCAGGAACATGTTAAGTTTATTTTCGAAAAATTTTTGTACATTTTCAAACAGTAAAGTTATTTTCATGTAATATGGTACATTGTTTGAACTATATATGTTATACTGGTAACCAAATTTGATGTCTGCTGTCTTTAAAAAAACACATATTTGCTATTTAAAACATTTTTATGAAAATTTATTATCATAACGCCTTTGCTGCGTTCAGAATTTTTATGATTTGGCAGGTACATTCCCTTTGTAAATAATTAATTTTTTCCTGGAAAATTTTTAAAACCAATGAACTTTGTAACACATTTTTTTAAAGAAACTTGCAGTACTTACATACCTATATCTACCAAATTTTAATTTTCTATATTCATAGAAAATAGAAATTTCTTTAAATAATTGCTAACTCGGGCCTCTAAACCGATCTTTAAGTTCCATTTAAATTCAGAAAATTAGTTTTAATAATGTACTTTACTAATAGTGTACAATTGTTATGAAAATTCACTACTATAAATTGAAATGTCATTTTTGGTCTCGTACAAAATTTACAATTTCGGCAAAAATATGGGTAGTTGAGAATGGTTTACAGTTGGAAAAGTATTATGGAGTGATTAGTATCAATTGTAAATGGACGTATCAGGTAAAACATTAGAAGAACGAAATGGAACAGGAAAGAAATTTTTTGGAATGTCAAAATTTTAAGGTTGTTGAATTTGGAGTGTTGTCAAGCAGTTTTGGATGCAACTATGTATATAAAATTATGTTCATATTCACCACAAGTCTTAGACTTATTGAATAAACATGTATAATTTTAAGCGATAAAGGTAATAATAATAATAATAATAATAATAATAATAATAATAATAAAAATAATAATAATAATAATAATAATAATAATAATGCATTTGCTGCGTATCGTACTTTTTTATAAGTAAACTCACGTTCGAAAAGCTTGAAGAATCCCATATTTTAGCTAAAGTCTCTACTATGCTCAAAAGATGGAGCATCTAACAAACTACCAGCTCTGCTACATTATTAGTTGCCATATTTAGTTTAATACTATGGTAAGTGAAATTTGCTGTTATTCCGTTAAGCACTGAGGTACTGATTCTCAAGAACATTGTTTAACATTGAATAGTTTATATCCTAACTTGTCTTGATCGACTGTGTCTTGTTCAATACCGTTAATTCAATTTTTATTGATATTTACTATAGTTTTGACAACCCTTACTTACGTTATTTGTATTTCAGGATGGTACTTATAGATAGTATCGGAAGTATATATATATATATATATATATATATATATATATATATATATATATATATATATATATATATATGTTGTATTGATATTTGGCAATATCAAACTAAATATATCAGCTACTTACAAAATACTTAAGGTGCAGGTGTTTTCATATATCCAAGGAAGCCAAACTGTAGCATAGTTTTGCATCATTTGTCAAATAGGCATGTCCGAATAAGGATCTGCATTATTAACAGCATTAATCTAAAATTACAAAATTCTGAAGTTAATAAATGAAATAAGATATGAATCCTTAAGTAATAAACAGAGCAAATAATTCGTAGATTAACCATAAATACAGTTAAAACGTACTGAAAACAGATATAAACACTCCAGTTTAATCAAGTTTAAAAGACTTTGGATTAAGCTACAATGAGACATTTAAAATTTAGTGAAATGTAGCGAGAAATCAAGGTAAACTGTTAAATAAAGAGGTGAAAATTGATTATAAATAATAGTTAATAATATTTTGTTACAGATAAGATTTGAAAAGTAATTTTGTTAGTTATATGAATATGTTTTAGTAATATTAAAGTTTATCCTAACCTGTTAAAATGTTATAATATCCAAACGCCCCTATTTAAACTTTGAAAATTAGTTATATATATTTTAAGTATTTTAAGATGTTTTTGTTGATGTTTGTGAAGTAAGGTATGTCAGGTAAAATGAAAGTGGGGATCAGTGAATTTGACAATAACATTGAATGCAAATTTATTCTGAAGTTTCGACGTGTACATATACAAAAACCAACATGTCTATGATCAGGACAAATGACAGATAACATATATATATATATATATATATATATATATATATATATATATATATATATATATATATATATATATATATATATATATAGTTTGCTTTGGTTTGAATAATCTTAAAGACAGCAATTGAATCGCTCTCTTCAATTTGGGTCGTCGTAAGAATAGGATGTTAGAGCAGTTCAGCAAAGAAATTAAATGAAAATAATTATTTTCATCGGCAAAGTATAGTTTTAAATATGTGGAAAGTTTAAAGCAATAAATAATGTACCTTCTTAAGTAGAAAGGAAGTTTAAAAATCAGTGCTACAAGAAGAATATAAAATATCCAAATAATTGTTGTTGCAGAGGACGCCAAATTTTCAAATCAGAAGCTTACAAGATGGCTGCATAGTAACCAGCCGAGAATCAGCGGTCGTCAAGGGAATAATTTAGAAGTTTTAAGGTACCAAATTCTACATTACCTAGACAGGCCTGAAATGTCAATGCATTTCAAATTTTTGAAAGAATAAATCGAAATAATAAATTCAAACACAGGAATGATAATTGGTACCAATAAATGTACATTAACCTTTAATTTAGGTATTAATATAAATAAGAAATTCATTCATATTTTTAAATTAAGCAGTTTTGAAAAAGCGCAAACAAATTTTTCTTTGATAATAAAAAAATATATATATAAATAAAAGAACTCGAGCAACTTTTGTAATTTACTGAATAAGTAAGGCTGTTATATTTTTGTCATATGATTTGTTAAACTTTTATACATACAAAATTTTTTAGAATAAAATCAACATAAATAGAATTAAAAGCATTGTTATTATTTGAGGAAGTTTATAAAATATTATATATATATATATATATATATATATATATATATATATATATATATATATATATATATATATATATGTATATATTTGGTTAAATCATATAAAGGAAAATGAATTCACTACATACCCTAGAAGTATGGGATCAATAGCTGGGCAGATTTAAAAACAATTAAAAGGTTATCAATATAATTAGCACCCAACAAAAGGATATAAAGAAAAATATACCAATTTAAGTAGGTAGAAATTAATTTAATTAACACCCAATTGAAAATATACACTTGGTAAACAAATAATCAAACCGTATCTCCAATTTATCTCCAAAATATAAGCATTATCATTTTAATTGACGCCTAACAGTGTGGCATTAAAATAGAAAAAATATACTTAGCAAACAACCAATTAATATAAATCAATTAATCAATATATATATATATATATATATATATATATATATATATATATATATATATATATATATATATATATATATATATATATATATGTAGCCAGATTACCAGACTTTTTCAAAGTACATATAATCAATTAAAATGCACGCTCCCAAAATTAAAGCTTTCATATTGACATTCATATCAGTAAGGTAATATACACCCAGAAGATCAGCATCTGTAAACAGTTCCCTGAACAGCCCGCTCCAATGTTTACAAATTTTCGCTACCTGTGTCGTTCCATCGGGGGAGAAAACCTTAAATTCTACATCGTGTCTGGGCATGACGCAATGAAATAACTGGCCTTTAAGTTTGAAAACCGTTTCCCCATCTGGAGTAGCAATATCGAGTCTGCTATTTAAGCTCCATGTTTCCTTGACTGTACCAATAACTGTACCAGGTGGAGCACTTACTATCATTCCATCTAACAAAGTGCAGGAGAATGGAACACGTTTAAGGTGTATGACTTCAATTCCGCCCCTATCTAAAATCATCATTTCAAATGGTCTGTCATTTCCGAGGCATTGTCTTGCTACCCATTCTGAGTTTTCTGCTGCGTAATATATATCTTGTCCATTGCCGTCCTTTATTTTATATATATTGTTCAGTTCGACGCCGCTAATCATTTCAGCTATTTGAAGTTGCTGATCAACAATTACTTGGCTGCACTCCGAAAGGGCTTCTAATCCTGGGGAAATACTCATTTTCACCTAGCTAATTATTATTCAGTTGTTCGTTTACAAACATAATAAACGTTAATTTGAATGTAAGAAGCACTAAAATTTTGGAGAGTTGTCTTGCTCCCAATTGTATAAAAACATTCGCTTTGTGAGCTCTGTTATACGACTTAAGACACTGTTAACAGTATTTATTATTTATTTACTCATACGTCGATCTGACTGTCTGTCAAGTACATGCATGATATAATGACTTAGAAGACATATGATATTGCGCATATGCCCCACCCCCTCATGCGACGTCACGTGGTGAGTAACGTTACAGAAGTCCAACTACATACTTAAAACAAAGTCATTCTCAATCAAAAAGTTTCTATACGTCAGTTTAATGCGGTTGAAGTTACGCCTATATTGTCTTTTTCAAATAATATAGATCGCAGCACTAAATTTAATATTTTCCATTTTTATTACTTCCAACTGTATGCACTTAAATATTAATAAAATACGTAATTTGTTAAGAGGTTGTGATGAAACGTCAAACCCCTCTGTACGACAGCATATTATTGTTGCATTGGACTCACCACTTGACACCATGCGCGTGACAGGTCTAAAAGTAGGTAGTCTGAATATCATATCTCTCGTTATTTGTATCATGTTTATTAGGGCTCTAGTTCGGACATCGCATATAGTAGATGTCGCTAGTAGTGCTACCATTCTACTGAATAAGCTGTTCAGTGCGCCATTTGATCATACATTCAAAATTAAAATGTTTTGAATGCAAACAAGTTTTTGTTCGCTTCTAGTTCTTTCATTGTACGGGGCTTTCATTAATTCCCGAACCCCAGGTGACCGCTTAAGTTAGGCAACCCGGCATACACGGTTGTACAACCTGTATTAATGAAATCCCTAAGATTCCAGTGTTGTCTCATATTTCCTTTGGGGTTTTATAAAAAATATAAAAATTATAATAAGGTGAAACAGTAAATGTCTTAAATGTATTTGTTATTTAGTATTTTTAACATCAAATCTGTTCATGTATGGTTTACTGTTATTGATTGTGAAAAAAATAAATTAAAAACAATGAAATATTACTTTTATTTTGTATAGATATCAAAATTTTGTAATGTACGTAAACAAATTAAGGTCTTATTATTTAAACTTCTAATTTACGGTTTTAGGAATGTGCATTGAGTAATATTGAACAAATATGTACCTGTTTGGGCAGATTACCGACAGACAGATTTGGTAAGGCTTGGTTAAATATCGTCAACAACATAACCTTAACATACCTACACTTTTAACTTACGTAAAAACGGAATGAAAATGCTAAGTTTTGATAAAAACAGTTTATTTTTATTGTCCAACAGATAGAAAATTATTTGAAGAAGGTAAACACTGGTCGAACTTGGAAAATGCACAGTATACATACAAAATAACCGTCAAAAGGAATTGAGCGCCAATGGACTGAACTGTCAATTGATTTAGTAACTTTAGGGTCCCTAGTCTAGTGGTTTTTTTGGTTACTTTTTGGACTGCCAACTCATAAAATCATATTCCACTAAGAGAGAGACAGAATCCGGTCACGTGGGGTTCGGGAATTAATGAAAGCCCTGTATAATTATTATATAAGTTTGTTGCTAAACGTTTCTTTTAATTAAGTTTTAGCTATATTCACTTTTAGTGGATACTTTACAGTGTTTTCATTGTTCGTCGGTTTTGTGTTTTAAAGGTGCGTTTTTTTTTGTGAATCAAAATATGATCGTTATCACAAGCTTTGTGTTTAAACAATCATGTAATTTCAATTCTATTTTCAGTTTTCTTATCAAAAAAGCAATGTGCTTTCATAGTTCAATGTGTTTTGGTGAAACATAATTACAACTGTTTTAGTTTTCAGGCAAGTTTAGAACGTTTTAGTTGTTCATAGGTTATAAGTAAATAACGTTTTCTTACAGAAGCTTTGTGGACATAAATATGATACCAACCAAGAAAACGATTTATTGTTGTGTTCCGGGGTGCCTGGATTTATTTAGCAAAAGACATCGCTTTTCGTTGAAATCATCAGAAGACCATTTTGATGATTGGGTGAAAGCTGTACAAACCCCTAAGATGCTTGGTTTATATTCACAAGCCATTTACGATAGATTTTATGTTGGTGATCGTCATTTCGTTGATGAGGATAAAGCACCTGAAATGAGAAGAGGCCTGAAAAGAACTGCTGTTCCCATATTACATCTGCCTTTGAGTGAGTATTCATATATTTTAAAGTGTAAATAAAAATTTCTATTTATAACTATTTCTAAGCCTGATAGTGTACACTGTTGTCAGATGAATATTACCAAGTGTCATTTTTAATAAATAAGAAAATTAAAGGTGCACAAATGTTTTTCTAATAAATGACAATATGACGTCATTTATACATACCCTAAAAGAAGAAAAAAACAACCTTGCCATACATTGTAGTCATGTGAGCATATAAATGTAATATTGTACAAGCACCAGACTGCTGTAATATACCTACCTATCGATAAGGAATGGAAATATATACTTCATCTTACTTTCAGAATTAAAATGGTTTTCTAATAAATGTAGTAGTAAAACTGTTCTAATAAAACACGAGTGTATTTTGTCTTGTTTGATTTTCCATAAATGTTATCAATAGTAAAAACTGAAGCTGTAAGTGTTAGAAGGTTCAAATTGCCAATTAATTTTTCCTGTGATTGCAAAGCTTAAAACAGGCGTATGTGTGTTACTAAAACATAACTTGTTTTGCTTTCACTATAAAAATCATTAAAAGAAAATTATTTGACTAATTTAACCTCTTTACTGGCAATATTGTTCAAAATGTTAGCATTGGCGTTTCCCTTTCATAGGGAGTAGTCTGTGGTGTATGTATATGGTCTTGGACTTTCCAACACCCGTCACTTCCTGTCAAGCAATTTGGTTCTATTATGGCAAACTAATCTTATAGTGCTTATAGTTACACCTAATCGGATAGGACGCGAGATTCCAAGCTCTAATTATTAAATGGTGATGAAGCAGTGTAATTTTTAGTGTTTCGTAACTATTGTATATTTAGCACTAAGACAAAGAAGCTATCAAAAAATAATAGTCCTAATCCTACTAAAATTCTACCTTCTTTTGGTTCAACACTTTTGGCTGTGTCGTAAAATTAGGGCAGGGGGGGGGGGAGGTGAAAGTCTACTTATAAAAGTGTAAGTAATTTTGGTTCAACCGAACTGGATGTTGTCTTGGGTAAGAAAAGAAAGTTTGTTAAAACGAGATGATAGCGGATCCACATTGTTTTTTTCTGCCCTCGCCTGTTTGAAAAACTTGCTTTCTTTTCAAGTTTCTTTAGAAATTTTAAATACAATCACAAAGTTATTATATCATAATCGGAAAGTGGAATAAATTTTCAAGCGGACAACTGGAAGATTCAATTCGATATCTCCATCAGTTTCGGAGTTATAGCAAAAAGAATAATTAATGTTAATTGATTTTCACATGACCATCCATTCCTGAGATATGGTACTATGGTACATATACCCCCTTAATGAAACATTCTGTATACATATATATATATATATATATATATATATATATATATATATATATATATATATATATATATATATATATATGTGTGTGTGTGTGTGTGTGTGTGTGCGCGCGTGTGTATTTAGGTTTAGGTTAAATTGTGGGTGGGCTATAATGGTCCCTTCACTGCGACCTTAAGTTCTATTGTGGCTCACGCCTAATTGTCTTATATTTCGCCCAACAAATCCAGCCTCCTACACAGGTTGACATCTTTGCCGGCGAAAGATGATATAGATCTTCTGGTAAAAACGTTGTCTTGCCAAAGAGCGGGTGTCTTATTTTTTCCGCAGCTGGACATGAACACAACACGTGCTCTGCTGTTTCGTCTCTCTCCATTCACAGCCGGCAGTGGTAGTGTCATGTATACAGGCCGACTGGAGTACTCAGTTGTCTGTTTATCCCTAGAAGTTTTTTAGCCCTTGACAGACTGAAAGGCTATTTATGAAGGCCTTAAAGTGTCCTAATCCTAGAAGATGTTGCCATTGTTGGATTGTGATTCTATCTGTCCAAGTCTTTAAGGTGCGTTTTGCTGTGCAAGATGATATCCCCAGCACAGGTTCTGGTCCGATAAAGTCCGCCTGGGCACCACCCCTGTCAAGCGCGTCGGACGCTACATTGCCATCGAGGTCCGAGTGACCCGGTACCCAGACCTCATTGCATCTGCCTACTTCATTGAGGGCAGATTCACAGCTCCATACCCTTTTTGAATTGCAACGGTAGCAACCAAGTATCTTTATTGCAGCTTGACTGAATCTCAATATTTTTTTATAGATTTGTGTGTGCACTGGTTTTGTATAATTTCCCTTGCACACACCTCGATGGCATACACTTCTGCCTGGTGTATGGGTTCATACTTTTCGCGGCTAGTTGATAATCTTGCATCGGTGTTGCTCCAATATGCGCCGGCTCCTGCCCCCCTATCGGCTTTGGAGCCGTCAGTGTACCAGCAGAGATCGGCCCTCAATAGGGTCGTTTGGGTTCGTTACCAGTCCACCCTTCCCGAAAGGACGGTCTTGAAAGGCAGATCTTCACTGATCTCTGTAGGCATCAAGCCTGAGATCATTCCCAGAGCCTCATGACTCTCAATTTCATCGAGGAGTCCGGACCCACCCAGACCGATTGCCTTCGGCATGCTGTCGGCCTTTTGTTTTAATCTGTACGTTGTCCACCTAGCCTCCCTCTTCAACCAAATGTGAAGAGGTGGAATGTATAGGAGGACTTCCAGAGCGGTTGATAATAATAATAATAATAATAATAATAATAATAATAATAATAATAATAATAATAATAATAATAATAATAATAATAATAATAATAATAATAATATTTATTTGCCCAAAAACACAAAATACAGAAAAAATACAATCGTAGCATTTTACAGGAACGATAAATTATTCATGCATTATAAACATAATTAGGTTTGTGTGTGCACATGAGTAATAAAATAAATATATTAACATAAGCATGAAAATAACATAAAAAAGAGAAGAAAAAATAGAAGTAACTAAACTAAGAAAATAAAAAGCTATGTACACATTATAACCTTAAAGTAGTTTTTCTCCTTTATAAAACCTTATTTATAGAAACAATCACCTATACGTATATCTACAAAAAGCAATTTACAATATTGCAAAAAGCATTAGATAAGTAATTGTTATTAAGAGTTGATCAAAATATACACCCAAGCTTCCAACCAAGACAATGCTCTATGAATTTACCTCTATTTTTTAAGAAACCAACCTTTTAACCATCTGTTTGACTGTTTACCAGTTATACTAAACTGAGACCTAAGGCCTTTTAGTAATTTAGGGCCTACAAATGAAACGTGACCCCGTCTAAAGGTAAAATATTTAAAGGGGACAATCACCGTATTGCTAGAGATACCGCGGATCATTTTATGATGGTTCAGTCTTTGTTGAAAGGTTTTCCTAGAATTCATTAACTTAACCCTCGGTTAGGCGCGTGGTGGTCCAACAGACCACTGCGTCTTTATTTCGCTTATATTTTAAAAACTATTTAAGATAGTGGATTGTACCTTTGTGAGATCTCATAAGTGTTTGTTTACAATCGTATATCAAAGCCGCACCCTCGTAACGGTCCTAGAAGCCCCGCAATTAATGACTAACCAGAGCCGGTTCATGAATAGGTCTACCAGACCTACGCACCCAGTCCCGTTAGTCTTTTACCAGTCAGTGCGAATAATCCTAATGTTCAGTGTGTGTTCTAGTTTTCGTGCTGCCACCGCACAGTTGGATTTTGGGTTTATCGGTGTTAGTAAATAGTACATGAAAATCAATTTAGTTTTTTTGAGGATATATTTTCCCCCTCAGGTTTTTTGAAATTTTACCTTTACACGGTTCTCTAATAAAATGTTTTGACGGTTCTGGCAGGTTTCTAATTCCCGTTTCAATGCCAGCAACGATTTCTACAATATTGTAATCAAATGAAAATAGTTAAACGATTGCGCGAGAACGAATGTTTCTTTTTTTTTTATGTCTACAACACACCACGAGGGCTTACAGCCTAAATACTATCGTACCGTGGGTGTTGACAAGGAGGAAAGAGGCAACTTGTTAATTCTATACTTGAAGGTTTGGAGGTTCGGAGGAGAAGGAAAAACATGTGCCGGCAAGGAATTCCACAACTTGGAAGTCCTCGGGACAAAAGAGCGGGCATAACAGGATGTTCTATGTCTGGTGACCTGGACATTAAAAGGGTGCATTCGCTCTGTTCCCCTGGTAGATCTGCTGGGGGCAGCAGGTGGGGGAATTATGGAGGAAAGCTCCTCTGAGCAGTGCCCGTGCAGATATCTATAAAAGAGAGAGAGGTCACCAACGGCACGTCGGTGGGCAAGGGATGGAAGCCTTTGGGTGAGGGTAGGGTCACCGATGAGACGTATAGCTCTCTTTTGAATGGAGTCCAGGATAGCGAGTGTAGAAGCGGCTGCTGCACCCCAGATGTGGGAGCAGTATTCGAGGTTTGGCCTTATTTGTGAAGTGTATAAGGTATAGAGATTAGTTGGTGAAAAGTATTTGCGAGCCCGGAAGAGGAAACCCAATTTCTTAGCAGCCGCTTCTGCAATTGATGTAACATGTTGGTGCCAATTAAGATTTCGATCCACAGAAATGCCAACAAGAGAAAAGGACTCATTACTTTGAATAACTTGGTTGTTCATTGTGATGGGTCTAGGGTTGCTGTATCTCTTGTGAGAAAGAAAGCAAGACTTAGTTTTGGTGGGGTTGAATTGTACAAAATTTCTACTTCCCCAGTCTAATATTTTTTGGAGGTCTACGGAGACAGAACCCTCCATGAGTCTGCGATCCTCATCTAATTGGGCTAAAGAGACAGGCTTAGAATATTGTATGTTTGAGTGGAGGGTGCTGTCGTCCGCGTAACTGTGAACTGGGTTGGATGTGCTAGAGAGGAGGTCATTGATGTGGAGAAGAAACAAAGTAGGGGCTAAAGCTGAACCTTGAGGAACTCCTGCATTAATTGGATACAGTTTAGAGGAATGGCCATCCACAACAACAGATATGCTCCTGTTGGAGAGGAAATTTGCTGTCCAGGTACAGAGTTTTGGTGGTAGGCCATAGGCCGGAAGTTTATTAAGCAGCGCTGCGTGCCAGACCTGGTCGAATGCTTTGGATATGTCTAGAGCAACAATCTGGGATTCACCGTGTTGTTCCATAGACTTGCTCCAAGAATGGGTGACAAAGGAAAGGAGGTCGGCAGTCGATCTGCGCTGACGGAATCCATACTGCCTGTCGTGGATTAGACTGTGTTTTTCAAGAAATTTTCGTAGTTCGGTGTTTATATACTTTTCCATCACTTTAGAGATGACTGAAAGGAGAGAAATAGGCCTGTAGTTGCTAGGAAGCGCTTTGGATCCTTTCTTGGGGATGGGTTGTACTCGAGCAGTTTTCCAGTTACTAGGGAATATGCCTTTATTGTAAGATATCTGAAACAGACGAGTCAGGACAGGAGCAAGTTCTGGTGCTCATTTTTTGAGAACAATTGCTGGGATCTCGTCAAGGCCAGAGGCTTTCCTGGTATTAAGAGAAGAGAGCATCTTTCGTACCTTTTTAGTTTTGAAAATGATATCAGTCATTTTATGCGCGACATTGGGGACTGTTGGTGGTTGAACATTTGGAGGTGGGTTGAGAGTAGAATTTCCGGCGAACAACGAAGCAAAAAGTTCAGCCTTGCCCAGGGCGGTAGAAACAATTTCATCACCTGAGACGAGAGGTGGGAACGTGCTCTTGCAGAAATTATTTCCAATAGACTTAGCAAGAGTCCAGAAGGGTTTGCCGCCGTTGGAGCTTGAGAGGACTTTGTTTTTGATGTGGTTATTAAACGAGTTTTTTGCCTCAGAACGAATGCGGTTTCTTGCGTCGTTGAATGCTTGACGATTTTCTTGACTGGGATTGTGTAGAAGCGTTTTGTGAGCTTTAACCTTTTCAAGTCTGGCCTTGTCACAGGATTTAGAGAACCAGGGCTTTTGAGTGGCTGAAGAGGTTTTCTGTGTACGTGGAATAAATAATTCCATGCCAGCTTGGATAATTTCGGTGACGTTTTGTGAGATATCAGAGGGGTCAGGATGAGAGAAGCAGACAGACGCCCATGTAAATGAGGAAAAGTAATCCCGCATTTCGTCCCAGTTTGCGGAGTTGTAGTGCCAAACGATACGTGGGTGTGATGACTGTGTGACCTCGGGTTACATTGCACAGGAAGCAGTGACCATGCCGTGGTCTGATATCTTATAGCATTCAGGATTTGTAGTAAGAAGGAGGTCCAAGGGATTTGAGCTGTGTGTTGGGATACGAGGAAAGTAAGTAGGTTGCTGAACCATATTGGCCAAAGAATTGCTGACTGCAAAGGCCTCCGCTGCTCTCCCTTGTGGATCGGTTTTTGAAGATCCTAGCCATTCCTTATTATGGACATTGAAGTCGCCAAGAATAGTGACCTCGGAGGAAGGATATTCAGAAATCAGATAGTCGGTTTTTTCAGAAAGGTAGTCAAAGAGCTGGACAAAGTTGTTGTCAGAAGGTGACCGGTAAATGCAACAGATGAATTTAGTTGCAGCCCTGAGAGAGAGTTTTATCCATAGTATGTATTTTAGTATGTTAAAGCAGGTAAAGGCAACAAGGTAGTGATTTTGGACAAAAACGAGTATAAGGATAGAGGTTATAACGCCATAGCGACAGCACCGTATAAAAAACTAAATAAAAACCCGTTACCAAAAATGATTTCGGACGTTAAAAATAGTCTAAAAAGTTGTCACAACCTCATATCGAAAGATTTAGGAAGACAGTTACAAGTTTCTAATCCGAAAGTCCCCAAGAAGTACGGTCTCACAAAAATTCATAAACCGGGAAAATCAATTAGACCTATTGTTTCGGCTATAGATTTCCCGACATATAATTTAGCAAAGTGGCTGACAAATGAGTTTAAAGCCTTGCCCGTCAAACAGAAAAGTTTTTCAGTAACAAATTTACTTGAATTTATTAATAAGATTGAAGAGGTTAAATTGACTGAAGGCGAGGTTTTAATTTCATTCGATGTAACCTCATTGTTTCCTAGCGTTCCCACAGAGCAAACTTTAAAGTACTTAGAGCAGTTGTTAAAAATGAATAACATAAATGAAAATGTCTGAACAGAATATTTAACTTTAACAAGCCTTTGTATCAAACAAAATATTTTTCAGTTCAACAATGAATTTTTTGAACAAACGCAAAGTACGGCAACGGGCAATCCGCTATCGCCATTTATTGCAGACCTTTTCATGAGCAGATTTGAAACAGATCTTGAAAGTGAAAGTAGTTATTTTACTAGAGTGTGGTTTCGTTACATGGATGATATTTTCGAAGTGTTTAACACAAACATTTGCAAAATAGAGGATTTTATTGCCAGATTAAACAATAAATTTGATTCTAGAAAATTTAGCGACAAATTAGAAATTGATAAAAATTACCCTTTCTAGATGTACAAGTTATCAAGAATAAAGACAATTTAGAATTCGATGTCTATAGAAAGTAAACCACTACTATAAGCTACATTGCGAACGACTCACATCATACGTACGCACAAAAAATGGCCAGTCTGAATTTTTCAGTAAATCGGTTAATTAATTTTCCTTTAAAAAAAGTAGATATACCAAAGAATTAGATTGTATTGAGAACGTGGCCGAATATAACGGATACACTGCTTGCCTAGTGAAAAAACTTATCAACAAACAGAAAACAAAGAAAATGTTGACAGAATCAACAAGGTTTAAAAGAGCGAAATCGGAAAAAACTTTGTTTGCTTACCATTTGAACCTCGAATCACGAGGCGTCTAGATATCTTTTTTTAAGTCAACTTGCAGCTAACATTTTCGACAAAAAATACCTTAAAAAACTTGCTAGGTAACCCAAAAGACAAGGATAGCACGAACAAAATGTCGGGAATTTATGAAATAAGTTGTAAAGATTGTAATCTTAAGTACGTGGGGCAAACAAAAATATCGATTGAAGTTAGATTCAAAGAACACTTAGCCCAATTACGTTACGGTACTATAGATAGATCTGCTGTCGCCCGACATATTTCGGATAATAATCATCACGTTAATAAAGACAATCTGAAATTAATAAAAAATGTTAGACAACCAGGACAGCTTAACTTCTTCGAAAGTACATATATTGCGAAATATAGTTACAACAAAAATTGTATGAACGTGGCACCACCGCCGATTACGAGTCACCTGATCGATTGCTTCGTTAAATAAATTTCCCAGGTTTTTAGCACGTCCCAGAGATAACATAATACAAATAGTTCCGACAAAGTAAGCTACGTTAATTTAGGTGTTTAATTATTAAAGATGGACACATTTTAGATAACGTAGTACGGACAGCGCAAAGACCTCGTCCGGCGATAAAAATACAATACACTGCAGAATTTGTCTCCGTTGACTTTCCCATTTCAGTTCGGTCTTCTTTACCTAAGATCCGGTATATAAAGTGTTGTTCGTTTTTAAAGTAGTTAGAATTTTTTCATCCTCTGATGATGCTAACTTGGTTAGAGAAACGATCGTCAGATCTCTTAAAATGTGTTGTGGTGATTTGGGTTCTCCAAGTGTACTTGTGAGTGCTCATCACATGTTCCGATCTTCACTTAGTGAAAAACGTTAATATTAGAATAGATCATTTACTTGTCAAAGGAAAAAGTGCGTCAGTAGCATAGAAGGAACAATCTCTTTCAGTTTACTTTTTACTGGTTTGCCTTTCTCAACTAGTAGTTCAATATCAGGAGACAGATTAATATCGCTGAGAATTTCCTTCGCTTCTTATAAAATGTCTACTATAACTGAATGTCTCAAGAGATGGCTGATATTGTAAGCTGGAAGGCCGTGTTAAACACTTCTGAGTTACATGAGCCAAGCGTGTGTGTTTCATTCTCTTTCTGTCGTAAATCATAAAATCCCCGACAAGTCCAGGGCTGGCTGCCAGGGCTACGACAACGTCAGATATTTGCAGAATATATGGGCGTAACTACAAATCTTCGTGTAGACTTAGTGTTGCTTTCAGAAATAAAAAACTTAACAGAAAAAAAACTCTGAATGAATTTCAAACAACTGACACCAGACTGGAAAATAGGACGCGGTTTAATGAAATTGATCTCGACTTTCCTGTTTCCACCCAGAATAAACTGGGGTTTCTAGGTTACAAACTGCTTCAAAATAGTAAAGCTAGACAACGTATAACAGTTTTGTCTAGGCTTTGTCTAAGTTTTAAACTAAGCAGCCTGTTATTACAGTTATTTGACTAAATATATAAATGTGTACATATTATAATGGAGAACTTCACTCTAGGCGGTTGTGCTTTTTGTAAGAAATTTGTCTTGGAACGGTTTCAACCTAAAAAAACCAGACGCTGCAAATGCCGTATTGGAGCAGTTGTCAGGTAAATAAATAATGCATTTAAAAGAAATTATAATAGAAAGTTTGTAGTGAAAAACTAACCATAAATTCAGGTGATTTATTAGCGCACCATGAAATTGTGACAAATGAAAGGTAAGGTTATTTTAAGAAGAAAACGTCATATAATCATATGTCTTATTTTAATTATTTAAGGAGTTATGGACCTCAAGTTTTTAAATAATCATTTATTTAAAAAAAAATACAGTAAAAGATATAAATATGATAGAAGTTGCTCAGTATTTCCTCCCTCTGCTAGTCTGCCTGTCGTACGAGGCGACTAATCGGAGTCAATGAGGTGGCAGTGGAATTTTCCTTTACGTGATAGTAAAGGATTTTTTCACGCCCGAGGAGGTACCACCCCATAAATCAAGGGACCGGTGAAGTCCCAACGGACGTTTCCGGTTCTGGTGTATGAGTCGGTTTCCCTTATAAGCAAAAATAATGATGGCTCCTCCTTGTACAAAAGATTCCGGGGGTAAAATACCCCTTCATTCGGATCTCCGGGAGAGGGGTGTACAGGGGGCGCCAGCATAAAGATTTAACATATCCTTCTCGAATATATGTAGCCTAAATTCTAACCTGAACTCCGTCCACCATCTTCTCCAGGCTAATAGGGCCCAACTCCTCTTCCTCACAGAAACCCAAATCAGTGCCAAAACAGCCACTAATCACCTTAATTTCCCGGAGTATGAGCTCCTTACTTCCTTTAGATTGCATGGAGGCGTGTGCGCATACATCCGTAGCAATCTACCCCGCACCAGACTCCCCAATTTAGAAGCTGGAAGAAAATACTTTCTCTCAGGGCTGCAACTAAATTCGTCTGTTGCATTTACCGGTCACCTTCTGACAACAACTTTGTCGAGCTCTTTGACTACCTTTCTGAGAAAACCGACCATCCGATTTCTGAATATCCTTCCTCCGAGGTCACTATTCTTGGTGACTTCAATGTCCATAATAAGGAATGGCTAGGATCTTCATAAACCGATCCACAAGGGAAAGCAGCGGAGGCCTTTGCAGTCAGCAAGTCTTTAGCCAATATGGTTCAGCATCCTACTTCTTTCCTCGCATCCCAACACATAGCTCAAATCCCTTGGACCTCCTTCTTACTACAAAACCAGAATGCTATAAGATATCAGTCACCGCCCCCCTTGGTCGCTCAGACCACGGCATAGTCACTGTTTCCTGCGCAATGCAACCCGAGGTCACACATTCATTACATCCACGTATCGTTTGGCACTACAACTCCGCGAACTGGGACGAAATGCGGGATTACTTTTCCTCATTTCCATAGGCGTCTGTATGCTTCTCTCATCCTGCCTCTCAGATATCTCACAAAACATCACATCACATTATTTATTCCACGTACACAGAAAACCTCTTCAGCCACTCAAAAGCCCTGGTTCTCTAAATTCTGTGACAAGGTCAAAGGTCAAAGCTTACAAATCGCTTCTACACAATCCCAGTCAAGCAAACCGTCAAGCATTTAACGACGCAAGAAACCGCTATGTCCGCATTCTTTCTGAGGCAAAAAACTCGTTTAATAACCACATCAAAAACAAAGTCCTCCTACGCTCCAACGGCAGCAAACCCTTCTGGACTCTTGCTAAATCTATTGGGAATAATTTCTGCAAGAGCATCCCACCTCTTGTCTCAGGGGACGAAATTATTTCTACCGCCCTGGGCAAGGCTGAACTTTTTGCGTCGTTGTTCGCCGGCAATTCTACTCTCAACCCAACTCAACATGTTCAACCACCAACAGTCCCCAATGTCGCGCATAAAATGACGGATGTCATTTTCAAAACTAAAAAGGTACGAAAGATGCTCTCTTCTCTTAATACCAGCAAAGCCTCTGTCCTTGACAAGATCCCAACAATTGTTCTCAAAAAATGCGCACCAGAACTTGCTCCTGGCTCGTCTGTTTCAGACATCTTACAATAAAGGCATATTCCCTAGTAACTGGAAGACTGCTCCAGTACAACCATTCCCCAAGAAAGGATCCAAAGCGCTTCCTAACAACTACAGGCCTATTTATCTCCTTTAAGTCGTCTCTAAAATGATGGAAACGTATATAAACACCGAATTACTAAAATTCCTTGAAAAACAGTCTAATCCATGACAGGCAGTGTGGATTCCGTCAGCGCAAATCAACTGCCGGCCTCCTTTCCTATGTCACCCATTCTTGGAACAAGTCTAGGGAACTACACGGTGAATCCCAGACTGTCGCTCTAGACATATCCAAACCATTCGACTAGGTCTGGCACGCAGCGCTGCTTAATAAACTTCCGGCCTATGGCCTACCAACAAAACTATGTACCTGGACAGCAAATTTCCTTTCCAACCGGAGCATTTCTGTTGTCGTGGATGGCCATTCCTCTAAACTGTATCCAATTAATGCAGGAGTTCCTCAAGGTTCAGCTTTAGCCCCTACTTTGTTTCTTCTCCACAACAATGACCCCCTTTCTAGCACATCCAACCCAGTTCACAGTTACGCGGACGACAGCACCCTCCACTTAAATATACAATATTTTAAGTCTTTAGCCCAATTAGATGAGGATCGCAGACTCATGAAGGGTTCTGTCTCCGTGGATCTCCAAAAAATATTACTGGGGAAATAGAAATCTTGTACAATTCAACCCCACCAAATCTCAGTCTTGCTTTCTTTCTCATAAGAGATACACCAGCGCTAGACCCATCACAATGAACAACCAAGTTATTCAAAGTAATGAGTCCTTTTCACTTTCTGTGGATCGAAATCTCAATTGGACCAACATGGCACATCAATTGCAGAAGCGGCTGGTAAGAAATTAGGTCTCCTCTTCCGGGCTCGCAAATACTTTTCACCAGCTAATCTCTATAGCTTATATACTTCACAAATAAAGCCAAACCTCGAATACTGCTCCCACATCTGGGGTGACACTGCCGCTGCACACTCGCTATCCTGGACTCCATTCAGAAGAGAGCTATACGTCTCATCGGTGACCCTACCCTCACCTAAAGGCTGCCATCCCTTGCCCACCGACGTGTGGTTGGTGACCTCTCTCTCTCTATCTCTATCTATCTCTATCTATCTCTATCTATCTATCTATCTCTCTCTCTCTCTCTCTCTCTCTCTCTCTCTCTCTCTCTTATATAGGTATCTGCACGGACACTCATCAGAGGAACTTTCTTCCATAGTTCATCCACCTGCTGCCCCCAATAAACCTACCAGGGGAACAGAGCGAATGCACCCTTTTACTGTCCAGGTCACCAGTCATAGAACATCTTATTATGCCCGCTCTTTTGTCCCGAGGACTTCCAAATTGTGGAATTCCTTGCCGGGACATGTTTTTCCTTCTCCTTCGAACGTCCAAACTTTCAAGTCTAGAATTAACGAGTTGCTTCGTTCCTCCTTGTCGTCACCCACGCTACGATATTATTTAGGCTGTAAGCCCTCGTGGTGTCTTGTTGAAATATCTTTTTTTAAACTACATGCTTCACAACGACGGACTAAAGAGTATTTCGCCCGATTTAAAATATCTGGGCGATATCTTATTTCAGCATCAGCTATCTGTATTCTATCTAACAACTGACGCAATTTTTTTGGAATTTTGCAATGACGAATAATCACAAGTAAGCCTTTTTAGTGAATTTTCTTAAAAAAAATTCACTAATGAAGAGATCCCGACTTTTGAATTTTGAAAATTAGGCCCCCCAGAACACATATCCGGGGTCGGTTTAAATTTTTATATGTTTATATATATATATATATATATATATATATATATATATATATATATATATATATATATATATATATATATATATATATATATATATATATATATATATATATGTATCACACCGATAACTCAAAAAATAATGGGCCGATTTTGATTAAATTTGGTGAATAAATTCCTTTTGCAAATGGCTTGGACAAGTTCGTTAGCCAGGAAAATCGGTCCAGGTTTTCCCGGAAAATTTTGTGTTTTCTTTCGAAAAAATTTTTTATCTCCGGAATTAACAAAGTAAGGGCGACCAAATTTCATATACGGATTTACTTCATTATAGGCAAGTTACCTACCAAAATTTAGCTCCGTAGGTTAAAGGATAAAAAAGTTACAGGCATTCAAAGAAAAATAAATTTGGATTTTCCTCAAAACGTCAAAATTGCGATTTTAAACGTCAAAATTGGTGTGTACATTCCTTTCGCAAGTCGCTTGGATAATTTTGTTAGCCAGGAAAATCCGCCGAGGTTTTCCCGGAAAAATTTGTGTTTTCTTTCGCAAAATACTTATATCTCCAAAATTAACAAAGTAAGGGCAACCAAATTTAGTAAGCTGGTTTATATCCTTATAGGTGTGCCACCTACCAAAATTTAGCTCTGTAGGTCAAAAGACAAAAAAGTTATGGGCATTTAAAAAAAATGGGGGTTTCCTCAAAACGTCAAAGTGACAATTGAAAACGTCAAAATTCGCAACATTTAGGCAAATAACTTGAATCTAATACGATCTATGGAAAGAAAATGTCTCAAGAAGAATGTTTTACATACACCGAACTCTTAGTTTCAACCGTCATTGTCCTTCATTTTACTAAAATATTTCCAGAAAATTCATTTCTAATAGACCCTTTCTCTGATGCTTGGCAGTAGCCTTAGCTATAGTTTATTGTTTAATGGTATATAATTTTTGTCGAATTTTCGTAAAAAATCAATAAAGCTCAATATATTCGTTATTATACAAGATATGAAAAAATATTGTATACATTAATTATACGGTGTTTTGAGCTACATCTTAAAAAATTATTGCGACAATCACAGGGTGGCCCATAAGTCGTTGGTGATACAAATAATTATTTTTTTTATCGAAAACGCCTTATTTTTTTGCATTTTCCATCGAAATATAATGCATGTTTGTAAGTTAAAAAATTCTGGAGGCAGCAAGTGCGTTGTGGTTGCGAATTTTGATTAAATGCTTCATATTTGAAAAGCTCAATTTGCTATTAACCTATAAGGTTGACCAGGAAACGGATTTTTTCAGTAACACTTTTCGTTTACTTTTGGAAATTTCTGTACGTTTTCAAACAATCAAGTTATTTTGATGAAACATGGCATATTGTTTTTACTATATATGTTATACTGGTAATCAAATTTGATGCCTGCTTTTTCTATATAGGTTATACTGGTAACCAAAATTGATGTCTGCTTTCTTAAAAAGAAAACACACATATTTGCAATAAAAACATTTTAATGAAAATTCACTACCATAACGCACTTGCTGCGTCCCGAGATTTTTTTTTATAACACATTCACTTTTTCTCACTTCCGTTTTAACAGAAAATGACTCCAACTTAAGTTTGTTAATGGGACACTTGTATTATTTACAATTTTTGGGCGCAGGATAAAAAACTACAACTACACCATTCGTCATTACAAAAATCCAAAACATTGCGTCATTAATAACAGATATCGACCGTTCCGGGACTTTTTACTAATCCTGTATAGGTTACACAGGTAACTAAATTTGATGCCAGCTTTCTTCATATATATATATATATATATATATATATATATATATATATATATATATATATATATATATATATATATATATATATATATATATATATATATTAGTAAATTTTCACTAATAGAGAGGTGATGATGGTAAGATTTTTGAAAAATTTCTTCAAATTAGCGCGAATTAAGGCCCCTATAACCCAAATCCAAGGTGAGTTGAAAAATATATATATATATATATATATATATATATATATATATATATATATATATATATATATATATATATATATATATATATATATATCCAACCGATAACTCAAAAAAGACTTCACCAATCTAACCCAAATTTGTCAATTCTCTTCATTTTGTTAATGTCTTGGATAAGTTCGTTACACAGTTTTGACACTCACATACTTTACAGAAAAAAAATGCGAAAAACTGTTTAAAAACGCAATGTCTTTCAAATGACTAGAAGTATGAAACTAAAACTTTACTCGCACGTAGATACTGTATCATTTGCCCTCTCTACCAAATTTGAACTTAATCGGTTCAGTAAGTTCTGAGTTATAACCAAATAAAAAATTAAAAGTTTACGATATAACCTGAAACGATATAACCTTAGAATGGGTGCCTATAGTGACAGACAATGTCAGACAGATATATCAGGGTTACTCTGATATTGCAAACAAATGCTCCAAATTAAACTTCAAACAAACGGGCTACATAATGTTACAATAAACAATCAGCGGAGTTGCCATTTGCCAAAACTGCTATCTGAATTTGAAGATATCAGAAAAATATATAGTAATAAATAAAAAATTTAATGAAAGTGATTCAATTTGTTTAAAGGCAATCTAGAACTACGTTTTATTATGTATAAATATTAAGCCTCCCATTCTTCAAGGTATTTAAAACCCATCGCCCTTTCCTACTTAAATCTGACAACACCAGTTAGCTATTTGTCATTGTCATTTGTTATTTTGCAAACTGTCAGTGGTAGAAGTCGAATTAAAGGTTATATTATTCTTCTTCTTTGTTTGCATAAGTCATAAATAAATAATAAAAGTCAGCTAATACCTTAGAATCTGAGAATAAGGTACTCGTGTACTTTTAGTTGTTAGTGAATTTTCATTATTACTTACTCTTCATGTCGTATATGGAAAATTTTTGGTAAATGAAACTACATAAGTAGGTTAATCTATACCTATAAACATATATTCAGTGTCAATTATTAAAATTTTAATTTCGAAATGTTTTATTGTTTATATTTATTTATTTGATTTTAAAAGAGCAATAGTAAATAAATGTTGAAAAAGGTTTAGGTGCAGCAAGTGCGTTATGGTAGCGAATTTTTGTAAAAATATTCCAAATGGCGATAATTCAATTTCCCATTAAACTAGAATCTTCAACTTTGACACATACTAAAACCTATATAAAAGCAGCGTGGGTACTAAATTTAAAAATAACACAATGAGCTTCACAGGCAACGATAAATTTGTTTTAGAAAACCATTTTTCTTATTTTGTTTACAAAGACAGTTTCGATTGAGTGGACTAAAACCTAAGTGTTGGAAAAGGTCTGGGTGCAGCAAACACATTATGGTAGAGAGTTTCTGTAAAAATATTTGAAATCCGATAACTCAATTTCCTATTAAGCTTGAATCTTCAATCTTGAACCATAGTAACACCTATGTAAACGCAGCCTGGGTACTAAATTAAAGAAAAATAACATAATGAGCTTCGCGGATAACTACAAGTTGGTTTAAAAAACCTGTTTTGTTGTTTTGTTTGCAAAAAGTAGTTCGATTGGGTTGACTAAAAGAAAACCATCCAAGCAATTAAAAGGAAAAATACCTGGCATATTTATGATTTGGCAGGTACATTCCCTTTGTAAATAATAATTTTTTTTCTAGAAATTTTTTAATGAAGTTTGTAACAATTTTTTTTTAAATAGACTAGCAGTACTTACCTATATCTCTACCAAACTATAATTTTCTAGCTCCATAGAAAATTGAAACTTATTCAAATAATCGCTGGGACCTCTAAAACCGGTCTCCCAGGTCCTTTTAATTTAAATTTAAAGAATTAGTTTTAATAATATACCTTACTAATAGTGTACAAATCTTATGAAAATTCACTACTATAACGCACTTGCTGCGTCCTGAACATTTTTGCTATTAAAGACATTTTTACGAAAATTCACTACCATAACGCCCTTGCTGCGTCCCGACTTTTATTCTATTATTTGTTTTTTTTTACTGTGGCACACAGACCGTTTGGAAGTTACACTCTTCAATTGTAATGTCACCTAAAACCCTACATTTAATCCATTTTCTGATTTTTTTAAACCACTGATTTCAAAATGCTGGCTGTACTCAAATAAAAACCTTTCATTAGCTAATTCATTCAAAATAAAACTTATTTAGTTCTGGTAACATTGCTCAAAGACGCCAAATAGGTATTCGGCAATGTTGCACAAAACCATGACCTTTTATTAGCGAATTAAAAAAAAATCGCTTATGGGTAGATCTGTGTTTATATATATATATATATATATATATATATATATATATATATATATATATATATATATATATATATATATATATATATATATATATATATATATAATGAGAATAAAACTGGCTTGAAAGTTGTCTTTTTCACATCTTGAAGCCATATCCCCCTTAAACCCTGCCTACCCCACACAGCACCCCTATTCCCCCAAAACATTTACTGTTTACACTCCCCAAGGAAGTTACGGGACCATTAGTGAGTAGGGGTGTATAATTTTTAGCTAATTTTCGTAGAACAAATTCGTTAATGCATTGTTGAATTTTTTATCGAAATATGATGCGTTTGTAAGAAAAAGATCTACACGCAGTAAGTGCGTTTTGGTAGCGAATTTTCGGTAAATTTGCAGTTTAGCTCCCGAACGCTTCTCAAAACACTGTTTTTAGAAACCTGCCTAGCCCCCCCCCCTGGATCCACAAACCTCAAGAAAAAATTCTTATTCACACGCCCCAAGGAAGCTACGGGACCAGGTGTATAATATTTCTTTTTAGCTAGTTTTTGTAGAACAAATTCGTTAATGCATTTTTGCATTTTTTATCGAAATATGATGCGTTTGTAGCGAATTTTCGGTAAAATTGCAGTTTAGCTCCCGAACTCTTTTCAAAAAACTGTTTTCAGAAACCTGCCTAGGGCCCCTCTGAATCCACAAACCCCAAGAAAAATTTCTTGTTCACGCCCCCCAAGGAAGTTACGGGATCAGGAGTGAGTAGGGGTGCATAATATTTTTTTTAGCTAAATTTGATAGAACAAATTCGTTAATGCATTTTTGCATTTTTTGTCGAAATATGATGCGTTTGTAAGAAAAAAAATCTGGACGCAGTAAATGCGTTTTGGTAGCGAATTTTCGGTAAATTTGCAGTTTAGCTCCCAAACGCTTTTTAAAAAACTGTTTTTAGAAACCTGCCTAGGCCCCCATCCCCCTGGATCCACAAACCCCAAGGAAAATTTCTTGTTCACACTCCCCAAGGAAGTTACGGGACCAGGAGTGAGTAGGGGTGTATAATTTTTTTTTAGCTAATTTTCGTCGAACAAATTCGTTAATGCATTTTTGAATTTTTTATCGAAATATGATGCGTTTGTAAGAAAAAAATCTGGACGCAGTAAGTGCGTTTTGGTAGCGAATTTTCGGTAAATTTGCAGTTTAGCTCCCGAACGTTTAAAAAAAATTATTTTCAGAGACCTGCCCCCATCCTCCCCATGGATCCACAAACCCCAAGAAAAATTTCTTGTTCACACCCCCCAAGGAAGTTACGGGACCAGGAGTGAGTAGGGGTGCTGAGCGGGGTAGGTAGTGAAAAGGAAATATGAGCAGAAAATTCGAATAAAGCGGGCTTGAAAACTATCTCTTTCACATCTTGAAGCCATATCCCCCTTAGACCCTGCCTACCCCGCACACCACCCCTATTCACTCCCAGTCCCATATTTTCCTTGGGTGGTGTAAACAAGAATTTTTTCTTGTGGTTTGTGCATCCAGGTGGGGTCCTAGTAATGTTTCTGAAAACAATTTGTTGAAAATCGTTCGGGAGCTAATCTGCAAATTTACCAAATTTTCATTAAATCCTTCAAATTTCAATAACTCCATTTGCTATTAACGTAAGCTTTGTTGGATAGAAAACCAACATTTAAGTTTATATTCGGAAAATTTTTGTATATTTTCAAACCATAAGTAATTTTGATAAAATATAGTACATTGTTTTTACTACATAGGCTATACCGGTAATCAGATTGATGCCTGCTCGCATTTGCTATTAAAAACATTTTTATGGAAATTCACTTCCATAACACATTTGCTCCATCTAGACTTTTGAAAAATGTGTATATATTTTCAAACAATAAATTTATGTCAATGAAATATGGTACATTGTTTCTACTATATAGGCAAATAAGTTTGATGCCTGCTTTCATCAAAGAAAGACATTTGCTATTAAAAATATTTTAAAGAAAATTCGCTACCATAACGCACTTGCTACGTCCAGAGATTTTTTAATATTATTTCAATTGACATAATTTCACCAACATTGTCTCAACCCATTACGTCTGGAAAGTTTATTCGCCGTATAAAGCAATATTGTATTTCAAATTTATGACTTTGGCAGACATTCTATGAATTATCTGGTGTATTTGTTGTAGGAGTATTACACATGTTCGATGTAACTATTGTTTTCTGCGCCAACAGTATTTCACAAGGAGAAGGTATGAAAAGCATACACATATAATATATATATATATATATATATATCTATTTGTGGTACACAAGTTACATAAAGGTAATAGATAACAAATTATTCTAAAGCCTGCGTGGCTTTAGATCAAAGACGTGTGATGTTTGTACTTCATATTTGATTACACATGATCTCTGTTACAGATGAAATGATATATAGGCCTAGCATCTGTTGGAGAATTGTTTTCGCTTGTTAGTTAATTTTCGTTAAGGAAATTCACTCACAGAGAGGTAACAAAGGTGAAACTTTCAAAACATTTTTCCAAATGAGCGCGAACTAGAGCCACTAGAACCTACATCCCAGGTCCATTTGAATTTTTATATGCTTATATATATATATATATATATATATATATATATATATATATATATATATATATATATATATATATATATATATATATATATATATATATACAAGGTTTTTCACGATAACCGTGCATTAGAAGTTTATGAAGTTCCCTGATATTCAAAATTTTGAAATTTTGGCAGCAGTCACAATTCGTAATTGTCCTTCATTCTAAAATATTTTCAAGGTCACATCACTTCCGGTTAGACTGGAAGTAGTCATAAAATTTGCTAATTTAAATAGAATGCCCTATTTTTATTGCATATTCGAATTCTCCATAAAATTTTGTGAAGATTTATATTAGGCTTTCCTATCCCTATCTTTAACTGTTCCAAAGATATTGTGATTTCTTTGTATTTCGGTGATTTTGCAACCTTATTTATAATAGTTTGTATTTTACATGTTTTTAAAAATAAAAGGCTCAAATTTAGAATCTCGTAAGTTGTAGGAGGGAGCTTTCATATTATGTTCCTCAAGTTTACCTGTGTCATACAGAGTGTTCTAAATTTAGTTACTAACTTAGACATATTCAACGTGGCAAAAGTTTTTTTTCAAATAGAACATACTGTATATTATTAAAAATTCGAGTTCTAAATTTAATTCTACACCGGTTTGATGTAAGTTTTTCCATACCTATCTTCAATATGTTGCTTGTTATTAGCATTTTTAGGTAACAACCTCCTCTTCTAAAGCGTACACGTTAGACTACACAACAAATGCAGCTGTAATTGTAGGTCAGATAACAAAAGTGATATAAATATTCAATGTAATTATTTTAAAAAAATAAAAATATATTAACAATAAACAGAAAACTAAACAAAGACAAATAAAAAAAAGTTAATTCAAATTTAAATGCTACGATCACTCTAAATGTTCTATGTAACCACCATCTTGGTCAAGGCACTGCAAAATGCTACGGTTAATCTCATTCCTAGTAGCTCTTTTGATTTCATTTGGATCCAAATCTCTAAAAGCTCTAATTACACGATTTGAAAAATCCTCTTCACTTTGCACTCTTTTGTCATACACTTGACTTTTTATACGCCCCTATAGATAAAAATCGGCAGGCGTTAAATCATGAGGGCGGGGAGGCTATCTCCAAGGACCGTTGGGCCCAATCCATCTGTCTTCAAATAATTGCGGTAAGTGCCAGTAAACTTCACCAGTTGAGTAGGCAGGCGCGCCGTCTAGCTGATATCAGCAGCTTTGTCTTATATATAGTGGTAGCCTTGCCAAAAAATTACGGACAGTTCCCCTTAATGGTTCCATGTACTTTTTACCGTTTACCTTTTCTTCGTAAATTTCATAAGAGACCTTATTGTCCATAATAATGCAAAGCATATTAAAACTAAAATTGGTTTGAAAAGGTCCTTCTCTAAATATATTAGGGTTTTTACTTACCCAAAAATGACTATTTCTCCTATTCACAATTCCTTCCCTTCTAAATTTCGATTCGTCGGTCCAGATAATTTTAGAAAGAAAATTCTCATCTTGTTGAATATTCAGAAACATGTGTTTGCAGAATTCCACTCTTTTTAAGTGGTCACCAGGTCGAAGTTATTGTAGTACTATTTCTGAATATGGGTGCATTTTATGAGGTTTCAATATTATATGCACAGATGAACTTGATATTTCCAAAGATCGAGTAGCTGCAGAAATAGAGCTACGCGGGTAAACTTGAAAATAAGCAAAAACGTTTGTCTCATTATCTTCATTTTCATTTACTGGCTTTGGATTATGTCGTGCAGTTTTGACACTTCCAGTCAATTTAAATCGTTCCTCTATCCTTGCGAATTTTACTCTAGTCATTGCCGATAGAGTGGGACACATCTTGTTAAAGATCCTGCATGTTCTGTTTACAATTCGATTGCATTCCCCATGAATATAAAATAAATTTAAAATATCCATATTAGAGTACTCTTCACTATTCTGCATTTTTATTGGCTTATTATTTCTATAACGTGAGTAATACAAACACACTTAGATCAACTTTAAAATATGAATGACGCTTTAGAATTCATGTGTTGTCAAATTTCTGTTTTCTGACAGCCACAGCTGCCTTTATTGTGCAGCGTAATGTATATTCTCTAAAAAAGGAGTTTGTTACCTAAAAACTCTAGTAGCAAGTTACTCGTAAGAGATGGGTATAGGCAAACTTATATGAAACCGGTGTAGAATTAAATTTAGAACTCGAATTTTTAATAATATACAGGATGCACCATATGAAAAAAATCACTTTTGCAACATTGAATATGGGTAAGTTGGTCTTTAAATTTAAAACACTCTGTATGATACAGGTAAACTTTAGGTAGATAATATGGAGGCTTCATCCTAGAAGTTATAGTATTCTAAATTCCAGCCTTTTATCTTTAAAAACATGTGAAATACAAAGTGTTATAAATGAGGATATAAGTTCCACAAAATGTAAAAAAATCACAGTATCTATATAATAGTTGAAAATGGGAATCGGAATATTATGGAGAATTCGAATATGCAATCAAAAATGGGGCATTCTGTTAAAATTAGCAAAGTTGGTGACTACTTCCGGTCTAACCGGAAGTGGTGTGACCTTGAAAATATGTTAGAATAAAAGACAATTACGAATTGTGACCGCGGCCAAAATTTCAAAATTTATGACATCAGGGAACTTCATAAACTTCTAACTATCGTGAAAAACCCTATATATATATATATATATATATATATATATATATATATATATATATATATATAAATATATATATATATATATATATATAATATATATATATATATATATATATATATATATATATATATATATATATATATATATATATATAAATAAAATTTCATTAAAAGCTATCGACCTCAGCCCTCTATGGGCATTGAAAAAAACAAGCTCTTTGCGAAAACATGCTCTATATTTCGCGACTTTTTGGTGCATCCTCAGGAGCCTGGAAAGAATTACAGCTATGATACAGAATCATGACTACCTTAGATTTACCAACCGAAAGCTGAACAAAGCAAGAGAAGCAACACAACAAGGGAACATATAAAGAGAGTGTGACATCGCACCGGTTTGGCATTTCACACATAACAAACATACAGGACAGGCCAATACATCCGAACAACCTTGGTTTCATGGTCATATTTATAAGAGCATTGTTAAAATATATAATTTGAAGTAAAAAAGTTAATGTAACACATGCGGTTCTTGAAAACCTGTTGATTCACAGCTGACTTATCTGTTTGTGAAACAGGGACAGGAGTGCCAACAGAGGGATGACAGACTGAAAGATTCCTGTCAGAATAACTGGAGGTCATAGAATAAGCAACAACATGGAAGGCAGCTGGTTCTCAGAATCATTAACCTATAAGAATTTCAACCCATTGACACAAACGTGACTTTTTAGAATTATGTACTAAGTGAGGGAGTTATTATTTCGGAAATTTTTTTATCATATCTGACAAACTGCCAGTAGACAGATGCATTTAAAAACAGCATATGGTTTACTGACAGTTAGACATATATAACAAAAAAAACTTCCTCAGTTAGTACATAATCCAAAAAGTCAAGTTTTTGTGTCAATGGGTTGAAATTTTCATGGGTCAATGGTTCTGAGAGCCAGCTGCCTTGTTTGTGGTTGCTCATTCTGTGTCCTCCGGTCTATTTGACAAAAATCTTTATTATATATTATTATCATGGATTCTATATCATAGCATCATAGCTGTAACTCTTTCCAGGCTCCTGAGGATGTACCAAAAAGGTGCGAAATATAGACAATAGTTTAGCAAGGAACTTCAATTTTTAATGCCCATAGATTTCTGAGGTCGATAACCCTCAGATCAGCCATAACGGACATTTTTCACCCAAAAATGTACATAAATATTTTTGAATACGCTTTACTTTTAAAGTATTGGAGTAACCAAAATGAGACTCTATATGTAGCTGTAAATAATGTAAGAAAATCGCTGTTGTGAATTTCAAGTAATTTGGTTCAAAAAATTTGAAGTGTTTTCCAAATTATAAATAAAATCTGAAAGACATGGATTTAAGGTAGTTAGAGTTCAATGCCTGACAAAGACATATTAGTGTTCTGCCATGGGTAGATTGATACATACCACAAGACCAAATGATTTTAAAACAGTTGGTTAATTATGTAATTAGATGTTTACCTATACACTCAGAATATAACACTGCGTAAACAAACACTTGTTACCCAGCCCCAGTGACCGAGGAGTAAAGTGTTCAACAGATACACTTCCTGACACGCGGGCGGCCCGGGTTCTATTGTCCCGCGATCCATGTAACATTTTGTTTTGTTTCACTAGTATTTGGTGGAAAACATAGTTATCAAATTTAGTACGTTTGGACCTAGTTCTCATTTTATTTAAAACGCCTGGAACGCTTTTTCACCTTTAAGTCTAACCCTATAATTTTCGGCATATATTTTTTTATTGATGATATTAGTGATTTTTTATTAGGAAAATTCACTAATAGATAATTTGTTTTAAAAAAAATGTTTGCTGGAAAAACTGGTCCCATTGGGTTGAACAAAACGCAATCATCCTAACGGTTAAAAAATGCCAGTCACGCTTATAATTTGGCGTACACTTTCCTCTTCTAAATATTAACCAAGTTTCCTTCTGGAAAGCTTTTACTACTTTAATGAAATTTGTAGAGATCTGAGATCTCTCTGAGGCCTAGGGTTGAACACACTGAGACCTTGGAGACGATCTCCAGCGAGAGTCGGAGAGTAGGCAGATTGAAGCCCCGTAATCGAGCTACAACAACACAACCTACATTTGTCCACCGCTCTAAGGAGTAGGCAGATTAAGGCCTTAGAGTGTCCTTCATATTTCCTTTGCCTCTTGAAAATGGCTCCAAAACAAGAGCCGAAATGTCGAGTTTTAATAAATTCTGGACGCAGTTCAACCCGAGAACCAAGTATATCTTTTATATATATATATATATATATATATATATATATATATATATATATATATATATATATATATATATATATATATATCGACATTTCGGCTCCGGTTTTGGAGCCATTTTGAAGTGGTAAAGGAAATATGTAAGGACACTCTAAGGCCTCAATCTGCCTACTCCTTAGAGCGGTGGACAAAGGTGGGTTGTGTTGTTGTAGCTCGATTACGGGGCTTCAATCTTATATATATATATATATATATATATATATATATATATATATATATATATATATATGTGTGTGTGTGTGTGTGTGTGTGTGTGTGTGTGTGTGTGTGTGTGTGTGTGTGTGTGTGTACTTTTAATATCTCACTGCAGCTTACACTTCAGATTATTGACGAAAACTGGGAGCTCATTGAACCAAACACAGATATTCCCAAGAAGAACTTCAGAACGTTCAAATACTGGAATTCCTTTTTAACTCAAATTACTTCCTGTTTAATGGGACTAATTATAGACAGTCTTTTGGATGACCAATGGGTAGTCACCTCAGTCCTGTGTTGGCAAATATAGTTATGTCATCCTTGTTGAAGTTTGCAATACCACGTCTGTCCTTTATTTTGCCTTTTATCTATCAATCCATGGATGATTTGATCCTTTTCATTCCGTTTAATACTGAGGAAGAGGTTTTACGAATTTTTAATAGTTTTGATGATCACATTAAATTTACTGTTGAGAGAGAGAGAGACAGGTGGAAGTGTTCCTTTCCTTAATACTAGAGTATATAGAAGTACTGACAATACCATCAAGTTGGATTGGTATAGCAAGCCTACAAGTTCCGGAAGATATATAAACTGTGCATCATATCATGATGAAAAAATGAAATTGAATGTTATATTGGGCATGAACAGGCGGATTTTGGGTATTGCTCACCCCTCCTTCCAGCATGGAGCATTATGTCGTTTTGCAGAAATGAGGGTGGAGAATGGATATAAGAGAAGTTACATGATGAAGCTACTTTTCAACGTTCCATCCGAAATTGCACCTCACCCAGCAGCTGATAGGCCTTCTCCGCCCTTACAGGGTGGGGGGGACACCTCTGCCCCAAGTTTAAATGTCAAATAGGCAGTGTTGCCTTACATCGCTGGACTTACACACAGACTTATGAAATTTTTCAAAGATTTTACAGACATCAAAGTGGCTAAATACAATGTTTTGACGAACAAAAACTGTTTTACTAACAACAAAGACAAAATTTCAGTATATAAACAACGTGATGTAGTTTACAACTTGGACTGTAAAAATTGTTCTCTTTCTTATATAGGTCAGACCTCACCTCAGGTAGGAGAATTAGCCAACATAGGAGTGACTCCATACTTAGACCCGATAGATGTGCATTGGCACATCATGTGTCAACCTTGGGTCATAACATAGATTTTGAAAATGTCAAAATATTGGATAGAGAAACCAATTTAAAAAAACGTTCTCTTCTTGAAATGTGTCATATTCTTGAAAATGACACTATGAACTCTAAATCAGATATTCAAAATTTAAGTAACATATATAGTTATGTAATACTATTTGATAAGTCTGAGGGCGCCTCTGTGGTGGCTCGTTTCTATAATTTAAAATAAGAAAATAAATTATAAATTTTCAACAGTAGAGTAACAATAGTCTATGATCAATGATGGTTTCTTAGTTTTGCAGTGTCACCTATTCTATGGTCGGCATCCTAACGTGAATCAAAATGGGGTTAGATGTCCAAATTCGTGTACCTGAATTTTTCAAAGTTTTTTTTATATTTAACCTTATTAGTAGGTATTGCGACACTTTGGCCAGACAGTAACGTCACATTTCACATATCGCCTTGCTATGTAACCTGTAAACATTTCCAAGGTCAATGACCTGTTATTTCTAGGAAACTTTGGTCAGACAGTGACGTCATATGACTTGGGCCAGACAGTATGGTAGCGAACTTCCATTAAATGCTTCAAATTTTAATAGATTAACCTATCAGGTTCATTGGCCAAGAAACTAGTTTTTTTCGGGAACATTTAATTTTACTTTCAGAAATTTTTGTACATTTTCAAACAATAAAGTTATTTTGATTAAACATGACACTTTGTTTCTACTATACAGGTTATACTGGTAACCAAATTTGATGCCTACATATTTGCTATTAAAAACATTTTTTATGAAAATTCACTGCCATAACGCACTTGCTGCGTCCTGACTTTTTTTTTCAACACTGAACACAAAGGTGTAATTAGAGAGGCATTTTCACCAGTTAAGCCTATTAATAGCATAAAACATGCCAAAGTATTTGTCAAACAGCCAACGCTGCTGTACCTAGAACTATAATTAATTATTCCTGATTAATTTCATTAGCCATTGATGAAACTGATATATTGTGGACAAAGAACTAATTGATTTTCCTAGTAATCGCATGATCCATCGGCGCATTTAACCACGCCACTGTAAACTTCAAACAAAATGCTTTATAACATTATGTGTCATCAGGATGGGGACCGTATCATGTAATGACATTTTGGTGAGCATTTTAGATAAGGCTATTTATAACCGTGAATAAAGCACAGCTTCATGTCGGTCGTAATATGATTAATATGTTTAAATAAATTGGTGTAATGTTCCCTTCGTTAGTCTGTGTTTCTTATACCAATGGACGTAGTGCGCCCCTAAAGGTATGGAATACATGATGTAAACGCGAACTAAAAAATTTTTGGAGAAAATCATCGAACATGTCGATTTGATAGAATAAAATTATATATTTTTGCATTAAAGTCTTAAGGTTTACTTTTACAATCGACATCCCTTATTTTAATATTTTTTCAGTATTGTCAAATATTAATGTTGAAACATGATATGTTTAATGCAATTCAAATAAAAATATGTTAGTCCAGTCAAAACAATGTTTTATCTCCTGAAAAATCCGAAAGTTTAGAAACTTCGCATACTTATTTAAAGGTACGTAAGAATGAATATACCGAAAGTCCTCATGAATATGAGGCTAGCTCTAGCGGCAATAAGCGAAAATAGGACACTTTCTTTAGTTTTTCTTTAATATGTCGAGAACCGTTGGTCAGAGGCAAAAGTTGGTTATATACATAATTAAATCCTATCAAATTTGATACAAAAATGATTATATCCGTTTTTCGCGTATTCTCAATGGTTTCCGAGTTATAAGCGCTGAAAGAGAGCGTTTTGGGAAAAAAACACGTTAAGGGCGGTACAATATGGCATTTATAATAATATGTGACAATAATAAGTTACTAAATTAAATATAGTACTTACAATGCCTACTTCGACGAGCCAGCACTACTATCGTCCACCCCCCATTACCTTTCCTTCCTTCCACAACAATACCGGCGCGGAGCAGCATAGTTCTTACCATTTTCGTTCGATCAGTGCCTTAGTATTTTCGCATAGTAGATGTATGTTGTGTTTACATAATAGACATATGAAATGGAAGAGAACTGTTTGTTGTGCGACAGAATTCTTGGTTCACCTTCTGGTGTAACGGAAGTTGGTTTGAAGGGAATCAGCTCTTTACTGCTCGCTAGTGAGCAAAGGAAAGATGATTTGGGTTAAGCTTCGTGGTATTGAGACAATTAGATTACACACTGAGTGCCGAAAACAGTACACACGGGATGATTCTGTAAAGGCTTTCCTGAAACAGCAGTCTGCTGCAGACCCTTTTCATCAACACAAGATAGCTCTTTGCTCCAAACAAGTTCGTCTGTGAAATCATTATTTGAATTCAAAACAAAATGTTTCTTCTGTGCAGATCTTATTGATGAAGATTATTTTAAAAAACAAGTAAGGAAACCTATTAAAGCCCGTAGAGGTGCATTCTATTGTCGAAGTAAGGAAATGATTACGACTGTATTGACTTCTGCAGACAAGAGAAATTATGAAAAGGCAGAAGAAGTTAGGCTGCGTCTGTCTGGCATGAGCAATCTTGTCGCTGCTGATGGAGTATACCACCTGGACTGCTACCAACAATTTGTGTCCAACAAGCCTCCAGAAGAGGGTAGAAAACGTGAACGCCCCGAGGCAGATTACTTTATAAAGGCTATGGAAGAGATTTACTCCCTCATTGAGAATAGTGAGGAATGCCAACTTTCCTTTGAACAATTACGTTCTGCAGTATCTGGGGATGTTCCTTCAAATGATACAATTAAAAGCAAACTCAAAGACAAATATGGAGAGAGAATTATAATTGCTGTGGGAGTTGGATGAAGGGATGCAACCATCTGTTTCAATGATGTTGGATTCAAAATTTTGAACTCATGGTATGATGAAAGAAAAGCTGATAAAATTAACAAGCGACTAAGAATCGTACAAGCAGCAGCAAAACTAATAAGGCAGGGTGTTCAGAAAAATGTGTATGATACAAGCGCCTACCCTCCGGGCAACAGCTTTTTAAAAGAAGCAGCTTCTTGTGTACTCCCAACTCTACAAGTTTTTCTGGAGACATTGACAAAGAAAAAAGCAGATAATGCAAATAAAAAAATAAAATGCATTTCTATCGCTCACAGTATTATCTCTGCAATACGTACAACCTCTTTTATATCAGCAATAATGAACAGTGTTCCTTTGTTTTTGTACAGAAGGTTCGTAAACAAGAAGTTGGTAAGCTTTTTATCAAGTTTAGGGTTCAGTGATTCATATCACAGCGCACAGCAGCTGGAAATGTCAGCAATTCATCACATTCAACCTGATAATGATACTCCTTTTCAACAATTTGGACGATCTCAACACGTTCCATTCTATGGGTGGCATCAAATGTGTGCCTTCTGGAAGCACAACTGGAAACGAACATGAAAAACCAATACCGAGGCTCACCAAGGGACCACCTGCTATGACAGTAGGGGAACTTGGAGTGATTCCTTAAAAAACTTACCAAAAATCACAAAGTGGATTTAGTAATGTGATTACTAATGTATTCAAGTTATCTGTTGTATCTTTTTTGACTTAAGGGAATCTGTATTAATCTATGAACTAGAAAATTCAAACTGACTGTTTTTTTTTGTGGAAAACAATGGTGTGAGTGAATCAAGATGTAACTCACAGTAGTGGTTTCCTATCTGTTGATGTCAAAAATTTACTTTTCGATTGACTCATACCATAATTTACCAAATCAATATGTTTGACAGGGAATATTTGCAAAACAGCTCATTTAAATAGCAGCTGTGATTATACTTTTAAAATCAGTAGAAGAAGGACTTCCATTCGTACATAGGTTATCCTATTTTAAAAAGTGAGGTAAGGTAATTTGTTTGATTTTACGATGTAATTTGTTTTGTCCAAAAGCAAAATGTCACGGCTTGTGAAAAGTTCGACCACTTTCATTTGAAAATCTTTTTCTATCTCCAGAAAGAAAAGTAGCAGAAGCTGCAACAATTATAAGGAACATACCCTGTATAAGCACAAGTTTCAGCTTATTAGTAGAGCACATTGTATGGTTATTTAAACAAATACACATAAATTAATTAATCAATAACTAAAAAAATAAAATTAAGTGAGACACTAAGTGAAGATTTGAACTTGTGTAAGGGGTACGTTTTTTTTTAAAATATATATATATATATATATATATATATATATATATATATATATATATATATATATATATATATATATATATATATATATATATATATATATATATATATTGAATAAATATATCGAACGCAACACTTCGATGGTACAAGATTACAACCCTCTTAATAAACAATAGAAGTAACCTCTTATATTACTAACAATCGACTAACGGTCACATAATATAATTACGTAGCTCAACAATCAATCACCAGTCGATATATTACTTAGCAGTTGTGTTATCTACTTAAGAGTAATCATGCAAAAGGCAAAAGGTTTATTACTTGTCAGAATGATGGCGAAGCCTTAATGTACGGAGTACTGAGTCAGGCGAGCGGGTGCCAAAAGTGTCCAGTAACAACATCACTAACCTGTAATTAAACATATACCTGAACACATCATCGTCCAACTAAAGCACAATCTCATAGATACGAGGGGCATTCAATTATTAGTTCATCAAACAATTACCACTGAGCGACTCAACATCAATGAATATTTATACTCAAACTTCACTGAGCAAGCTAACAGGAAGAGCAGTTTCGACATAACGCTCCACTGAACAACTTTAACATAAACGGCAGTTCCTACTCAATGCTCCACTGAGCAACCTTATAAACTCTTAACAACGCACATCAGTGCCTCAGAACTGCTTCTCAACAATGTCTCTAAGTGCTCAAATCATAGCTTCTCAAACAATAATTACTCAATTAGTTGATTAAACAATAAATTATTCTGATAATATTTACTCAAGTAGTTACTCCCACGATAGTTACTCAAACAATATTTTCTCAGACAATAGTTTAACCTGTGTGTTTAGTTGGGTGCTGTACCCGGCACTGGGTCCGCGCCGGCTTCCAGGAGTGCAATGAGGCAGCAATTGCCTCACCTAGAGTGCTCGCCTACAGCCAGAGTGAATACTGAGAGGTGCAATGGACACAAAGGGCCCAGCCAAACAATGTGCCCCTCCCAATATCCACTCCTACACTGGTCCTGACTGTGCAATGAGACAACGATGCATCGGTCTAGCCACCAGATCGGCTCTCAAACGCAACCACTGTGTTGCCTTCGTGAATACTGAGAACTGCAATGGACACAACGTTGAAGCTACGCTATGTCCCTCTCCAATATCCACGCATACACTTGTCCTGGCTGTGAAATGAGGCAATGACCTCGGTTTAGCTACCATTTCGGCAAATACAACGCCTACACTGGTCCTGACGGTGCAATGAGGCAACGACCTCGGTCTAGCTATCATTTCGGCTACCAAATGCAACAAGCGTGGTGCTGTTACGTAACCTGGGTCTAAGCCCACGCCCACCAGCATGATACCCTACTGGGTGAACAAACAGCGAAAGTGTCCCGCACACTTTTCAAACTATCATCGGTTTACTTACAAACAGAATTTACTTTACTTACTGCAAACTGACATACTCAACAATTTATTAATTTATTAATATTGGCTTAACCTCGTATAAATAACAAACTCAATTTAAACTTAGCTAATTATCAAATTATTTCATAAAGCCACTTTGTTTAAATCAGATAATTACTTCTCAATTTATAACTTAGCCTCGTATAAAAGCAGACCTAATTCAAACTTAGCTAATTCTCAAATTATTTCATAAGAGCTATTTATTAAATGATTACCTAAAACCATCCTTAATCATATACTTATCGAAATTATTTCTCAATTCATAATTATGCATAGAGTAGCTGTACAATAAACAAACGAATATGCATTCTGTGAGAAGACTTTTTATGAAGGTATATAACGTGTACTGTAAATTTCACTAATATCGAGCATATTTTAATGCAGCTCAGGTCATGGTTCCCGCACAAATGTGGAGGTATGCTTTACTTCAACCGATGCTAAGTGGAATATAAAATGAATAGTGCGAGGCCGTGAGCCTAAGAGGGATACATTATAACCACACACACCCCGCACGTCTATCTTTAAGTAAACAATGTTTAAACGCTCATCGCTTGACACTTTGGATCTAATGGGAATACTCTGACTAGTGAAACTTATTCACCCTAGAACGTGTCTGTTAAATGCGTACAGATCCTTTTCATAATAAAATGACAATTTAACCAGGGCTGGAAAATACATTCCTTACAGTTGTGATGAGCACTGAGAACCCAAATCACCACAACACATTTTTAAAACTTGACGATCGTTTCACTCACCAAGTTAGAGTTATCAGAGAATAAATACTTATAAATATCTTATATCCACAACTCTACTTATATTCTTTTGCAGGTCACTAAAGCCAAACTAAGTTATGTTCATTTTGGTGTCGTTGAACCTCCCTAAATCGTTAGTGACTAACGCTAAGTTGGTTAGTGAAACGATCGTCAGTTTTTTTTTAATCTGTTGTGGTGATTTGGGTTCTCCAAGTGTGCTTATCCATGAGCCAACATATTGTTAAGATGTATTTAAGATTAATATAGTGCTTGTTACCTAGCATAGGCCTAACCTCATGACTAACAACTTGCATCTAATTCATGAACATGTATATAATGTTACGTAATATATGCCTAACTTCTATGTATTCACGCCTTGTGAACACGATATGCTCGTATAATATACTTCGCCGCAAATGTAAACAGTTTAGTATAATCAAGCCAAACTAGCAGCCTTTTGGAGTATATTACCGCCAGTTGAAAAGATTCAGCCATTGTTTGTGAGGATGTAATGTTTGTTTCCATTTGCTTCGCTTTCTAGTGAGTTTAGCGTTTAGTTTATTAAGTTTTATAGTCCTTTTGCTAACAAAGGGGATCTAATGCTTTGAAAGGTTTTGTGTTTGAGCATTATTTGACATATTAATAATAATAATCAATCTTAGAAGCATCCCATTTTAATTTCAGCAAACTGAAAATATGTAACGCACTTTTAGCGAGTTTTCGTAGAAAAACTTTACTATTGAGGAGATTCCGACTTTTGATATTAATAACTTGTCTTGAAATGGGCACAAACTAGGCACCTTATTTCAAATAGAACACCCTATATATTAAGTACACTTGGAGAACCGAAATCACCACAACACATCTTTTTAAAGACGTTACGATCGTTTCACTAACCACGCATCATCAGAGGATGAAAAAATTCCATAATTTTTTAATCCTCTGATGATGCCAACGTGGTTAGTGAAACAATCGTAAGGTCTTTAAAAATAAGTGTACTTATCAGTGCTCATCACAGGTTCCAGTTTTCACATAGTGACCGTATAAATTCAACATTTATAGATTCCCGGTTCAATTGTCTATTATCTATGACTATTTGTAACATAGTTGGTACTTATCTCTAAAACAGTTTCGAATATATGAGGACCTGAAGACAAAATTTGACATCTGAGGAGGTTTAGTAAAACTGTTTTTGTTAACTGGGTTTTATCTCTTCAGGTACAATTTTCTTATATTTTCTTGATGCTAAAATATTGCTTGATATCAAGCAGTTGAGAGTTGCTGAGAAAATTATACAGGTGCTCCTAAAACAAATTATTTTTTAGAAACTTCAAACAACCGTAACATGACTTTTTCAAATGAGACACCCTGTATATTATTGCATACTTGAATTCTGGGTTTAATTCTCCTCGGAAATGTTTTATATTGTTTTGGATGATTTTTGCATTTTAACCAAAATACACACAATAATACAAAAAAGGGAACACATTGATTTTAGTTAATAAGTTCCTATTCTCTTCCCCAGTATTTGAAACCTTTCTTACAGTGGCTCAGTGATGTCGAAAGCTCTGAAAAGCCCCAGTAGTGTATTCGTATCCCTGTGGTTAACCTTTTGCTAACAATCCATTTATACTTATATTTTAAAAAAATTACGAGAAACAAAAACATTTTTAGAGGAAAAAAAAACAGAAACAAAAATAAAACATTAAGAGAAATAAAGACAATAACTATATAATTAAGTATGACTACTTGTTTGTAGTAGAAAATTTATAGATGTAGGATAAATGTAAGTACACGCATATACAAAAAAGTCTAGACGCAGCCAGTACTTTATGGTAGTGAATTTTCATAAGAATTGTACACTATTAGTAAGATATATTGATAAAACTAATTCTTTAAATTTAAATGGACCTTGGAGATCGGTTTTAGAGTCCCAGTTAGCGATTATTTGAAAAAATTTATATTTTATATGGAGCTACTTAATTAAAAGTTGGTCTTAGATATAATATGTAAGTACTGCAAGTGCCTTTAAAATAATTGTGTTACAAATTTCATTAAAGTTACAAACGTTTTTCAGAAAAAATAATGGTTTACAAAGGGAACGTACCTGTCAAATTATAAAAATATGTAAGTACTGCAAATGTCTTAAAAAAATTGTGTTCTTTATAATAATAATAAAATAATGTTTAGGAATTTGAATTTATTGTTTAAGCAATCATCTTTCTTCTTTGTATCTTTTATTGGTTTTAAAAAACGGGTGCATTGCGTTTTTCCAAAACAGCACTAACTTAAAGATAGGAAGATTATCACTATACAATATACAGTTTCAACTTTAAGTTTATAACATAACCTATAAGCAAATAACAATTGGTGAAAATTGACTTTTTTTTGTGAAATATTGAGTAACAAACTGTTTTACCGTTTGTTTATTAAAAAACTTTCAATTTCATCAGACATCTGGTATTCTGTGCTGAAATTAAATTTGGGGTCGAATGTGTGGGGTGGATATCGGTGACAGAAATTTCGGTTTTTTTTGCTAAAACGGCGTAATAAGTGTATAGTATATAGAAAATTTAATTCCGGAACGAATTTTTTTTGTCGGTATGTCAGTCAGTCGGTCGGTCGGTCTGTCGGCCTGTATGTCTGTCTGTTAGTAGGCCCAATAACTTCCAACCGAATTGAGACACAATCTTCAAATTTGGTCTACAGTTAGCAGCCGACAAAAAAAAACGCTTCGAAATGTTTTTGGGTAAGACTGCTGTAGAATGGGAGATTATTTAGTGAAAATTGACATGTTTTCGTTAAAACACGAGTAATATAACGTTTCAAAAGTTTATGGGTACAGGAATATAAATATTTTCTTTGTGATCATGGACCCTGAATTGATTTTATGATGATGTCTTTCTGAGGAGATTAGATTATCACAGCTATGTGGAAGTTATGATTCAATTTGCAGCACTACTTTTAGTATTGTGTACAGAATTTTCAATTTTTCATTCAGCAAGGTTGCTATGAAACAAGCAGTTCTCAGATTTGACAGATTCTAGCTTTAAGTAAAAGGACCTCTTTTTGCTGCTACCAGTTTGGTGAAAATTATTATGGCTTTGCCATCTTTGTGATTAAGTCGTGGACCCTAAATTGATTTTATGAGGATGTCTTTCTGAGGAGGGTAGATTATCACACCTATGTGGAAGTTATGATTCAATTTGCAGCACTATTTTTAGTATTGTGTACAGAACTGTCAATTTTTCATTCAGCAAGGTTGCTATGAAGCAAACAGTTGTCTCTTTTTGCAGCTACCAGTTTAGTAAAAGTTATTATGGCTTTGTCATTTTGAAGATATAGTAATAACGATCTGCTAAATTTAATTATTATTTATGGCGAATATAACAAAATTGCTGACAGGGCATGTCGCCTATTTGCAGAACGCTTTCCAAGTCTCCCGACGAAGATACTTAAAGAAATACTTAAAAATCGAGGAATGAGGGGCCCACCGTTTCAAAATTCAAAAGCATAAACTTAAGTTGGACAACCGAGTGTTTTTTTATTTCTGTAACGTCGTCCTATTTTCGCCACTATGGCTAATCACCGACGCCAGGCAGCAGTTTCACCTCACTATCCTGGAAATTTTACCGAACCGCTGCCTTTCTGTAAGGAGGGTAGGGATCTTCAACGTACCCGATATCTCATCGACACAGAACCGACGACTTTACGCCCCCTCCGAAGGGCAGAACGTGCAACCATTTAACATGCTCAAATACAATGCCACAACCTCGGTTGGTGTTAATTGTACCGTATGTACTGAAAAAGCGAAAGGAGTACCCTGGGATTGAACCAGTACCCCTCGGTTCAGAAGCACACGCCCTCACCACTGAACCACAGAGTCTCTCCAGCACTTGTTGAATTAATACCGCAATCGTCGTGTTGAGTTCTGTCAATAGCTCTTGTTACGAAGACAAGTTGACGTAAGCGTTCCAGCTCTGGACACATAAAACTAGAAAAGGTTGTTTTATTTTCCCATTATGTACTTTTCGGGATATTTTTAATTTCATCATTGGTGAAAACTCTTAAAGTAAAAGTATTTTTCATAGTAGATGCTTCTTCCACCGTCGATTTATTTTATAAAATCAAAAAACTGGGTCAGATCTGAAAGAATAAAATATTTTGGTTACGTCGCAAAATTGATATAAAACAATATTAAATGTTTCCGTCGAGAATTAAACGCAGAAAATAAAGTTGCAATAATATACAGGACGTCCCATTTGACAAAGTCACGTTACGGTTGTTTGAAATTTCTAAAAAATAATAATGTTTTAGGAGCACCTGTGTAATTTTCTCAGGAACTGTCAGGTGTTTGAGTTCGAGCAATATGTGTGTGTGTGTGTGACTGTGTGTGTGTGCGTGCGTGCGTGCGTGTGTTTGTGTACTTGGTTCTTAGGTGGAACCACGTCTAGAGATTATCAAAACTCGACGTTTCTGTTCCTGTTTTGGAGTCATTTTCAAGAGGTTTTGAACTTTGGATAAAATGACTTTCCTGTGAGAAATAATATAAAAATGACAATTTTCCAAAAATTTGTAAGCCGTTACTAAAGTTCAAGCTTTCTTAATGTATAATTAGTTAAAATATTTCTTTAAGTGCGTTTATATTATTATATACACACCTCCAAAACATTTCACTATAACCCTAAAAGAAACAAGTATGTTATTAAAATTTCTCGAAACAATTTTAGATAGATCGAGATGGTAACTAAATTTCTTGAGAATGACAATTATACTGATAATAAATAAAATCAGAAGACAGAATAATCAGCAGTCAACCCCCTAAAACACTGTTTTAGTAAGTCGTATGGAAACAAAGGTTGACTGTAATAAATTTAATTATGTAGCTATTTTTAGCAAGGGCATTTCGAATTTGCATTTTACGTTGTTCGGGGCAGGTTATATGCGTGGCGATATGCCTTACTTTCTGCCTCCTCAACATTCCACTTAATTATGTCAACGCTTATTACGTGACAAATTGCTTATGATGATAATCATCTTTAAATTCGTAAGACGTTTGTGTTCCATTGCCTTTCAAGCTTATTATACTTTATTTGATCTCACAAGTACCATCAATGTTATATATATATATATATATATATATATATATATATATATATATATATATATATATATATATATATATATATATATATATGCTATATTATCAAAAAAATAGTGCTGCAAATTGAATCATAACTTCCACATGGCTGTAATAATCTATTCTTCTCAGAAAGACATTCTCATGGAATGAATTTAGGGCCCACCCAACTAACAAAATGTTCTATAATTTTTAAATAATAGTGCAAATTTGTTGTGTTACTGTTATATTACTGCTCTTCGAAAGCAGTTTTGTTCTATTAAGGTGAGTATTTAGCTTTTCGCAGCAAAATGCTTCTTTAAATTTATTGTTAGGATGTTCTTAAAGCAGAATTATAAAACATTTTAGAGATTTCATTTTTCGCTGTTTTTTAAACATCTATACAACAATCGTTATAGAATATATTAGCTTACAGAACAAAATTGTTCTGTAATGGCTTTATAACAACGATCTTCCAAACATATCTGTCAACTTGCAAACATTTATAAAGCTTTTCTTTGAGTGATTATGTGAGCAATTATAAAACAGTTTTATTAACATTTTCTATGATACAATATAGCTGCAAGTATCATAGTATACTTGAACGCAGGTGTTAAAAAACTATTTTATTGTTGGATGGAACGCGACTGTAATAGAACACTTAGAAAACAATTATAGTACAAAATTATTCCTCTGCATAAAAGTGCGTTCGCTGGGATCTTTATAAAACAGATTATAGCTTTTATAAGAAGCACCGTTATATACTTTTTATTTCGTAGCAAGTTGTGTATTTTGTAGCGTGTAATTTCTAAACATGTCCAATTTGCAATAAATAAATAAATTGAAACAGGTCAGAAGTAGCGGTGCTCTTCGAAGGAAAGTCAATAAATATAAAAATATTTTAGAAAGTAGCAAATTTGTTAATAAACATGTTAGTAGTGTTTTACATAGTAAGCAGCACAACAAACAATTTGGGTTTGAGGTTAAGTCACATATTGCTACTACATTTATGTTGCATAAATATCGCAGTTAACGCGAGTTTAGCACTATCATGATGTGTAAGTGTTACCGAAAATACTTTTATAGAACAATTAAATACACCATATGTGTTGTAGAGCTACGCGCAGGTCTTTCTCATTGCAGCAATGGGAAACATATCATTTTAAAGCTCTATAAGCGCTGTTTGTGTAGCAATCTGCTTACTGCGTCATCTGAAGCTACACTGTCAATATGATCATCAGTTTTCCCAAATATTAGGGCACAGGACCGTACTTAGCCATAAATAATTGTTAATGGTTAGTTACCCATGAGATATTACACCTATGAATTATATGGTTTTCGCAGAACCACGTGCATGATGTCGTGTGGAATATTTAATGGAGTTTGACAGTTGAACGTATCGTCTCTTGTCTTCCTCTAAACATGCGACTAACGTGTTAACGAGATTAGGAAACCGTTGTTTATTAGATTTAGAAATGTATTTCAATAATCTTTGTGTGTACACACGCAAAGTATTTTTTTGTTGGTAAAAATACTACCAGGTGCTCTAAATTCTCCTTAACTTTTTAAGTGTGAGTGCACCCAATAATAATAATACTTAATAATAGTTGGTCTTGTACTTAAGTAGGTATGTCATATAAAAATAAAAATAAATTATATACAAACGAAGTAATTGAATTCAGTGCTCTATGTAAAAAACATTCGCTACGAGGTAAAATGTTGATGTTGTAATTGCATCAGCCGCATTACATCGACGTATAAAAACTATTTGATTGCTAACCTTTTGTTTTAAAAGTAAGCACAATTGTAGAAAATGAGGCTTTTAACAGAAAAATCCAATTATGTTACATATTTACATGGAAAGAATTAAATGATCCAAAGCATATGGAAAACTTGACTCTGGAACGAAATTTTTTTGTCTGTCGGTCTCTTGTTCGGTCGGTCTCTCTGTTAATAGGTGCAATATCTTTCGAACGAAGTGATGTATCATCTTCAAATCTGGTACCCAGTTAGCACCCGACAAAGAACGCTTCGAATTGTTTTTTGGCGAGATCACGTCAGGGGGTAGGGGATAAATAAGGGGTGATATGGTGGAAATTGTCATTTTTTCAATAAAACTCGGGTAATACAACGTTTCAAAAGTTTATGGGTACAGAAATACAAATATTTTCTTTGTGGTCAGCTCATGGACCCTAAATTCATTCCATGAGAATGTCTTTCTAAAGAGAATAAATTATCACAGCTATGTGGAAGTCATGATTCAGTTTGTAGCACTATGTAACTTATACCAAAAAATGAACTTATTAGCTCAAACCTTTTGAACGTTATTGTGTTTCCAAAATCATTCTGCTCACATACACATCCTCACACACGCACGTGCACGCATTAAGATCCGAAATTATTTTCTGACTTAAAATTAATTAAAGTGAAGAAATTGGCTTTGTTATTATTAATTGCAGGGGATTATAGTAAAATGAAAATATCAAAATCCTAAAACTTTTTGATCCCTTGTAGGAATGGGGAGAAAAAATGTAGTAATAATGTAAAGCATACTTACGGCGGCGCTAGTCTACTTTTACTGTAAAAGCCAAACTTTAAAATTGACAATAAAAGTCCATGCCAAGCCTACTTTATATTAAAAAAATCAATTAATAAATATAGAAATATTTGTGACTTGACAATTTTCACAATATATTATGAATATAAAACATGCGAAATGTGTAACAGAATGAGTTTAGGTCAATAAAATGGAAAAAACGAAAAATTTAATTTGGAGTTGATTTTTACAAATTAAAGAAATATGTATTATTTCGAGAGCCCTTCAAAATGTATCGCATATGTAGCATATTTTACACAGAAAAATTTTCTTCCCTGGTGAAATCCATATTGTTGGTAGCCAAAAGGAGATTTTTTGAGTTTAATTTTCACACCGTACTAACATTATTTCTTACGCCATCATATTTTAGTACTTATATTACTTTGATAGTATTAGAGAACAATTTTAGGATAAAATAGTTCTAACAAAAACATTTAAAAGACATATCACTCTCATAGGTATTGCAGTAGTGAAAAGTTGCAAAGTAAACTATAAATAAATTCTAATAAAACCTGTTTTATAGTAACTCTATTAAGGCTCTATAACTGGCACCATGGTAAATGATTTTTAGTTGTATTATTGTTCCTTATAAAACTGTTTTATAAGTATCGTATATCATATTCTTTTACAGCTCGGTAAACATTTCTAAAACTATTCTATAACACCTTACACAACCCTTATAAAATAAACTAAAGAACTAAAGTGTTGTATAAACCTGCGCCTATTTTGCGTTTATAAGCGTTGTATAAACGTTACCAAAACGGTTATAGCAACAGTCATGTTTTATAAAAAGTGTTTTATAAACGTTCTTATGACTACAATAAAACATCAAATTGCTAGTTGGGCATGACTTGACCACAAAGCAAATATTTGTATTCCTGTACCCACAAACTTTTGGAACGTTATATTACTCGAGTTTTATTGAAAAAATGTGAATTTTCACCAAATCACCAATTATTTATCCCCTGTCCCCTGAAGCCGTCTCACCCAAAAACAATTCGAAGTGTTCCTTTGTCGGGTGCTAACTGGATACCAACTTTGAAGATGAAATCTCAACTCGTTCTAAAGTTATTGCGCCTATTAAGAGACAGGGGTACATGCCGTCAGACCGACAGACGGACCTACCGACACACAAAAAAGTTTTCGTTGAAGAATCAAGTTTTCTATATGTTTGAGACTTTCTTACGCCGTTTCAGCAAAAAAAATCGAAATTTCTGTCACCGATATTCCACCCCACACATTCAACCCCTAGTTTACTTTCAGCGCAGAATACTAGATGTTTGATGAAATTTTGAGTTTCCTAATAAACAAACCTTAAAACGTTATATTACTCGAGTTTTAACGAAAAAGTATCAATTTTCACCAAACCACCCCCCACTCATCCCCTACCCCCTGGAGCGATATTAGGCAAAAACAGTCCGAACCGTTCGCTTGTTGAGTGCTGACTGTGTTAAATAACTCGGAAACGATGAACGCTATCAATTTTTTTCTCTACAAATACGCATTATAATTATTTGGAAAATGCAAAAATTCAATAATATAAGGGCTGTTCGACTTAAAAAACGAAAACTTGTATCACCAACGACTTATGAGCCAGCCTGTTATCGCCAATATAATTTTAAAATATGCAGCTCAACACACTATATAATAAGCGTATAAGATTTTTCTCATATCTTGTATTCACTATGTGGAGACTGGAACCTGTGATGAGCACTAATAAGTACACTTGGAAAACACCCAAATAACCACAACACATATTTCAGAGACCTTACGATCGTTTCGTTGAAAAAGTCAACATCTTCAGAAGATGTTGACTTTTTCAACGAAACGATCGTAAGGTCTCTGAAATATGTGTTGTTGTGATTTGGGTGTTCTCCAAGTGTACTCATATCTTGTATAATAACCAATATATTAGGCTTTACCGTAGAAATGCATCACCCATATATATGTAAACAGATAAAACAGCAATTAACCTCGGAAATGAACAAAAGGGGCCTTCTTCGCGCTCATTTGAAAATATCTTTACAAAATTCAAAAGTCGCGGCTTCCTCGTTCAGAAATTTTTCTAAGAAAATTCGTTAAAAGCTAGTGACTATTAAACAATGAACTCTATTACTAAACCTACTGCCAAAGCATCAGAGAAGGGGTCTATTTGAAATGAATTTTATGCCGGTATTTTAGTATCTGTAATGACGTTGAGGCTGAAACTTAAGGGTTTGTAATACACTCTTCTTGTGACACTTTCTCTACATAACCCGTATTTATTTTAGGCTCTAAAGTTGCCAATTTTGGAATTTTAAATCGCGACTCTGACGTTTTAAGAAGAAAGGCTATAAAACTTTCAGAAGACTTTTTTTGATATTTCTTTATCTTTTTGCGCCAAGAAACTCAATCTTTGTCGGTAATATACAATATATTTTGTTATCCATACAAAACGTTTGTTTTTTGTGGGTTCCTCTGGCCATCAGTGGCAACCAAAATTGTTTGCTTTAAATGCCTATAACTTTTCTTTATCTTAACCTGCAGATCTGAGTTTTGGCACATATTTGACTCTTTATGATATAAATCTGCGTACCAAATTTTTGTTAAAGCTAATTTACGAACTCGACCACGATATTAGCAAAATGAAGATATGTGCTTCTTTCAGATCAGTTGCTTATTTCTTGAGTTATCACTTGGAGATATGTATATATACATGTATATATATATATATATATATATATATATATATATATATATATATATATATATATATATATATATATACATATATATAAATTCAAACAGATGTTTGATATGAGTTCTAGTCGCCATAATTCGCGCTCATTTAAAGAAAATTCGAAAATCTTACCATCGCTTCTTTTTATTACTAATATTTCTTAATGAAAACTCACTGAAGGACTGATTTTCCTGGCTAACGAACTTATCCAAGCCACTTGCGAAAGGAAGGTATTCAACAAATTTAATCAAAATCGGCCCATTATTTTTTAAATTATCGGTGTGACACATACATACATATATATATATATATATATATATATATATATATATATATATATATATATATATATATATATATATATATATATATATATATATATATATATATATATAAAACATATAAAAATTGAAACTGGCCCTGGCTATGTGTTCGACGGGGCCTAAGTAACGCTCATTTAAAGAAATTTTTTTACAATTCAAAAGTAAGGATCTTCTCATTAGTGAATTTTATTTAAGAAAATGCACTAAAAAATAAATTTGCCATTAGGCCAGAATCTTCAATCTTGAACCATAGTAACACCTATGTAAACGCATGTAGCTACTAAAGTAAAGAAAAATAACATAATGAGCTTCGCGGATAACTACAAATTTGTTTAAAAAAACCTTTTTTGTTGTTTATTGTTTGCAAAAACTGGATGGGTTGACTAAAACAAAACCATCCAAGCAATTAATAAGAAAAAAGTTCGGGACGCAGCAAGTGCGTTATGGTAGTGAATTTTCATTAAAATGTTTTTAATAACAAATATGTGTGTTTTTTTAAGAAAGCAGGCACCAAATTTGGTTACCAGTATAACCTATATAGTAAAAACAATGTGCCATGTTTCATCTAAATAACTTTATTGTGTGAAAATGTACAAAAATTTCCAAAAGTAAACTTACAGTGTTCCCGAAAAAAACACGTTTCTTGGTCAACCTTATAGGTTAATAGCAAATTGAGCTGTTCAAATATGAAACATTTGATCAAAATTCGCTACCATAACGCACTTGCTGCGTCCAGAATTTCTTTCCTTTCAAACATGCATTATATTTCGATGGAAAATGCAAAAATGCAATAACATAAGGCGTGTTTGATTAAAAAAAAAAGGAAATTTGTATCACCAACGACTTATGGGCCACCCTGTGATTGTAGAAATATTATTTTAAGATGTAGCTCAAGACACCCTATAATTAATATATACAATTTTTTTTCATATCTTATATAATAACGGATATATTGAGCTTTATTGATTTTTTACGAAAATTCGACAAAAATTATATACCATTAAACGATAAACTCTATAGCTAAGACTACTGCCAAGCATCAGAGAAAGGGTCTATTTGAAATGAATTTTCTGGAAACATTTTAGTAAAATGAAGGACAATGACGGTTGAAACTAAGACTTCAGGGTTTGTAAAACATCCTTCTTGAGACATTTGATTTCCATAGCCCGTATTAAATTAAAGTTGTTTGCCTAAATGTTACCGATTTTGACGTTTTACGTCACAACTTTGACGTTTTGAGGAAAACCGCAATTTATTTTTCTTTAAATGCCTATAACTTTTTTGTCTTTTAACCTACATAGCTAAATTTTGGTAGGTAGCTTACCTATGAGGATTTGCCAAATTTGGTTGCCCTTACTTTGTTAATTTCGGAGATATAATTTTTTTTTGAAAGAAAACACAAAATTTTCCGGGAAAACCTCGGCAGATTTTCCTGGATAACAACCTCATCCAAGCCATTTGCAAAAGGAATTTTTTCACCAAATTTAATCAAAATCGGCGCATTACTTTTTGAGTTATAGGTGTGATACATATATATATATATATATATATATATATATATATATATATATATATATATATATATATATATATATATATATATATATATATATATATATATATATATATATATATATATATATATATATATATATATATATATATATATATATATATATATATATATATATATATATATATATATATATATATATATATATATATATATATATAAACATATAAAAATTGAAACTGACCCCGGATATGTTTTCTCTGGGGCCTAATTAGCGCTCATTTGAAGAAATTTTTTCAAAATTCAAAAGTCGGGATCTCCTCATTAGTGAATTTTTTTTAAGAAAATTCACTAAAATACCTGCCATATTTATAATTTCACAGGTACATTCCCTTTGTAAATAATTAATTTTTGTCTGAAAAACTTTTCTAACTTTAATGAAATCTGTAACACCTTTTTTTTAAACACTTACAGTACTTACATAATATATCTAAGAGCAAATTTTAATTTTTTAGCTCCATGTAAAACATAATTTTTTTGAAATAATCGCAAACTGGGACTCTTAAACCGACCTCCAAGGTCTATTTAAATTTAAAGAGATCGTTTTAATATTATATCTTACTAATAGTGTACAATTCTTATGAAAATTCGCTACTATAACGCACTTGCTGCGTCCCGAACGTTTTTTTTTTATTAAATAAGGCTCTAACTCTAAGTCACAATCATGTAGAATTTTAAAGGTGTTACGATCGTTACCTCACCAATAACGAACTTCTAGAAGATACAATTAATTTTTCGAGAGGGGAAGAATGTGCGTATGGCAAATAGCCGTAGCCATCTAAACTCGAAGGAAAAAAAAAACAATTAATTTTTCTTCACGTTCGCCGCATTTAGAATTAGTACTTTTGTAGAGTGAAAAGCATAATTATAAATCAAGAACTACAAGCACATGTTTCACATAGCTAAATTTTCGACGCGATGATTCGATGCAAATGAGGGCAATTGTTTGCGGTTGCAATACCTGGGTCAGAGGTTTGGAGTTAAAGCGATTTGTCTGGTGAATTTGCCTGGATTGCAAATGGTTTCAACTAATTGGCTAGATGTAAAACTAGATTGAACTCTGTCATTTAAATGATTTCCTTTGTCATGTTGTACAGCTCACCTATTGTAATTAAGACGTATTATTCCGATTTTGATTTGCAGTTCAGTAATTAATGACTAGTTAAAAGATTTGGGACACAACATGTGCATTATCGTAGTGAATTTTCATAAGAATTCTACACTATAAGTTCGACATACTACAAAAATTAATACATTAAATTTAAGCAAACTTTAAAGATCGGTTTTAGAGGTCATCATGCACGATAATTCAAATAATTATTTGGAAAATGTTGCTAGAAAATTAAAATCTGGTATGTCTAGATAGTGTAAGGCTCTTTAAAAATGTGACTCCGTGTATTTTTGCTTCTTCATCCAGAGTGTTCCCATCATCACCTGGCTATACCGTACTGATGATGGCTAATAAGCCTGAAATACGTGTATGCGGTTGTATCCTTGCGGCCTTGCCCTTAACCTTTCTCCTTGTATAGTATACAGAAATGCCGTGTTAAAAATCATGTTATAAATAGTATGACTCCTGGGCTCCGGATGCTCACGCAGGTGATTTCTTTGCCTCCGTGGCGATTTTGGTTGTTGCCCTCGAATTGAGGGTCTCCGAATGATGCTGCAAATGTGCACTGGTTGCCTGTTGCGACTCCGCGTATTTTTGCTTCTTCATCCAGAGTGTTTCCATCATCACCTGGCTATACCGTACTGATGATAGCTAATAAGCTTGAAACACGTGTATGCGGTTGTCTCCTTGCGACTTTGCCTATATATGTATATATATATATATATATATATATATATATATATATATATATATATATATATATATATATATATATATATATATATATATATATATATATTGGGTGGCGCATTTAAACGAAACAGAGCGAATTGCGTCCAGAAAACTTTTTTTAATAAATGCTGAAACACGTCAACTTTAATATTGAGGGGGACATATTTTGATATAAAACTCAATTTTGTCACATCAACCCCTTAAGGGTGTTGATAACAACCCTTATATTTTAAATAGGGAACATGGGTCGAGTGTAACATCACTTGAAATCTCTTTCTTTTCTGAATTATAATTTTTTTTTGAAGTTTTATCAACTCGTTTAAAAATTATTCACAGTTAGAGTTGCAAGAACGTATTTCATTCATTGTGATAAGAAATTCACTAATTAGTCAATTTTTCGTTAAAAAAAATTAAAAAACAAAACCAAACGTTTAAAAATGTTTATTCAGTTAGGTAAGTGTTCAAATTGTTAACCACCAGCTTCCATACAAAAGTACAAATTTTGTTCAAAACGAGCTCTGACATTCTGGAGCATTTGTGAAGTTATTAGACGGCATTCTTCAACAATGCGTCGTCGTCGTTCTTCCAGAGACTCCGGTTTTGTTGCGCAAATTCTACTCTTTAAATGGCCTCATAGAAAGAAGTCTAAAGGAGTTAAATCCGGTGATCTAGGAGGCCACTCAATGGCGCCTCTACGCCCAATCCATTGTCCTGGAAGCTATCTGTTCAAAAACTCCCTAACACGTTGTGAAAAATGTGGAGGAGCTCCATCTTGGTGAAACACTAATTGATTTTCTTGATGGCGATCATCATTTTCAACAATGCCAATTGGTCGAGGGTAAACGATATTTTCTAGTAACTCCAAATATGTTTCGCCACTCAAATTGCCATCAGGCAAAATTGGTCCGATTAAACGGTCTCCAAAAATTCCAGTCCAGACATTCAATTTCTGTGGAGTTTGAGTGTGGACTTCGTGAACATTTCTTGGATTATTATCTGCCCAATAACGACAATTATGACGATTGGTACACTGGTCTGAAAAACAGATATTGAATTGAAAGTTCCCGTTATCAGCTATTCGTGCAGTCATAATTTCACAAAACTCCAGCCGCCGATCAAAATCATCTTCAATCAGTTGTTGTACAAGATGAATTTTATACGGGTGAAATTTATGATGCTTCAATATTCTCTGAATAGTTCTTCTTTTGATGTTTGAAATAGTGGCCAATTTTCTCGTGCTCAAAGTTGGGTCAGCAGCAATTTGTCCCAAAACTTCAATCTCAGTAGTCTAATTTCTAACCGGAAATTCACGTTCAGGATCCCGTTTTTTGTTGGCTACTGAACCACTTTGTCGAAACTTTGTAACTAACTTCAAAGTGTATTTTCTGTTAACATGTCTGTTCGAATGTCGTTCATTAAACAAATTTGTGGTTTTTGAAAAAAAGAGTAATTATTTCAAATCTTTCTTCTACATAATACACCATTGTGAAATTAATTTTCGGTAGTACTATTAAGTATCAAACCGACCGATAAACTGAAATAATAAACTGCATTTCTCTCATTCCGATAAGAAATGTTCTGAAAGTCAATTTTTTGTTTACAAACCAACAAAACATTGACTATTAGCACATTTCTTATCGAAATGAGTCAAATGCGTTTTTGCATCTTCAACTGTGAATAATTTTTAAACGACTTGATAAAACTTTTAAAAAAATGAGTGTGCTGACTTCAGAAAAGAAAGAGCTTTCAAATGATGTAACACTTGATCCATGTTCCTTCTTTAACATATAAGGGTTGTTATCACCACCCTTAAGGGGTTGTTGTGACAAAGTTAAGTTTTATGTCAAAACATGTCCCTCCTCAATATTAAAATTGACATGTTTCAGCGTTTCTTAAAAAAAATTATCTGGACGCAAATCGTTTCGTTTTCAATGCGCCACCTATACATAAACATATAAAAACTAAAACTAGCCCCGGATATGAGTTCTAGAGGTCCTAGTTCGCGCTAATTTGAAAAAATGTTTGCATAGTCTCATCATCGAAGCCTGTCTATTTGTGATGATTTTAAATAAAAATTCACCAATAAAGGGATATTCGAAACTAGATTATGTGATATTAACTCACGGTAAATTGAATGTGTCTAGTTCCTTGTCAGTAATTAAATATTTTGCTAATTATGCTATAGCTATTCATTTCGTGAATGTATATATATATATATATATATATATATATATATATATATATATATATATATATATATATATATATGTAATTTGTTTGCTGTACGTTTATGATTTTTTATTGGTTTGCGCGGACTGCAGTTTCGAACCGTCCCGGTTCATCATCAGCACGCTACTGACTGTTATCGCTCCTGTGCGATCTATGTCCACCAATAAAAGCTCACGGCGCATGCGCCACGTACAATCTCAGACGTAGACCACACAGGAGCGATTACAGTCAGTAGCGTGCTGATGATGAACCGGGACGGTTCGAAACTGCAGTCCGCGCAAACCAATAAGAAATCACAAACGTACAGCAAACAAATGAAGTGTATATTTAAAAGTGATTACAGTGTAGTGCAATATTCAATATATATATATATATATATATATATATATATATATATATATATATATATATATATATATATATATATATAAACATATACAAATTTAAACGGCCCTTGGTTTCGGGTTCTAGGGCCCAAATTTGCGATTATTTGAAAAATTATTTGCAAAGTCTCACCATCGATACATCTCTATTAGCGATTTTTTTCATAAAAATTCTGAAAGATCTGCTTTAGAGAGAGAGAGAGAGAAAGAGAAGGGGAGAGAGAGAGAGAGAGAGAGAGAGAGAGAGAGAGAGAGAGGACGGTTATGATTTGATGACAAGATGACATCGCGTTTAGCCTGTGGTGACTAAAGACCTGGGTTAATTAAACCTAATCAGAAAATCTTAATTGAAGTCTACCTACCAACGCTTGTAATAAATATTAATAAGAGAACCATAAACATTTTACTCTGCGTCTAAAACACCTGTACAAATGAATAAATATTCGGAATATGGCTTGTTTATAGGAAGCAATATACAAAATGGTTTCGTTCAAATATTTAATATTTTGTAAACTCATAAATAAAACAAGATTTCAGACTTTACGTTTTCAAATATTCAGTAAATCACTTTATTCTATATGCCGATGGCAGATATAATTTTCCAAACAAGAGATCGCTTCGAAAGTCAAGCAAAAAAATATATAGAAAATATAAATAAGAGATGTAGAACAATGGAGTATTTTCTTGTTCGTATATCCGCACAAAGTGCCAAACGTGAGTTAATAAAGATGGATCAGTCCTGGAAAATACAATATGTTTTATGGCGTTCTATAGTGACAGATGTATGTTATAGCAGGAAAGTGATAAATATGAGTAGAAAATGTGCAAGAAAAGTGAATGTAAAGTAGGAGAAATGTAACGGGGTAAACATTTTTAGAAGGAGGATGCCGAATATATTACTTAGCATTCGAGTATTTAACTAAGTATTCCGATAAATCATATACTTTTCCTACATCGTTAACTCAAATTCGCTCTTTTTGTGAATTTTTATTATTTTTTAAATCACTAATAGAGAAGTAGCGATGGTGAGACTTTGCAAAAAAATTTTCAAATGAGCGCGAACTAGGACCCCTGGAACCCAAATCCGTGGTCACTTTCAATTTTTATATGTTTATATATATATATATATATATATATATATATATATATATATATATATATATATATGTGTGTGTGTGTGTGTGTGTGTAGTAGTAGTAGTAGTATCAGTGGTAGGGGGGCCAACGCCAAGCAAGTAGGCCACCATGGGTCCTTTTTGCCAACCCCAGCAACCATGCTCTACTCCTCCTCGGTTCCGTCGCCAAATCGCCTGGACCTTGAGATGAAGGCCGTGACAGTCTTCAATTGGCCGGTACTTACCTGATTCCTCTGCAGAGTCCTCGATCTGAACAATTCTGCTCGCAGATTCCCAAAAGCCTCGCATTCGCACAGGTAGTGGTAGGACGTTTCCTCATCCTCGCCGCATTCCTGGCAAATGGAATCCCTCTCTACGCCTGTCTATGTGAGGTGTCTTCTAAGGGCGCAGTGGCCTGTGAGCACCTCAAGGATGCGGCGAAGCGTAGGTCGGCTCTTTCCGAGTAGCCAGACACCTTATCCCTGTCCGGCCCCTCCACGAAATCCCTCGCCTGCCTGCAAGCCAGCAACCGACCCCCAGTGCGTCTTCATTGCTTCCTCGGTCCACCTGTCTAAGGAGATAGAGACTGTCTTCCTACTTATACATATCTCGGGCTCTGGGCCACAGAACGGCGGCCTGGAACCGAGCCTTGCGAGATTATTCGCCATCTCATTCTCCGCCACGCCACAGTGTCCCGGAACCCACACTAGTTGTACCTCCTTTGTCCTGGCTAGTCCTCTGATGGCGTCAGCGCACTCCTGAACCAGTGTACACCTGATTCTGGCCGCGTAGACTGCCTGGCTATCCGAGCAGATGTACACACATTTCTCGAGACTCCCCTTCACATCTTGTCTGTTGGCCACAGACAGGATAGCGTACACCTCTGTTTCAAATGCCGTGGTATATGCGCCAAGAGCATAGCTCTCGCGCACCCCCAGGCCCTCGATGTATATTCCTGCCCCGGAGGATTGCTGGTCCTCCAGCCGCGATCCGTCGGTGAAACAGACCAGGCTTGCGGACTGGAATTCAACCTCATTTTCCCTCGACTGATCCCTACTGGGGATCCTGAAGGTGTATGGCCTAGTCAACCTAATATCATCCTCGGCATCCCGTACCTTTATGGCGGAAATCGGAATTTCCTTTTCCACCTCCTTGGCGACTCTTGCATGCCCTATTACTGCTCCCTCTCCGCACCAGTTTCCAGCGTCTCGCATTCTGAGATGCGACGCCATCGCCTCCCTCCTGACACTGATGGGAAGCGGTGGCAGCATCAACAGGACCTCTAGCGCGGCTGAGGGTGTCGTCCTCATAGCACCTGTGATATCCAGGATTGCCAGCCTTTGAAGTTTGGCCAGCTTCCTGCTGGTAGTTTGTATGTTTGTTTGTATGTATGTATCCGCAGGATAACTCAAAAAGTTAATAACCGATTTTGATGAAACTCAACAAGAATTTTTCCTTTGTTAATGGCTTGAATGAGTTTGTTATCCAAGAAAATCGAACAAGGTTTTCTGGAAAAATTTAAGTCTTCTTTCACAAAAAAAATTGGCTCCGAAAATTACAAAGATATTTTAATTAAATTTGGTGAGTATGTTGCCTTGTTAAATACCTTATCACGTACCAAAATTCAACTTTCTAGGTTTATAGAAAATTGAATTATTCAAATTTGAAGCATTTAATGAAAATTCGCTACCATAACGCACTTGCTGCGTCCCGATTTTTTTTTCTCCGTCATCCGAAGATGATGTTTTGCAAATTATACAAAACATAAAAATAAACACTTAACTGATTCATGTGGTTTTTCAAATGATTTCAAAGAATCGAAGTTGGAAATTATAAAACCTCTCACACCTATAATTAGTGCCTCATTACCAACCAGGATATTTCCGGAAATTATGAAAACTCTAGTCTTGAGAGCTCTACACAAGAAAGAAGACCGCAAGGATATGAACAACTGTATGCCAATTTCATTAATATCCACTGTAATATTTAGGAAATTTGCCTAAATAAATAAAACAAAGCAAAGGTTAAACTAGCTCTATTCACCAAAATACAATGTTTTCGTGCCACAGTTATCTGATGCGTATCGATAAGTGCGAATAAAGTAACTTAGCCCTTCGTTGAAGTTTTAAAAAACCTTAGTTATTAACTACAAAAACTTTACACTTATAAACTTTTTACTTAATATTTTATGTAACTTATAATATTGTATGACCCTGGTATATGAAATTATAATTATTCTACTGAGATGTTAACTGTACTAAAACTAAGACAAGACTAACTTCTAATAACAAATATTGTTGCTAAACGTCAAAATGTTTGGGGTTGATATCTTTTGGGTGATGAATAAAAAGGCTTTTTCTTTCGAAAGAAATATTTTATTCCTTGTCTTAACGCGTTTCGACCCTTTTTAACAGGTCATCCTCAGGAGAATCTAGAATTTACAGAAGGCTTGTCAGAAAAACTGAGTTTTCCGGTAGGCTACTTCTGCGAGTGTACCACACAGGAATATAAGATAAAATGAGGTGACAACAGCTAACCCCAACACTAAGTCAAAAATTTAAGGTTAAAAAATGTCAAGCTACAAAGCTATAAAAGATTGCAGGTATACAGTCATAAACTACTACATGCAACAACAAAAAACTAACACAAGTCAAAATTGAACTACATAAAAGCTAATTTGTCTTGAGATTTCAAATTACAATAAGTCTAACTCTAAAACTCATAAAAGCCCAAAAAATTCTTCAAAAGTTCTTTAAAACGTTCACCCTTGGCAGGGTATTTTTAAGTTCAAGTTGAAGACAACAACAAGAGCGAAAGCAAACAGCACAAACACCAGCAGGCCATGCAGCTGAGAAGAAACTTTCAGAGAATATCAAACTCACTAAATGAATGGGAATTGAAACAGAAGCGAATTTTTTCTGTTTTATGAAACATGAAAAACGCCAAGATGGCGAACCTGCTTGTCTTGTTGAACAGGACTAAAAAACTATACAGTTGAATGTCTAATAACAAAAACTAATAGCAATCCATGTTCCTCCACCTCTTTTACTTTGAAGGAATCGTTCTCGTGAGAACCACTGGTCAGCATTTTCTTCTATACCATCCACTGGCCTGGCTTATGTTGGCAGAAACTTGATATTCTCGGTAAGCGAGAACTAACTGCATTCTGTCAATGAATTGGCATTACATAAACTTGTATAATTACTAGAATACAACGGTGGCGATATGAGAATCATATAACTTGAGCATTGCTCCTAGAAATCATACAATATGTAGAAAGCCGACGTTGCCACCTATGTACATTGACAAAGTTGAGTTAAAGTGACCAACTTGATTAATACATTACACTTCTCCCATACAAAAGAAAGTTTTTATGTATATGTCGAAACGTTTTACTGGTCCCACTACGTGTTTAGGTCGCTCTGAAGTAATCACATGTGTAGCTTCTGATGCAATTGTAAGCTTCACTGTTTCACTCTCGGCTAGATTGTCCTTATTAGTGAATTTTCTTAGAAAAAGTTCACTAATGGGGAGATCACAACTTTTGAATTTTGAAAAAAAATCAAATGAGCGCAAACTAGGACCCCTAGAACCCATATCCAGGGTCAGTTTAAATTTTTATATGTTTATATATATATATATATATATATATATATATATATATATATATATATATATATATATATATATATATATATATATATATATATATATATATATATATATATATGCTCTCTTCCCCTAATACCAGGAAAGCCCCTGGCCTTGACGAGATCCCAGCAATTGTTCTCAAAAAATGCGCACTAGAACTTGCTCCTGTCCTGACTCGTCTGGCCTATATCTCTCCATTCAGTCGTCTCTAAAGTGATGGAAAAGTATATAAACACCGAATTACTCTAATTTCTTGAAAAACACAGCCTTATCCACGACAGGCAGTATAGATTCCGTCAGCCTAGATCAACTGCCGACCTCATTTCCGTTGTCACCCATTCTTGGAACAAGTCTATGGAACTACACGGTGAATTCCATATTGTCGCTCTAGACATATTCAAAGCATTCGACAAGGTCTGGCACGCAGCGCTGCTTAATAAACCTCCGGCCTATGGCCTACCACCAAAATTCTGTACCTAGACAGCAAATTTCCTCTCCAACCTGAGTATTTCTGTTGTCGTGGATAGCCATTCCTCTTAACTGTATCCAGTTAATTCAGGAGTCCGTCAAGGTTCTGCTTTAGCCCCTACTTTGTTTCTTCTCCACATCAATGACCTCCTCTCTAGCACATCCAACCCAGTTCACAGTTACGCGGACGACAACACACTCTGCTCAAATATACAATATTATAAGCCTGTCTCTTTAGCCCAATTAGATGAGGATCACAGACTCATGAAGGGTTCTCTCTCTCTGTGGATCTCCAAAAAAATATTAGACTGGGGAAGTAGAAATCTTGTACAATTCAACTCAACCAAATCTCAGTCTTGCTTTCTTTCTCATAAGAGATAGACCAGCCCTAGACCCATCACAATGAACAACCAAGTTATTCATAGTAATGAGTCCTTTTCACCTGTTGGTATTTCTGTGGATCGAAATCTCAATTGGCACCAACATGTCACATCAATTGTAGAAGCGGCTGCTAAGAAATTAGGTTTCCTCTTACGGGTTCGCAAATAACTTTCACCAGCTAGTCTCTATACCTTATATACTTCACAAATAAGGCCAAACCTCGAATACTGCTCCCACATTTAGGGTGCCGCTACCGCTTCTACACTCGCAACCCTGGACTCCGTTCAGAATAGAGCTAATCGTCTCCTCGGTGAACCTACCCTCACCCAAAGGCTGCCATCCCATGCCCACCGATGTGCCGTTGGTGACCTGTCTCTCTTTTATAGATATCTGCACGGGCACTGCTCAAAATGTCAAACTCGCAATTTAAAACGTCAAGATCGCAATTTAAAACGTCAAACTTGGCAATATTTAGGCAAAGAACGTGAAACAAATACGGATTGTGAAAAGAAAATGTTGCAAGGAGAGTGTTCAGCGAACCCTTAAGTTTCAGATTCAACCGTCATTGCCCTTCATTTTACTAAAATATTTACAGAAAATTCATTTCAAGTAGACCCTCTCTCTGATGCTTTGGCTGTCGGTTTAGTTAAGTTGATGCTTTCGCTGTAGGTTTAGTGTAGTTTATGGTTTAACGGTCTATAATTCTTAGCTAATTTTCGTAGAACAAATTCGTTACTGCATTTTAGCATTTTTTATAGAAATATGATGCATGTTTGTAAGAAAAAATCTGGACGCAGTAAGTGCGTTTTGATAACAAAAGTTTCAAATTTCAATAACTCAATTTGCTATTAACCTAAGGTTCATTGGCTAGGAGAACAGTTTTATCAGAAACATTTAAAGTTTATTTTTGGAAAATTTTTGTACACTTTCAAATAATTATTTCGATAAAATATGGTACATTGTTCCTACTATATAGGTTATACCGGTAACTAAATTAATGCCTGCTCGCATAGAGCGATATATTTGTCATTAAAAACATTTTTATGAAAATTCACTTCCATAACGCACTTGTTTTAATTGGTTTTGTTGCTTATGTTTGCATGTGTCTAGGTTATTAGGTAGTTTTAGCATTTTATATGTTGACAGTGTTTATATTATCTTTAGTTTAGCGATTTTACATTTTATATTTAAATGTAAAAACTTTAGTTTTGTTTGACGCCCCGTCTTGATGGTAAATACACTATTACCTATTAGCTAAATTAAAAACACTAGTAACTATCTTAAGCCATGTAAAGGCAACAATTGTTTAGCAAATTATCACATTTAAGACCATGTATATTGAGAGAGATATTTCAGTTGTCTTATCCAACAGTTTTGTTGCCGAAAATATTAAGATATCAATTAAAAATACTGCAAAAAAATCCCAAAGTCATACTTTTCAATTTCGCGGGGCTTATGAGCAAAATCATTTTTCTATGGTGCATCTCGAACCTATTTTATTTCAGTTAAGTCATAGATTTCAATTTTATGGCCATTGCATTCTCGATGCACTTAAATCGGTTTGTACAGATATGTCTTGTACTTTATTGCTGTAATACTTGCAGTTATTGGTTTCCATACGAGTCTCAATACCACAGCGAAATTGAATCTTATGTTTGCTAACTGAAAGCTGGGAATGTTATTCGAAGTCATAAACATCTTTCGGTGGTTTGAATAAACAGGAATTCAGCTTTGCAGCCGCATGTGTATTCATTTCAAAGGAAATATAGAAAGTAATAAGTTATGAGTTTTATCCAAACTTTTTACTTATATGATTTAGTGAAATGGTTATTTTATAGTTTAATAGCAAATGCTGCAGGATGTACGTTATGGTAGCAAAGTTTCGTTCAACCCTGGTTTTGTTTACTTAGTTAACAAACCTTAAAAAGCAGATAAATAATAATAATAATAATAATAATAATAATAATAATAATAATAATAATAATAATAATAATACGAGGAAGCGGTTTAAGTGGACGGATAACATAAATAAATTCCGATACCGCTCCTATCTCCTCATTAAAAAATTTGAAACCTCAGACAATCCGTATGGGATATTGATATGAATTTGCAGCTGCCTCAGTATTTCGGTTAGAACAAATATAACATTTCAGCATGTCAAAATATTCTGCATTACTGAACATAATGTTGAATAACATTTAAAATAAACAGGAAGCAAACTATTTAGTACAAAATTTTAAGCAACGTGTTAAATACACCTCAAATTGTTCAGATGATTAAGAATGACAGTATTCTTAATTTTCGACATAATGTTATATACATAGAACCTTTCTTCTTTTGTTTTTCAGTTGACTTACGTTTAAAAATCAAACAAGTTTCAAAGGCGTCTTCGTCAATCATTAATCTGCTTTTTATTGAGTCCTGTTAGTAAATTTAGTTATTTACTACGTTTACCTGTTTAGTTAAATTATAACAATTTTTTAGGATAATGTTGTAATGTAAAATATCATTTGTAATAATGAGCCGATTCATTGGTGTGCTCAAAGTTCTTATTTTTTATGGTGAATCATTAGGGAAAATTATGTTAGAAGTAGAAGTCTATTGTTAAACCCCATGGCATCCTGCTTTTTGAACACTCTTTTTTGTCATTTGTTTTATGGTATTGGATTTCATAGTCGACTATCCTCAAAACGGTTTTTCTCAAAATTTCCAGTGCAATTACAAGATTTCTCAAGCATGTTGTATATCATTGGAAAGCTCTTTTCACATGCTATCACATGAGCAAAAACTCCACTGTGGCTGCCATAATAAAAACAAACGTTGATACCTGTAGCTTAAAAACAAATGACAATCCAAAATTGAGAATAGCACAAAAAGATTACTCTGTAAAAAGTGTCCTGATAATGTGCAAGCCTTAGACATGTTAGATCAGCACCTACTTAGATATTGAGGATAAAATAAATCGAAAATTTTGTTTTTTTCAAAATAACCCGAAAACGAAAAGAGGCAGGACAAAATACAAGTCATATTTGGAACTAGCATGAAATTCTACAAAACATTGCTAATTTAACCGTCTACCTATCTGTAATAAAAACGGAGATGGCAATACATTCCCATCCAGTTCGGGAAACACTGTATATATATATATATATATATATATATATATATATATATATATATATATATATATATATATATATATATATATATATATATATATAAAAGAACCGGTATAAAGAACTATTTAGCAAACGAACCAAACGTCTCTGTCGTATCTTATCATAATAACAACTTATATAATTTAAAAACTACGATAGTAATGTGGTAAAAAGCTAAAGGTAAGATGCTTACCGGCAATTAGGCCATTCCTGACCCTTTTTGCTCATCTAAACTAACCTACCCTCCACCTTAAGCTCGATCTCAACGACGACAGTGATTTGAAAAATCATCCGCCGCCGGTGAGTCTCGAACCGTCGTCCCCCAAGTCCGTATTGGAAAGTCTGAATCGATTTTCCCGCACGGCCACGGAAGCGCTTTAGTATTGCGATACACTGGGTTAAAATGTGGTTGAAAAAAAAAACGAAAAAAAAGGAGTCGAACATTTATTGATCTGTTTGATTTGATTGACATTAAATGCGATACTATCATAGTATAGCATATGTTACCTACATAAGCTGATATTCTTGAAGATTGTAAACCTTAATTTTATTTTCTTAATCATTTTTTATGTAGTCAAATTTTGCGATTTAATGTTAAAAACTAAACTATTTATAATGCATTGTTGTAAGTTTTCTTTGTATACGTTTAGTCAATAAATGGAACTTCAAGCTTACTTGAGGAATGAAATGCGCTTAAACTTTCCATCAAAGTTTTACAAGTGAGATTAAATTATTCCGCAAAATGAGCCAGATAAGCATTTAAACACTTTAATTCATGCAACAGCTGTTTTAGTTCTGGGAGACTATGTTAGCTGCTTTATGAATTCGCAGCGTTAAATTTATTAAAATTGTATATGAAGTAGGAGCTGTATGAAAATGTCAACGAATTTATTCTCTATCTTACAAAAATATTTTGACTTAATTTACATCAAATTGAGAAACAACAGTCTAGGGCATAAAATTCGTTATTTTGTGATTTTATGACATAAAATTTTGCTAGAATTTGTGAACTACAAAACACTTGATCAAAGATATATATATATATATATATATATATATATATATATATATATATATATATATATATATATATATATATAGATATATATGTATATATATATATATATATATATATATATATATATATATATATATATATATATATATATATATAGGGTGGCGCATTGAGAACGAAACAGACCGATTCGCGTCCAAAGAAATTTTTTAATTTTTTTAAGAAACGCTGAAACACGTCAATTTTAATATTGACGGGGACATGTTTTGAAATAAAACTCAACTTTGTCACATCAACAACCCTTATATTTTTAATCGGGAACATGGGTGGAATGTGACGTCATTTGAAAGCTCTTTCTTTTCTGAATTCAGCACACTATTTTTTTTGAAGTTTTATCAACTCGTTTAAGAATTATTCACAGTTAAAGATGCAAAAACCCATTTCACTCATTGCGATAAGAAATGTGCTGCTAGTCAATGTTTTGTTGGTTTCTAAACAAAACATTGACTATCAGAACAATTCTTATCGGAATGAGAGAAATGCGGTTTAATATTTCAGTTTATCGGTCGGTTTGATGCTTGATAGTACTACCGAAAATTAATTTCACAATGGTGTATTCTGTAGAAGAAGGAGTTGAAATAATTACTCTTTTTTTCAAAAACGATGACTGTGCCAACCGTACCGCAAATGTGTTTAATGAACGACATCCGAACAGACATGTTAACAGAAAATATATTTTGGAGGTAGTTGCAAAGTTTCGACAAAGTGGTTCAGTAGCCAACAAAAAACGGGATCCTGAACGTGAATTTCCGGTTAGAAATGAGACTAGTGAGATTGAAGTTTTATGACAAATTGCTGCAGACCCAACTTTGAGCACGAGAAAATTGGCCACTGTTTCAAACATCAAAAGAAGAACTATTCAGCGAATATGGAAGCGTATAAACTTCATCTCGTACAACAACCCCATAAAAATAAGTCAATCACGTGAGCTAGACGGCCATGCATTCGGCCCTCCTCTCCCGTTCCAGCATTCTGGAAAATGTTGGTTAAGAAAAGCATGCATGTTAGCTGTATGATGATCTGGGGCACCGTCATGCATAAACCACAGATGATCACGTATACTAACAGGTAGTTGGTCTAATAATGTTCGAAGGTCTTCTCCTAGAAACTGAAGATATCGCTGTGCAGTGATCGTTCTTCAAAGGAATGCGGACCGATGACAAAATTTCCAATAGTTCCACCCCAGACGTTAATAGATCACATATTTTGACTAGTCGTGTGAGTAAAAGTGGAGATTTTCAGTAGAATAGTAGTAGAAGTTATGTCTGTTGACATGTCCCTTCTTATGAAATGTTGCTTTATCAGTGAACAACGCAAAGTTGAAGAATCTTGTATCTCTTTGTATTTGTTACTGTGCCCAGTGGAAAAATGATGGTCGCCTTTGATGACCATCATTATACAGTTCTTGGAGGAGTTGAATATGGTATGGGTGAAATTCGAACATCGCATCAGTCTTTTAAAAAGGCTTCTGTGTAGTTGTCTTCTATTGGGATATTTCTGATGATAGATTGTTGTCGCGAATAAGCAGTTTTTGTTACTTGCTCCTAACACATAAATCATATCAATCATTTCTTGTCGAGAGGAATTGAATTTAGCATCTTGTTATAATTCAAATACGAGAAAATGAATACTTGATAATCTAAGTTAATGTTTGACAATTAAGTCAATATGTTGTTTTTTTTTTCTTTTTTAATTTCAACAACACACCACGAGGGCTTACAGCCTAAATACTATCGTACCGTGGGTGTTGACAAGGAGGAAATAGGCAGCTTGTTAATTCTGGACTTGAAGGTTTGGAGGTTCGGAGGAGAAGGAAAAACATGTGCCGGCAAAAAATTCAACAACTTGGAAGTCCTCGGGACAAAAGAGCGGGCATAACAAAATGTTCTATGTCTGGTGACCTGGACAGTAAAAGGGTGCATTCGCTCTGTTCCCCTGGTAGATCTGTTGGGGACAGTAGGTGGGGGAACTATGGAGGAAATCTCCTCTGAGCAGTGCCCGTGTAGATATCTATAAAAGAGAGAGAGAGAGGTCACCAACGGCACGTCGGTGGGCAAGGGATGGCAGCCTTTGGGTGAGGGTAGGGTCACCGACGAGACGTATAGCTCTCTTTTGAATGGAGTCCAGGATAGCGAGTGTAGAAGCGGCAGCCGCACCCCAGATGTGGGAGCAGTATTCGAGGTTTGGCCTTATTTGTGAAGTATATAAGGTATATAGATTAGCTGGTGAGAAGTATTTGCGAGCCCGGAAGAGGAAACCTAATTTCTTAGCAGCCGCTTCTGCAATTGATGTGACATGTTGGTGCCAATTAAGATTTCGATCCACAGAAATGCCAACAAGAGAAAAGGACTCATTACTTTGAATAACTTGGTTGTTCATTGTGATGGGTCTAGGGCTGGTGTATCTCTTGTGAGAAAAAAAGCAAGACTTAGTTTTGGTGGGGTTGAATTGTACAAGATTTCTACTTCCCCAGTCTAATATTTTTTGGAGATCCACGGAGACAGAACCCTCCATGAGTCTGCGATCCTCATCTAATTGGGCTAAAGAGACAGGCTTAGAATATTGTATATTTGAATGGAGGGTGCTGTCGTCCGAGTAGCTGTGAACTGGGTTGGATGTGCTCGAGAAGAGGTCATTGATGTGGAGAAGAAACAAAGTAGGGGCTAAAGCTGAACCTTGAGGAACTCCTGCATTAATTGGATACAATTTAGAGGAATGCCCATCCACAACAACAGATATGCTCCTGTTGGAGAGGAAATTTGCTGTCCACATACAGAGTTTTGGTGGTAGGCCATAGGCCGGAAGTTTATTAAGCAGCGCTGCGTGCCAGACCTGGTCGAATGCTTTGGATATGTCTAGAGCAACAATCTAGGAATCACCGTGTTGTTCCATAGACTTGTTCCAAGAATGGGTGACAAAGGAAAGGAGGTCGGCAGTCGATCTGCGCTGACGGAATCCATACTGTCTGTCGTGGATTAGACTGTGTTTTTCAAGAAATGTTAGTAATTCGGTGTTTATATACTTTTCCATCACTTTAGAGACGACTGAAAGGAGAGAAATGGGACTGTAGTTGCTGTGAAGCGCTTTGGATCCTTTCTTGGGGATGGGTTGTACTCGAGCAGTTTTCCAGTTACTAGGGAATATGCCTTTATTATAAGATATCTGAAACAGACGAGTCAGGACAGGAGCAAGCTCTGGTGCGCATTTTTTGAGAACAATTGCCGGGATCTCGTCAAGGCCAGAGGCTTTCCTGGTATTAAGAGCAGAGAGCATCTTTCGTACCTTTTTAGTTTTGAAAATGATATCCGTCATTTTATGCGCGACATTGGGGACTGTTGGTGGTTGAACATTCGGAGGTGGGTTGAGAGTAGAATTGCCGGCGAACAACGAAGCAAAAAGTTCAGCCTTGCCCAGGGCGGTAGAAACAATTTCATCCCCTGAGACAAGAGGCGGGAACGTGCTTTTGCAGAAATTATTCCCAATAGATTTAGCAAGAGTCCAGAAGGGTTTGCCGCCGTTGGATCTTAAGAGGACTTTGTTTTTGATGTGGTTATTAAACGAGCTTTTTGCCTCAGAAAGAATGCGGACATAGCGGTTTCTTGCGTCGATTTTCTTGACTGGGATTGTGTAGAAGCGTTTTGTGAGCTTTGACCTTTTCAAGTCTGGCCTTGTCACAGGATTTAGAGAACCAGGGCTTTTGAGTGGCTGAAAAGGTTTTCTGTGTACGTGGGATAAATAATTCCATGCCAGCTTGGATAATTTCGGTGACGTTTTGTGAGATATCAGAGGGGTCAGGATTAGAGAAGCAGACAGACGCCCATGGAAATGAGGAAAAGTAATCCCGCATTTCGTCCCAGTTTGCGGAGTTGTAGTGCCAAACGATACGTGGGTGTGATGACTGTGTGACCTCGGGTTGCATTGCGCAGGAAGCAGTGACCATGCCGTGGTCTGAGCGACCAAGGGGGGCGGTGACTGATATCTTATAGCATTCAGGTTGTGTAGTAAGAAGGAGATCCAAGGGATTTGAGCTGTGTGTTGGGATACGAGGAAAGTAAGTAGGTTGCTGAACCATATTGGCTAAAGAATTGCTGACTGCAAAGGCCTCCGCTGCTCTCCCTTGTGGATCGATTTTTGAAGATCCTAGCCATTCCTTATTATGGACATTAAAGTCACCAAGAATAGTGACCTCGGAGGAAGGATATTCAGAAATCAGATAGTCGGTTTTTTCAGAAAGGTAGTCAAAGAGCTGGACAAAGTTGTTGTCAGAAGGTGACCGGTAAATGCAACAGATGAATTTAGTTGCAGCCCTGAGAGAAAGTTTTATCCATAGTATATCTTTTCTTCCAGCTTCTAAATTGGGGAGTCTGGTGCAGGGTAGATTGCTACGGACGTATGCGCACACGCCTCCATGCAATCTAAAGGAAGTAATGAGCTCATACCCCGGGAAATTAAGGTGATTAGTGGCTGTTTTGGAACTGATTTGGGTTTCAGTGAGGAAGAGGAGTTGGGGCCTGTTAGCCTGGAGGAAATGGTGGACGGAGTTCAGGTTAGAATTTAGGCCACATATATTCGAAAAGGGTATGTTAAATCTTGATGTTGGCGCCCCCTGTACACCCCTCTCCCGGAGATCCGAATGGAGGGGTATTTTACCACCGGAATATTTTGTACAAGGAGGAGCCATAATCATTTTTGCTTATAAGGGAAACCGACTCATACACGAGAACCGGAAACGTCCGTTGGGACTTCACCGGCCCCTTGATGTATAGGGTGGTACCTCCTCGCGCGTGAAAAAATCCTTTACTATTACATAAAGGAAAATTCCACTACCACCTGCTAGATATTTTGCATCGTTACGATATAATTATCTCATTCGTTCCTGTGTATAAATGTGTCCTTTTTCTTTAAAAAAAAAAACACCCAATATATCAGTTAATACGGGTTTTAGGTATAGGGACTACTTCATGACACTGAAAGACCATTTGGTAATGTATCGCAATTGATTATAATATACAGGCTTTTCTATTTGATTTTTTCGAGAAAACTTGACTGCATTATTTTACTCACCCTGTATACTGTTTTCAATAAATTCCTTATGTATTGACTGAAGTGAAAAGAATAACACTTTTCAGATTTTTGACGCAAGAGAGTGTTGCATGCTGACATATAAATGAAGATACAGTCAAATATGCCTCTAATGTTTGCGAAAAGTTGCGATAACTTTTTAACGACTCTGTATAGACCACAACAACAAGACTGTATTAATAAACAAAACAAAAGGAGTTCAAAAATGAAACAGTATACAGGCTGTACCATTAAAAAAAAGTGAAGTTTGGTATGCAACACCCTGTATATGCAAAAATAATTTTAATTTGTATCTAACGTTAGTACTAGCAACTTATGTTCCATTTTTTAGGGTGTTGTATCCATATCATGCAACATCATCAGAAAATACGTTCAAAACTATTTACCGAAAGATGGGGAATAGCTCCGATTTTAATAGAAAACACGTGTAGTTTAAGCAAAGCAGGAAGAACAGCTAGATATACTGCTTCATTTCGAAGGTAGGCCCATCCATATTTCTTCAGGAATAGACTTTTTTGAAGTATTATTTTTTAGAAAATTCTGAACGCAGTATAAATAATGCAGTCGATCAGTTAGGTAAAAGTACGTTAAAAAATAATACCTACAGACCATGTAATATTTTATCCCTGCAAGTTTTAACGCAGGCTCATAAAAGGAGAAGGTTGGACTTTTGCCGCCAGATGATTTGAAAGTTGGATGAAGGTGCCGATTATTTTACTAAAATCTTATTGACTGATGAATCATCATTTTCTACCACAGGAGTTTTAATAGAAAATATCGAAGGTCCTGGGAAAACAAGCACAACAGTAAAATATTGGTAAAAAACTAAAACTATCAGGAAGAAAAACTGTTGACGTTTCGTGTGAAATTTTCAGAAACAAAATTGTTGGGCCTATATTTTATTATTATACATTAACTGGAGTTACCTATTTGAAAGTACTCATCTGAGAAGCAGAAAATATTCTTTTACAGAATTTTCTGGAAGACGAACTTTATGATATGATTTGGCTGCAGGAAGAGGCAAGATTGTCGCTCTAGACATATCCAAAGCATTAGACCAGTTCTGGCACCCAGCGCTGCTTAATAAACTTCCGACCTATGGCCTACCACCAAAACTCTACACCTGGACAGCAAATTTCCTCTCCAACCGGAGCATTTCTCTTGTAGTGGATGGCCATTCCTCTCAACTGTATCCAATTAATGCAAGTGTTCCTCAAGGTGCAGCTTTAGCCCCTAGTTTGTTTCTTCTCCACATAAATGACCTCCTCTCGAGCACATCCAACCCAGTTCACAGTTACGCGGACGACAGCACCCTCCACTCAAATATACAATGTGCTAAGCCTGTCTCTTTAGCCCACTTAGATGAGGACAGACTCATGGAGGGTTCTGTCTCCGTGGATCTCCAAATAATATTAGACTGGAGAAGTAGAAATCTTGTACAATTCAACACCACCAAATTTCAGTCTTGCTTTTTATCTCATTAGACATACACCAGCCCTAGACCCATCACAATGAACAACCAAGTTATTCAAAGTAATGAGTCCTTTTCACTTGTTGGCGTTTCTGTGGATCTAAATCTCAATTGGCACCAACATGTCACATCAATTGCAGAAGCGGCTGCGAAGAAGGTTTCCTCTTCCAGGCTCGCAAATACTTTTTACCAGCTAATCTCTATACCTTATATACTTCACAAATAAGGCCAAACCACGAATACTGCTCCCACATCTGGGGTGTCGCTGCCGCTTCCACACGCGCTATCCAGGACTCCATTCAGAAGAAAGCTATACGTCTCATCGTTGACCCTACCCTCACCCAAAGACTGCCATGCCTTGCTCACCGACGTACCGTTGGTGACCTCTCTCTCTCTCTCTCTCTCTTTTATAGATATCTGCACGTACACTGCTCAGTGCAGCTGCTTTCTTCCATAGTTGATTCAGCTGCTGCCCCAACAGATCTACCAGGGGAACAGAGCGAATGCACCCTTTTACTGTCTAGGTCACCAGACATAGAACATCTTGTTATGCCCGCTCTTTTGTCCCGAGGGCTTCCAAGTTGTGGAATTCCTTGCCGGCACATGTTTTTCCTTCTCCTCCGAACCTCCAAACCTTTAAGTCCAGGATTAACAAGTTGCCTCTTTCCTTCTTGTCAGCACCCACGGTACGATAGTATTTAGGCTGCAAGCCCTCGTGGTGTGTTGTTGAAATAAAAAATTAAAAAAAACTCCGCATAGCATCATGCCTGTTCAAGGTAATTTGGATAATGTTTTCTCAATATGAATAAGCAATAATTGAACTATTTAAATGACCACCTTACCGTCCGGATTTGACCCAAAGGTTTAATTTCTTTAGAGATTGGTATAATGGAAAAAAAGAAAATTCCAAAAATTTAATAATATACAGGGAATCATATTTTTTTTAAATTTGTATCCCCTGAAGTCTGCACGACACTCTACTTTTGATAGAATTTTAATAAAATTCAGCCATAAGCATAATGAGTAGGGGATGATTTTTCAAGTCACTGTCGTCGTTGAGATCGAGCTCAAGGTGGAGGGTAGGTTAGTTTAGATGAGCAAAAAGGGTCAGCAATTACCAGTAAGCATATTACATTTACCTTTACCTTAACCCTATACAAATACTTCATGACTTTCTCCCGTCATCTACATATGAAAAAATAATAAACAAAAACATTCCGAAACAAACAGACATTTTACTAGATAATGTCAACCCAATAAATCCTATTATAAATTTAAATAACATTTCTCCTACTGGAGAACAGACTAGGTCATCCGTTACCACAAACAAGCCAAGAGCTTCCAGATTATACCCTGAAGGTCGAGCAGTTCCTTATTAAAATACAGATTCCCAGCAGAAACTAGAAACCCTCTCACCACTGGACTGACTAGCAATGTTTCTTTGTGCACTACTGTATAATTGGCGTAGGTGCGCAGCAAGTTGTTCTGCCACTTTAAAATACAAATTAAATTTAAGGACTTCACACAACAGCGGCACTTAAAATAAGTTCACCAGCAGGAATATAAAGGCATAAGACACTCAGCTACTCTCCTCACGCCACATAAAATGTACCACCACGCTCGCAGCAAATTATGCCTTTCCTGTGACAAATTCCAAACCTTATTGTGATCAAAGAATGAGGGCTGTCCGTAGGAAACGTTAGGAATAAATTCTCTTCCCTAACAGATTAAGTAATCCTTATTCTATATCTAAGTGAATTTGTTGGTCATTTTCAGTATCCCTGAGTAGAATACATTAGGTTTCATCTTGTATTTTAGAGAGTTCATTTTGAGCAAATGTATTGCAGTTTTGTAAAATGTTTTTGTGCTTTCTTTTATCACTGTGTCTTGTGTGATACGTTTATTTCTAAAAGGTGATAGATAAAGATAATTGTCAGATTCATGCTTTTTGGCACGACAAGTAAAATTTCGGAAATACTCTTGATGGCAATCATACAAGGACAGATTTTTTGCCCATAAAATCGTCTTCAGAGTTAAGAAAAAAATCGTAAAAAATGTTCTTTTTGACATAAATTGTTGACACCCGTTTCATTTAGGTATCTATATCCGTTTTCCAGGTATTTGTTCTTACAAGTTCCAATGCATAACATCATTTTTCGAACATTAAAATACAAAGTGTCTGGGTTAATCATAAAAAATTACTGGAAAGAATAGACACAGAATCAGAATTACTTAATGATCTGTTTTCTTTTAGAGAATTTTCATTAAAAAAAATTCACTAATAGAGAGGTATCGATGGTAAGATTTTTGGAAAATTTCTTAAAATGGGCGCGAATTAGAGCACCTAGAACCCAAATCCAAGGTCAGCTGAAAAGTTTATATATATATATATATATATATATATATATATATATATATATATATATATATATATCGGGTGCTCAAATTCGCGCCCGATAGAAGATCTTGATCTGGTCTTATAACGGCTTTGCCAGGGGATTATCAACCTAGGTTTGTATGTGAGTGGGCCATATCGGCCCTCCACCGCGACCTTAAGGTCTATTGTGGCTAAGTTAAATACGAGATAACGTCGATTTTACATCTAACGACATTCCTTTTAGTAGAGACTGGTATCTTTTGAAAAGTACCGTGCTCTCAACAGGTCAAATGTTTTATGCATGTACTTGAAGATTGGTTTGTAAAAATCGATAATACGCCACTCGAAATATGTCGCTGGGGACGTGAACATATGAAATTTTCAACGGTCTTGCCAATAAGTAGAAGGTATTACGCCGCGTCAGAGGAGCTCTAGTGAATGAAACTGAAGACTGTATTTTGCGGCCGGTTTTATGTCTAAAATACCAATAATGTTACAGAATGGTGTTCCTACTCATTGATGATTGAGTCCGACCATAGAGCTAAGCAAGCTTGGTTTCCTTGATCTTTGGTTTTCTCTGCCCTTTGCCCTTTTTCGTGGACAGTTATCCTCTTGCTCGTGTCATCTGTCACTTGTCGTTTTCATTTTCAATCATCCTTCCAACTGTACAGGTTTGCTCAGCTGTGCAGCCTGCTTACCTTTTATGTTGTGTTTGTCGCTTTGCTTTAGGAAGTTGATTTATTTGACGTTTAGCTTGTATTTGACTCCTTCAGAGTGTTATCTTTGTAGGACTCAGTCCCGTTTTAAATATGTGTCAAAGTGCTGTTTAACTTCAGTTTAGCTTTGCATGACCGTTAGGGCTTGGTTTTTTATGTTTGACATTAACTTTGTTAGACATTTCTGCTTTCTGTAGTTTCTGCGTAATGTTTGCATGTAAAACCTACCAGAAAAATAATTTCTGACAACCGACTTTTTACATTCTATAAGCACTAGTTGCGCCAAAAACTCTCGAACAAGTGAAGTCGAACTTTTAACAACAGGCAGCTAAGATCAGGTAAAAGGGCGACGCTCTTTGTCATCGTCGCTCCAAGGGCTGATTCGATTTGGATTTTACCCGCGGCGACGTATAAGGATATTATGTCTCCTACTCTATTGAGACAACATTACAAATAAAAAGTCTGGATGCAGCAAATGCGTTACGGAAGTGAATATTCATTAAAATGTTTTAATTAGCAGGTATGTATTTTAATGTAAGCAGCCATCAATTTGGTTACCGGTATAACATATATAGTAGAAAGAATATCCCATATTATATCAAAATAACTTATTATTTGAAAATGTACAAAAATTTTCTGTAAATAAACTTAAAATGTTTTCGAGAAAACTGGTTTCCTAGCCAACAAACGTTAGGTTAATAGCTCCTCCGAACCTCCAAACCTTCAAGTCCAGAATTAACAAGTTGCCTCTTTCCTTCTTGTCGACACCCGCGGTACGATAGTAGATAGATGTGTTGTTGAAATATAAAAAGAAAACTTAAGGGTTTGCAGAACACTCTTCTTGAGACATTTTCTTTACATAATCTGTATTTGCTTTAAGTTATTTGCCTAAATATTGCCAATTCTGAAGTATAAGATCGCGACTTTGGCGTTTTGAGGAAAACCCCAATTTTTTTTCTTTAAATGCCTATAACTTTTTTGTCTTTAAACCTACACACACACAACCTAAATTTTGGTACATGGTTCACACTTTATATTACAAACTCGTGTACCAAATTTGGTTGCCCTTGCTTTGTTATTCCCGGAGAAATAAAAAAAAGACACAAAATTTTCCGGGAAAACCTTGGTCGATTCTTCTGGCTAACGAACTTATCCGAGCCACTTGCAAACGGAAGGTACTCAGCAAGCTTAATCAAAATCGGTCTATTCTTTTTTCAGTTATCGGAGATAGCTATATATATAAATAAATAAATATATATATATATATATATATATATATATATATATATATATATATATATATGTATATATATATAAATATATATATATATATATATATATATATATATATATATATATATATATATATATATATATATATATATATATATATATATATATATATATATATATATATATATATATATAACATATAAAAAATGAAACTGCCCCTGGATTTTTTCAAAATTCAAAAGTCGGGATCTCCTCATTAGTGAATTTTTTTAAGAAACTTCACCAAAACCCAAATTCATTTACTAAAAAAGCCTTATGTTATACGATATATGAGATATGTTAGCTATGGCAATTTAAAGAATTTCGCTGATGAACTACGTTTATTTTGAAATAAAGTTTGCTAAATGTGTATTATTAATTTTGAGCTACGGCAATTTATTTAATTATTTTTATTATATATCTTATATTGGTAATAGTAATAAATAATTACATTTCCAACAGGTGACACCTAATTACCAGAAACGTATGACAATAAAAAAATATAGATAAGAAAATTATTTTTTTAAACAGTTACAGAAACAAAATATATCCTTAACAATAAAAACACAAACACGGTAAACTAAAAATACAAATACTAAGAAAAAACACAAATATTATTTAAAAGTTTGAACTGTCACGTGACCCGTTTTTAGTGCATTTTATTTTTAAAAATTCACTAATAGAGAGGTATCGACTTTGCAAAAAAATTCAAATTTACGTGAACTAGGACCCCTAGAACCCATATCCGGGGTCAGTTTCAATATATATATATATATATATATATATATATATATATATATATATATATATATATATATATATATATATATATATATATATATTGGATGCGCTTGTTAGCCAGGAAAATCGGCCTAGGTTTTCCAGGAAAATTTTGTGTTTTCTTTTAAAAAAAAAAATCTCCGAAAATTACAAAGCAATTTTAATGAAATTTGGTGAATGCGTACCAAAACTCAACTTACTAAGTTAATAGAAAATTGAGCTTTTCAAATTTTGATTTTTTTTTAAACAAAATTTTTCGCCGAAAGTTAAAAAGATATTTTAATGACATTTGGCGGATATGGTGCCTTGGGAAAGGCCTTACCACATACCAAAATTCAACTTTCTAACTTTATCTAAAATTGAGTTATCCAAGTTTGAAGCATTTAATAAAAATTCACTACCATAACGCACTTGCTGCGTCCCGAACTTAATATAAGATACAATAACTGTTAAGCACTAGAAACTCCATATGTTTTATATGTTTATTGTAAATTAGAAAGGTTTAAACTATCAAAATAATCGTGCTTGAGTATAACGCTACATCTGGCCAGACATCACGACCTGTCTTCTTGGCGGGACTTCTAGTATGCCTAATGCCTACCTTATTTAATAAAAATATATCTTTTCACTGCGGACCTGGAGGCCACACCCTTTCTGTATCAATAGAAATATCATGGAAAAGTCAGTTGAGTCGAACAAATTCCAACCATCCATTTGGGTGTCATAAATCATGCTATTCCTGTAAAAAAGTGTGTAGATATGGAGTAGAGCTCGACACATAAGTGGGTTAGTTCATATTAAGGAAACACACAACTTGTATGAGATATCAGAAGGAATCAGGATGAATGATTGCCTTCAAGGCTAGATGTCACTCTATTCCTAAATCTTTCTATTTAGATTGTGATGTATACATGTCTCAATCACGTGCTTTCCGTCTGCAATGCTGATGTTCGTACAATCTCTGGTTAGCATATGTTGTAACCGCAGGCAATTTCCATGTGAAATGTAGGTATATTTATCAAATATTTTTCTAAATGTAATGCTCCAAAGCATTGTTCTTGATGGAAACTCTTCAAATATGGTCTGTCACCGACTTTAAGAACTAGTACATATTAAAGCTACAATAACATTAGCATTCTCTAATAAGTTACTTTTAACAATTGAACAAAAAATTACTAATAGAAAGAACGGAAGTGAGGAGCACGTTCAAAAATGTCATGAACTGAGAGCGAATTGTGCCACTAAAACCCATATTCGGGGTCAGTTAGAATTTGTATATATTACATATACAGTATGTCCCAAACTGGATGGGAATGTATTGCTATCTCCGTTATTATTGAGATAGGAACGCCGTTAAATGAGCAGTGTTTTATAGAATTTCATGCTCGTTCCAAATATGACTTGTATTTTGCCCTGCCTCTGTTTGTTTTTGAGTTATTTTGAAAAAAACAAAATTTGTCGATTTCTTTTTCCTCAATATCTAAGTAGGGGGTTGATCTGAATGTCCAAGACTTGCACATTATTAGGAGACTTTTGGCAAAGTAATATTTTTGTGCTATTCTCAACTTTGGATTGTCATTTGTTTTTTAGCTAAAGGTATCAATTGTTTTTATTATGGCAGGCATTTTTGATTTTTTGCTCATGTGATAGCCTGTGAAAAGAGATTTCCAATGATGTACAGCATGCTTGAGAAATCTTGTAATTGCACTGACAATTTTGATAAAAACTAGTAGGTTATGAAATCCAATACCAAAAAACAAATGACAAAAAAAAGTAATCAAAAAGCAGTAGGCCATGGAGTCAAACAATAGACTTCTACTTTTAACATAATTTTCCGTAATGATTCACGATAAAAAAATATGGTGATTTAATTTACGATACTTAATTAGGTAATAATGCGAGGTAATATTATGTGAAACGGTTTAATAACGAAACCCGGCAATAACAAATAGAAACTTAAACTCCACAAAACAACACAATTAGAAACGGAACTCAACAAATAATAAAATATAAACTTAAAAATACACTAAATAGACAATTGTTTGATATAGCCACCGTTTTGTTCAATGCACTTTATACACCTTGTTGAAACATACCTGCAAGCTCTGGTGAGGGTGATATTTTGTGGTGGATTGAATTAAGGCACATCATTCTTCAGAGTACCCAAAAAAAAATCCATGGGTGTTGTATCAGGACTTCGAGCACACCTATGAACCGGCCCATTGTTACAAATGACACGATTATTAAAATTTTGGTATAAAAATTCTTTGACGATTCTAGCATTGTGAGCTGGACAACCGTCTTGTTGGTACCAAATATCGTCTAAATTATCATGAACTCTTCTAATTGTTGGTAAGATACCATTTCTCAATAGATTAAGATACCTTTCCCCAGTTAAATTATTTTCAAAAAAGAACGGACCAACAATAAAATAACCTTAAATTTTTAAAAATTAACTGTCTAATCTACAAATAAAAATAACAGTTTTTTACCTAATAAGCCGCACTAAACATTAATACCAAATCTGTCTTGTAATCGTCTTTCTTCCTTTAGATGGGTATTTTCATTTGCCCAATAATGCCTATTATGGCAATTATACATACCACAACTTGTAAATATGGATTCATCAGTCCATATTATTTTCAAATAAAAATGTACCATCTGTAGAATTAAAGTCGCTTAGGGTAATCGTCAACATTTAAGCCTTGTACGGTTGTAGGTTTGTATGGATGGTAATGACTTTGTTTTAATACAAGGTGTACCGTACTTTTTGGAACGTCAATTTGTTCACCATAAAACCGAACAGATTGCGGAGGGTTTTCGTTTGAAACCTTTAAGATGGCATTATTTTTTTCTTCATTTTTAGGCATTGGTAGTTTATTTTCGTGGAAGCTACCGTGGTTCAATAGATTGGTCACTATCTTGCGAAATATTTTAGTGTTTGGTTGTCGTCTTTCTGGGTAGTTGTTTTCATATGAATTTGCAGCTGCCTCAATATTTCGGTTAGAACGGATATAACATTCCAACCTGTCAAAATATTCTTCATTACTGAACATATTGTTGAGTAAAATAAACAGGAAACAAACTATTTATTACAAAGTTTTAATCAACGTGATAAATACACCTCAAATTGTTCAGAAAATTAAGAATGACAGTATTCTTAATTATCGCGATAGTGTTATATCCATAGCAACCTTACTTCTGTTGTTTTTCAGTTGACTTACGGTTTAAAAATCAAGCAATTTTCAAAGGCGGCTTCGTAAATCATTAATCTTCTTGTTATTGAGTTCTGTTAGTAAATTTAGTTATTTACTAGATTTAGCTATTTAATTAAATTATAGCCATTTTTTAGGATAATGTTGTAATGTAAAATATCATTTGTAATAATGGGCCGATTCATTGGTGCTTAAAGGTTCTACTTTTTTATCGTAAATCATTATGGAAAATTATGTTAAAAATAGAATTATATTGTTAGACTCCATGGCCTACTGCTTTTGAACACTTTTTTTTGTCATTTATTTTCTGGTATTAGATTTCATATCATACTATCCTCAAAACGGTTTTTCTCAAAATTGTCAGTGCAATTACAAGATTTCTCAAGCATGTTGTACATCATTGGAAAACTCTTTTCACAGGCTATCACACGAGTAAAAAATATAATACGGCTGTCATAATAAAAAACAAACGTTGATACCTGTAGCTCAAAAACAAATTACACTCAAAAGTTGAGAATAGTACAAAAAGATTACTCTTTAAAAAGTGTCCTGATATTGTGCACCTCTTAGACATGTCAGATCAACGCCTACTTAGATATTGATGAAAAAATAAATCAACAAATTTTGTTTTTTTATAATAACTCGAAAACGAAAAGAGGCAGGGAAATGCAAGTTATATTTGGAACGAGCATGAAATTCTACAAAACATTGATAATTTAACCGTTTCCCTATCTCTAATAATAACGGAGATGGCAATACATTCCCATCTAGTTTGGGACACACTGTATATATACATATATATATATATATATATATATATATATATATATATATATATATATATATATATATATATATATATATATATATATATATATATATATATATATATATATATATATATATATATATATATATATATATATATATATATATATATGTATGTATGTATCATACCGATAAGTCAAGAAATAATTAGCCGATTTGGTAAAATTTGTAGAGTACCTTCATCTTGTGAGTCGTTTGGATAAGTTCGTAGCCAAGAAAATCGACCCAGTTTTTCTCGAAAAATTTTGCTTTTGTTTCGGAAAATTTTTGTATCTCCAGAAATAACAAACTAAGGGCAATTAAATTTGTTGCGCGAATTTAGGTTATTAAAAGTAAGTCACTTACCAAAATTTATATCTCTATGTTAAAAGTCAAAACATTTATAAGCATTCAAAGAAAAAAATTTGGGGTTTTGCTCAAAACGTCAAAGTCGCGATTTGAAACGTCAAAATTGGCAACATTTGGGCAAAGAAGCTGAAACTAATACAGGTTGTGCAGAGAAAATGTCACAAGAAGAATATTTTACAAACCCTGAAGTCTCAGCTTCAACCGTGACTGTCCTTCATTTTACAAAAATATTTCCAGAAAATTCATTTGAAATAGACCCTTTCTCTGATGCTTTGGTAGTAGTTTTAGCCATAGAGTTGATCGCTTCAATCAGTAAATCAGTAAAGCTCAATACATCCGTTATTATACAAGATACAAAAAAGTTGTATACGTTAATTATATGGTGTCTTGAGCTTCATCTTGAAAAATTATTTCTAGAATCACAGTGTGGCCCATAAGTCGTTGGCGGTCCAAATTTTCTTTTTTTTTTATCAAACAAGCCTTATATTATTGCATTTTAGAATTTTCAATCGAAATATATTGCATCTTTGTAAGAAAAGAAATTCTGGATGCAGCAAGTCGTTATGACAGCTAATTTTCATCAAATGCTTCAAATTTGAATAGCTCAATTTTCTATTTACCTATAAGGTTCCTTGACCCGGAAATCAGTTTTTTTTCGGGAACATTTGAAGATTATTTTCGGAAAACGTTTGTACATTTTCAAAAACTTAAGTTATTTTGATGAAACAAGGTACATTATGTTTCGCCTATATATGTTATACTGGTAAACAAATTTGATGCCTGCTTTGTTAGAAAACAACATGTTTGCTATTAATAATATTTTTATAAAAATTATCTGCCATAACGCACTTGCTGCGTTCAGACTTTTTAATTGCTGGTAATATAAAACTCTGGACGCAGCAAGTGCGTTATGGAAGTGAATTTTCATAAAAATGTTTTTAATTACAAATATATCCCTCTAATGCGAGCAGGCATCAATTTGGTTACCGGTATAACCTATATAGTAGGAACAGTGTATCATATTTTATCAAAATAATTATTTTAAAAAGTACAAAACTTTTCGGAAAATAAACTTTAAATGTTTCTGAGAAAACTGGTCTCCTAGCCAATGAACCTTAGGTTAATAGCAAATTAAGTTATTGAAATTTGAAACATTTAATGAAAATTCGCAACCGAAACGCCCTTGCTGCGTTCATACAAAAATTTTCCGAAAATACAGTTAAATGTTGGTTTCCTAACCAACAAAACTTACGTTAATAGCAAATGAGTTATTGAAATTTGGAGGATTTAATGAAAATTTGCTACCAAAACGCACTTACTGTGTCCAGATTTTTTCTTACAAACATGCATCATATTTCGATAAAATATGCTAAAATGCAGTAACGAATTTTTTCTACGAAAATTAGCTAAAAATTATAGACCGTTAAACCATAAACTTCACTAAACCTACAGCGAAAGCATCAACTTAACTAAACCGACAGCCAAAACATCAGAGAAAGGGTCTATTTGAAATGAATTTTCTGGGAATATTTTAGTAAAATGAAGGACAATGACGATTGAAACTAAGACTTCAGGCTTTTTAAAATATTATTCTTGAGACATTATCCTTCCATAGCTCATATTAGTGTCAGGTTCATTGCCTAAATATTACCAATTTTGACGTTTAAAATCGCGGTTTTGACGTTTTGAGGAAAAGCCAAATGTATTTTTCTTTGAATGCCTGTTACTTTTTTGTCCTTTAACCTACGGAGCTAAATTTTGGTAGGTAACTTGCCTATAATGATATAAACCCGCGTATGAAATTTGGTTGCCCTTACTTTGTTAATTTTGGAGATATAATTTTTTTTCGAAAGAAAACATAAAATTTTCCGGGAAAACCTCGGCGGATTTTCCTGGCTAACGAACTTATTCAAGCCACTTACGAAAGGAAGGTACTCACCAATTTTGACGTTTAAAGTCGCGATTTTGACGTTTTGAGGAAAACCCAAATTTATTGTTCTTTAAATGCCTGTAACTTTTTTGTCCTTTAACCTACAAAGCTAAATTTTCGTAGATATTTTACCCATAATGATATAAACCCGCGTGTGAAATTTGGTGGCCCTTACTTTGTTAATTCCGGAGAAATAAATTTTTTTCGATTTTTTTCGAAAGAAAACACAAAATTTTCCGGGAAAACCTCGGCGGATTTTCCTGGCTAACGAACTTATCTAAGCCACTTATGAAAGGAAGGTACTCACCAAGTTTTATCAAAATCGGTCCATTATTTTTTTAGTTATAGGTGTGACACATAAATATATATATATATATATATATATATATATATATATATATATATATATATATATATATATATATATATATATATATATATATATATATATATAAACATATAAAGTCTGAAACCGACCTCGGATTTGGGTTCCAGGGGTCCCAATTAGCGCTCATTTGAAGAAATTTTTTCAAAATTCGAAAGTCGGGATCTCCTCATTAGTGAATTTTTTTTAAGAAAATTCACTAAAACAACAGTGTATTAATTTATTTTGACACGTACTATATATTAAAAGTGCATGTCAACTGAGAGAGAGAGAGTAAAACATCACACAAAATGAATAACACGGCATTTCATGTGTGGACAACCTTTCATCTATAAAAGGATTCTATCATTCTATATAACGACGAAAGGGCATTTGTACTCTCAAAGGATCATAGAAACCTACATGTCAGTCCTTTGCTTGCACGATTGAGCTGTACCGCTGTGCAAAGTCGGTCGAGCTTTATGTCGAGATAAGAATTTCCTAAGTTTTTCTGTCATTGACAAGAGATGAAATTGGATTATTTGTCCACAGAAGAAAACAAATGATGTGAAGCCAAAAATATATATAAACATGAGCAGTAGTCAATTCTTACGGCTTTTTTTATTTATTGGGCTTAAAAGCTTACCGAAACTATGTGAAGTTAGATTTTATATTCGTCAAAATAATTTGTCAATTATATACGACAGATAATTATACAGGGTGTTTTTAAAAACATGTGTCGTCGCTTATGGATAGATTTCCTACAAAAAAATAAGGCTCTGTTCATATCAAGATAGATCTGTTTTAGCTTGGTTACGTAGCCACTGAGTGTTGAAAATTTTAGTGAATTTTCATTAAGAAAATTCACTAATAAAGAGGTATCAATGGTGAGACTTTCAAAAAATTTCTTTAAACGAGCGCTAATTAGGGCATCTGGAACCCATTTCCATGGTCACAAAATGTATATATATATATATATATATATATATATATATATATATATATATATATATATATATATATATATATCCTTATTATGTTAATGGCTTGGACGAGTTTGTTCATCATATCTTAACGCCCAATTTTTCTTAACAAACAATTAAAAACTATTTTTTAAAACGCAGTATCTTTCAAATTGTTTAAGTGATTGAAACAAAAATTTACAGCTGAAGAGAACATAGGCAGACGTGGCTAAAAAATTCACTAATGGGGACATCCCGACTTTTGAATTTTGAAAAAAATTTTGCAAATGGGCGCTAACTGAGACCCCTAGAACCCATATCCGGGGTCAGTTTCAATTTTGTTTATATATATATATATATATATATATATATATATATATATATATATATATATATATATATATATATATAGGTGTCACACCGATAACTCAAAAAATAATGGGCTAATTTGGCATGTCCCTTCCTTTTGTAAATGGCTTGGATAAGTTCGTTAGTCAGGAAAATGAGACGAGGTTTTCCGAAAAAATTTTGAGTTTTAAATTGAAAAAAATTTTTTTTTCAAAAAATCAAAATGCTATGATAACCAAATTTGGTAGGTAGGTTTACGATATAAAAAGTAAACTATACGCCAAAGTTTAGATTTCTATAATACAAGAAAACAAACTTATAGTAAAATATTTTATGCCAGATCATTCCTATGAAAATTCACTACCATAACGCACTTGCTGCGTCCAGGCTTTTTAAATAAGTGGTAGATAAAAATATAAACAATGGAAGTTACATCATCATCATTGCAAGATGTCAGATCGTATAGCATTGTGAAATATATGACAAGAGCGCCATCTCGCTGCGGAACTAGGTAGTATGTTATCACGACTGCTCTAGTTAATGTATAAATAAATCTATAAAGTGTTATAGATGGAGATTGGTTGAGGTTAGATGACACCGCTGATTTTTAAAAGCAGCAAGTTGCTTGCAAGCTTGACAAGCGCAATATTTCTACGCTTCGTGGCTTGCGCTTGTTATGTAGCGTTTACAACTGACTGATAAATACTAAGTATTGAAAATAAATATTGGACGATGGTTATAAATGAAAATTGTAAGTTAACATATTTACAATATCGATATAAATCTTAAGTATTGAAAATAAATATTGGACAATGGTTATAAATGAAAATTGTGAGTTAATGACTTAAAACAATACAAGTTTGCGTAAAATAGAAAATCAGTATATCAATAAATCATATTCTAAGAGCAGTGTTAACACTCGGTTTTTAGACAATAAGAGCTTAGTGTCCGCAACAGCAACAGATAGAAATTATAAATTTTTGGGTATTTTTCTAGACCATTCTTTGAATTGGCATGATCACTGTGTGTATCTGGTTGGGAAGCTAAATTCAATTTCATATCAGTTAAGAAACGTAAGGAGTTATATGGAAAAGGATCAGTTGTTGATGCTCTACCACGGGCAGGTCGACTGTCGGTTGCGTTACGGTATAATATTCTGGGGGTTGTCAGCACATACGAGAGCTGTATTTATAGCTCAGAAATGGATACTAGGATGCTTGGAAGGAGTTACATCACGTCAATCATGCAAAAATATTTTTCAGCAAAACAGAGTGCTTACATTATTTTCTATAATTATAATGGAACTTTCTTTGCTTGTTTTTAAAAATGAGCATGGAATTTTTGTAATAAATAAAGCCACACATGATGTAGATACGAGACCAAAAAAAAAAAAAAAAGTTCACGTACCATTTGCCAAACACAAAGTGACATATAATTCGGCCGATTACCTAGCACCTAGGGTTTTCAATCAACTGCCAGAAACAGTTAGATCATGCAGTAGCCTCTCAGTTTTTAGAGAAGAAAATATTGGCTGAATATTTTGATAGTTTAGAAGAATTTATGTCTGGACAACATATGTGGTGATATGTTTGTTTCTTATGCTGTGATTGTTTGTGTTTAGTTCGCTAATTTTTGTAATTTGTTTATTTTGACTAGTCCTATACAATGTATGTTGTCTTTGGGAAATATATCTTATTATGTGTTATTAGTTTATGGCGAAGCGAGACAAAATGGAAGGGAAGCATCGAGAATTTATCATGACAGGTTTCCCGCACAAATAACACGTATCAAAAATATTTTTTTAACATACCTGCTGACTAATAAGGGCAACTGGTAAATTAAAACCTTTAAAATGGAATTCTGGGCGCAGAAGATACCGACGAACTGTTCAAGCTGAAGAGTCAGGTCTCAATCCATTGAGACGTAACCCCACTATAAGCACCAGAATCGTTTCTAACGAAATAAGAATTATTTCCTCATCCTCTGTACACAAAATCCAGCAAGATGACCAATTAAAACCATACCACTACACACATGTTTAAGAACTTGTACCAAAAGATTATCGGCCTAGACAAGAATTTTGTCAGTAGTTTTTAAATAAATTGGAAAACGAGCAACATTTATCTCGTCGTGTTCTTTTTACAAACGAAACATTATTTACAAGAAAGCGAATTATAAATTGCCATAACATGCATAACTGGTCTCAGGGAAATTCTTATTTATTAAGAGTGGAAAACTCGCAGTATCAGTTTCCGTGAATATTTTGGCTGGTATTATTGGACATGAGATTATTGATCCAATAATCCCAAGTCAATTATCATCAACAGAAAAAAACCTTATCAAATCAGCAATTGTATCAAAAATTGCATACTTTAATCAACGCTAAAACCAATAAACTGTGGAAAGAAATTGCTACATTTAAAATACAGTAGATAAAGAGAATACTTCCTACACTCAATTAAGAAGTCGAGTAACTTCACTTAAGAGGAAACAACGTAAAAATAACTTTGTTAATTCTGGTCTTAACGTGTCGATCAACCTTGTTTTCTCCCTTAGGACTCTTCCGCGTCTTTACCGCCCTGATAGCATCGCAGCCTTTGGCTTATTGTGCATGCACTCTGTCTTTTCTACTCCACCCATTCCAAAATCACTGTGCCTTGAACTAGTCTGCACAGCAATTGGTAGGGTGAAGTTTTATATTGCTCTGCATCCGGTCTAGGCTGTCCGCAGATCAGTTGTCTTTTGCGGTGCAAAGCATAACACTCGCACAAGATATACTGGGCTGATTCCTCCCTCTCACCGCAGAGTCTGCATGCCACGCCCCCCTCGAACCGCCCAATTTTATGCAGATGTTTTTTGACGTCCATGTCTCCCGTCAAAAATCCTGTTATGTTCCTGAGCTGTCCTCTTCTAAGATTTAACAGCTCCACAGCTCTCTTTGAACTGGGTTCCTCAATTACTCACTTCCCATGTCTGAGCCCTGTACAGTCTGCCCAGCACACCTTGTGTTTGTTTCTGAGCCGGCACTTAATGGATCCCCTGGCAGTGCTCTTTGTCACGCTCAGAACCGGTTCTGGTCCCATAAATGGTTCTGCTGGCCCCCTCTTTGCGAGACTGTCAGCTTCTTCATTGTCTTTGACGCCCGAGTGACCTGGCACACAGATTAGTGTGACCTCATTCTACCCAGCCAGGTCACTCGTCTCGTCTTGGCGTTCACTTACCAGCCTGGAATTTATCTGCGGGCTACTTAGGGTCTTAAGAGCTCTGCGGCCCGCCGTGGTTATGAGGATCCGCTTGTTAGTATAGCCCTTCCTTTTGTTCTCTCGCACGCAGTGCAAGATTTCGTTCATTTCGGCCTGAAAGACCGTTGCATGAGTTCCGAGGGAAATACTATGAGTTACCCTGGGTCTTTCACGCCTGCCCTCGCCCCACGCTCCCCGCCGGATCCGTCCGTGAAACAGACGATCGCGTCCCGTGGTAAGCCCGGCGTGTCCCCCCGCCATGCTTCGCGGTCGGGGATTTCCACTGTAAAAAAATTTTCCCTGCAGATTAGCGGGCTCGATAAGTCTGACCTCATTTCAAATATGGGCTCCTTCACGATCTCCTGAATTTTGCAGTGGCCCCTGCAGCCTGTGTTGATCTTGAGTCTACCATTGCAGGCTGGTCTGTATAGTTCTAGCCTGGCCTCCATTATGATAACTAGGTGTATGGGGGCAGATCCAGCAACACCTCCATGGCGGCTGTTGGAGTTGAAGTCATGGTCCCTATGATACCAGGCAAGCCATCCTTTGGATCTTGCCTAGTTTTTGTTTGGCACTGGATTGTGTCACCTTAGACCAGTGCCGCGTATGTTAGCGATGGTCTAACCACCCTTGTTACAGCCAGTGGGACATACTAGGTCTTAGTCCCCACGTTTTTTCATATAGACGCCTAGTGACTGCTAGGGTCATAATTACCTTACAGAGTATCTTTCCAACGTGACCATTCCAGGTTAGCTTGGAGTCCAATAGCACCCCAAGATATTTTACCTTCCTGGCCATTGGGATGTTTCTACCGTATAGAGTGAGGGTTCTGTGGCTCTTCCACTTCCTCGTCCTTGATCAACCTTTAGTTACAACTGTTACTAAAAAATTCAAACACCTCTTGGAAATAGATGTGAAAAAGAGCACATTTACAAATTCAAAAAAAAACATAGTTGTAGTGGAATTAATCTCCTGTATGAAAAAACAGGACATTTTCTCAAGTTTAAATAAATTGAAATGGACAAACAGTGGCATACCACATGATTTGTATCCGGAAGACCAAGAAGAGCGAAAAGTTCTTTGCAGTAGTCTAAAAAAGGGCCGTAATAAAAATCAACAAACCTGTATGAGGAGAAAGGAGCTCTGGATTGGAGGCTATGCCTACAACGCCAAGCAACGTGCAGTAACACATGGTAGAAGTAACAGCAGACACTAGCTCAACATCTCAAATACAAAACAGTGGCATACCACATGATTTGTATCCGGAGGACCAAGAAGAGCGAAAAGTCCTATGCAGTACTCTAAAAGAGGCCCGTAATAAAAATCAATAAACCTGTATAAGAAGAAACGAGCTCTGGATTGGAGGCTGTGCCAACAACGCCAAGCAACTTGCAGTAACACATGGTAGAAGTAACAGTAGACACTAGCTCAACATCTCAAATGCAACAAGGCAAAACCGCCTGATCCTGCCTTCACTCGTAAGATAAGTGTCACGACAGGAAACTAATCCATGCTTCACATGTTTTATATACCTTTATGTGATTCAATTAACTTGCATTCATTTAAACGATCTTTTAAATTTGCATATATTTGCCAGAGTGCAGATATAAGTAATTTTATCAATTTTATTATTATCTTTGAGTTTTTTTATTACATACAGTTCGTCATTTCGAATATTTAATTACCATTTGCATTTATTCATTTCTTCTGAAACTATTATGGTTGAAAACTTGAACTAGTATGCTTGTTTTGGTTCCCTGAAAGTGTAAGTTATATGACTGACTTACTAATGCCCTAAAGCCGACTCCCTACGTGAAGTATCATGCAAAGGGAGATTGGACGGATGTATTTGGTTTAATTAAACATATTAATTAAGCAAAACTTTTGTTTCACACTACATAACACAACATAATTGCATTTAGCTCATAAAGGAGATCCAAATAGACAAAATTTCAGGAGGTAACTATTAGCAAGCACTTAGTAACAAAAGAAAAAAGTCTGTGGCGGACAGGTTTTTTTTAGAAAATTATTGCATTAATAGCATATACGCGCGACCCTGATGAAGCTGTCCACATTTATTTAGCAAATAAATATGTACTAGTTTAAATCACTCTTACCCTACAAATGTCATTCAGATTGCTGCAGTCGTTTTGTAGATTTTTTTATTAAAAATCAAAAGTATTTAACAAGAAACAAAATCGGACCAATATTCAAATGAAAAAACTCTGGACGCAGCAACGTTATGGCAGTGAATTTTTATAAAAATGCTTTGAATATCAAATATGTCTTTTTAATGCAAGCAGTCATCAATTTGGTTACCGGTATAACCTATATAGTAGAAACAATGTGCCATATCTTATCAAAATAACTTATTGTTTGAAAATATATAAAAATTTTCAGACCTTAAACGTTGGTTTTCTAGCCAACAAATCTTAGGTTAATAGCAAATTGAGTTATTGAAATTTGAAGCATTTAATGAAAATTTGCTACCAAAACGCACTTACTGCGTCTTGATTTTTTTTCTTACAAACATATTTCGATAAAAAATGCAATAAAATAAGGCTGTTCGAAAAAAAAATGTAGCGATCACCAACGATCGACTTGTGGGCCAGCCGGTGATTGTCAAAATAATTTTATAAGATGCAGCTCAAGACACCCTATAATTAACTTATACAATTTTTTCACGTCTCTTGCATAATAATAATTATATTCAGCTTTACCGTAGAAACGCGTCACCCTGTATATATGTAAGCAGATCAAAACTGAACGTAAACCCGGATATGTATTCCAGGGGGATTAGTTTGCGCTCATTTGAAGAAATCTTTAAAATTCTAAATTCGCGGTCTCCTCATTGACGAATTTTTTGTACGAAAATTAGCTAAAAATTATGGACCGTTAAACCATAAACTTAACTAAAACTACCGCCAAAGCATTAGAGAGTAAGAACTAACCTATTGCATATCAGCCCTTTTGTAAAACTTCCATCCTTTATATGTGTTGATAAAACATAACAAACACTGTTCAATCCACCCACTAACATTAATAAAGAAATAATTTGCACTTGTATATAAAATTTTCCCAAATGACACAAATAATTCGTCGACTTAAACAAATAAACATATAAATAATCTCATGCAATATCATACGACATCAATTACAGCGTCTAACAGACCTGCGCAATAATATCAAATGTCCGTTACCACGACAACGACATACTAGATCTCATATAAACCATTGCAACGAAACGCGGTGATATTAAACATAAATGTTTCAAATTTGAATAGCTCAATTTTCTGTAACCCTAGGGAACTTAATTTTGGCACATAGTTATGTCTTTCCCAAGGCAATATGTACACCAAATTTTATCGAAATATCTTTGTAATTTTCGGAGAAAAAAAAATTTTCGAAAGAAAACGCAAAATTTTTCCGGAAAACCGTATCATATTTTTCTGGCTAACGAACTCATCCAAGGTATTAATAAAAGAAAGGCACTTGCCGAGTTTTATCAAAATCGGTTAATTATTTTTTGAGTTATCGGTTGGATTATATATATATATATATATATATATATATATATATATATATATATATATATATATATATATATATATATATATATATATATAAACATATAAAAATCGAAACTGACCCCGGATATGGGTTCTAGGTGTCCAAATTCGCGCTCATTTGCAAAAATTTTTGCAAAGTCTCACCATCGATACCTCTCTATTAGTTAATTTTTTTAATAAAAATTCACTAAAAAGTCTAATTTTTACGTGACGAATCTAACCACGAGCAGTGGCACATGTTTTTTGAAACACGCTGCATATAAACTTACTAGAATCACAGCTTTTTCAGGTAGAAACGTTACTTCGAATGTTTTTATATTTTTTGGTTTCTTGGTCGTAACAGTTTTTCTTTTGTATATAAAATTACACACGAAAACTTTTGGTTTTCTCGTCTTTTTTGGTCTCTTGAAAGTTAACAATTTTTTCTAGAAAAATTCACTAACAAAAAGATACTCAATTATCATTTATTAACACATCTCTTTCTTAATTATAATTAAAAAAATGATGCATAATTTCTGAAAGATACTTTCTGTGTCCCTGACGGTCGTTTTAATTAGCCAAAGTACGTAAGGAGTAACGTAGTAAGTTAGTCTGGGAACCTTTTTTTTATTATCAAGTACTGTTACAAGGCAAAATATTATTTAAAAAAATTTATACACTATTCATTTTCACCACAAAAAAAAACTAAATGGTAATCACTTGTAACGTCTCCCGTGAAAAACCGGAGCTTAGGCACTCATTTAAGCAAAAATAATATGCCACTGTCAGTTTTCACTTCCCGCAATGCCATAAAACTCGTTCCCGACGCTGAATAATGCAAAAGGGTAAAGATACAAAAAATGGACTTCACCAAAGCGTGCCGTGCAGAAAGTACCCCACGAAAACGTTAGTCAATCATGAATATTTAGTAATACTCAATATGGCTTCGAAGCTTGGAATGCCAACGAGCTATTAGCGCTTTTCTGATTTGGTGCAGTAGGCAAGAAAACCCCTTAGTTGGTATCAGTAGAAATTCAGGTTTTTTAATGTAATTTCCCTCTTTAATTGTGACACAATCATTGTTGTATTTCTTATAAGATAATAATAATTATTAATATTAGAAAGATGCATGCCATGTTAGCGAATTTTCATTAAAACAGCTCGCTAATGAGATTGAAATTTTTTGTAAACTTCTTCCAATATAATAATAATAATATATTTAATAAACCTTATTTTGAAAAAATATAAATAAACAGAAAGTACAAAATAAGGTAATAAACCAGCAATATATCACTTAGGAGAGATCCTGTCTGTGAATAAATTACAAAAAAAGATAGAACACTATCAAACAAATCATTTTATAGTAACCATCACACCCATGCATACACACCCGTATACACTCACACATATACACACACATGCAAACACACATACACATAAAGTAAATAACTACAAAGTACTTGCCCATCAGGACAACTAGCGCATATTATACAAGTATACTTCTATGTACAAAAGTATAAAAAATACAAACTCCAAAATATAAAATCTATATATATCTATTATATATATATATATATATATATATATATATATATATATATATATATATATATATATATATATATATCAAAAAATTGTGGGAAAGCCGTCAGTTTCAAAATTAAAGTCTTTATTATAGGCCGAGCTTTCGGAAAAATTTATTCCATTCTCGAGGCTACAACATGGAAAGAAAAAAAGTTTACAATTTACATGGGAAAAATATAAAAGTTTAAAATACTTACATATAATGTGAGTTCTACTTAACTAATTATTAAATGACAAACATAAAAAATCCTTTTTTTAAATTTGACTGAAGTCGAAAAGTGCCAAAATGATATATAAAGCTAACTATTATCTAATTGAATTTGTTTTTTGTTTTTGTCTAGGAAATATAAATAGGGGTAGTGATTTCTAAAATTATTATCTTTCTTTAAGTTTATTAAATTGTCATTAAAAGTAATTTCAAATTCTTCTAAACCCATTATTTTATTACTTAAGGTTTCACAGTGTAAAATAGAAACATTACTAAAATTTATATTGTGGCCAGTGTCGAGATTATGTTCTGACAGAGCGCAAGTTCTTTTTTGTAAACATATGTCACTTTTGTGTTGTGTTAACCTATCTTTAAGGACTATGCTTGTTTGGCCAATGTATCTTAAACTACAATTATTGCATGGAATACAATATACCACTCCAGACACTTTTGAAATTTCATCCTTACTTTTGAGTTTACTGAAAATGTTATTAATTGTTTTTGAATATCGAAACGTTATTTTAAAATTGGTTTCATCTTTAAATATAAACTTTAACCTATTGGAAATACTTTTAATGTAGGGGATTGATATGTAAAAAAAGTTATATGTTTCCGAACTCGAAATTATATGGGTCTTATGTCTGTCAGATAAATTTGATACTGTTTGAAGAGATTGTCTTGTATTGTAATGGTGATTGTTTGAACAATTGTATAAAAGTTTATTTAGTAGTTTGGGAGGACAAAAGTTGTTAACAAAAATATTAAAAAGTTTTCTTATATATATATATATATATATATATATATATATATATATATATATATATATATATATATATATTATCTATAATATCTATATATAAGTATTAAAAATACAAACCCCAAAAAAATAAAATCTATAAATATCTCAAATACATTTTACCAAAAGGTCATTCATCATAACAACATTAAAACAACAAAATTTTAAAAAGTTAATGGCAAATGGCATCCACACATCAGCCGTTAAAAGACACACCGGTCGTGTACCAAACTCACAAGCCTCTAAAGCTCAGTTTATGCATCTATGCACCAGCTCACGATCCAAAGACAGTGTATGTTGCCTAATTTATCTTTTGAAGTTACCCAGAGAAGCAGTATTCCTCAATGGCAGTGGAATCGTATTATATAACTTTGGCTCCAGATATAGAAACCTCTTCTGTTCGACGGCCCTGTTCATGAATGGCACTATGTAATTGTCAGTTATTGCATTATATTAATGACCGGTATGTGTTAATCCAATCTTAAACTTATGTTGCTGTAAAATACATTCAGTAAAAAATAAGTGCCTGGGGTCCATAACAGTTGAGTACGTGGCCCCTTTTCTATGAATTATTTTTAAAATTACTTTTAATTATAGCCTTCGACACACCTCCCCATTATCAGAAAGGTCACACAAGTAAACTTTATAAAGTCTTATTTTTTTATGAAATTTTGTATATATCTATTTCCAGGGATGCCGAACGCAGTAGCGTTCTTAGTTTCTTCCTAAAATGGTCCTGAACCTTTTCCCAAATTTTTGACATAGAAAAACTGCATTCGTGGACCTTGATCGGATGACGTAGAGAACAATTTGTACAGCATTCATAGAGTTTTTCATCTCATATCTTCTGATGTTTTGCTGATCAAAATCGAAAGTTACAGTGGTGTTTCCATCTTAAATTGGCCACACTATATATATATATATATATATATATATATATATATATATATATATATATATATATATATATATATATATATATATATATACATATATATATATACATATATATATATATATATATATATATATATATATATATATATATATATATATATATATATATATATATATATATATATATATATATATAAACTGACACTGAATGTGGGCATGGTCCTAGTTGGCGCTCATTTAACGATTTTCACAATTCAAATGTCACGGTCTCCTCTCTAGTGAATTTTCATTCCTATTATTTATTTTGTTTAAGGTCGGTCTATTTCCGCGACTATGGCTAATCACCGACGCCAGGGAATAGTTTCAACTCACTATCCTGGAAAGAAATTTCGCCGAATCCTATCCTCTCTGTAAGAAGGGTAGGGATCTTTAATGTGCCCAACATTGCTTGATACACAAGACCGACTGCATAATGACCCTTCTTGATGGTGGAACTTGCGAACATTCAACTTGCTCAGACAAAATGCTACAACATCGGTTGATGTTACTTTACAGTACGTACTGAAAAAAAAAACTTGAAGCTTCTGCTTGGAATAGAGCCCAGGACCCTTGGTCCCAGTGACACATGTTCTTACCCCCAGACCACCGAGCCTACTAAAATAATATCATACTAGTTATCAATTAGAGAGATCGATATAGCACCAAAGATAATTTGTGCAATTAATTATGTCGTTGAGAAGATTCACTCCCATATAAGTTTCAAAATCTTGTTGGAGTATGCAGTATATTGTCATTGCTTCTGTAAGACAAGATTTCAGTAACATACATGTTGCTCTGGATTCCCTTCCTAGTTAAACTTTGCTATAGATTAAACTGCCTACTAATTCCGACAGATAATACGGTTTCGAGTTTCCGAATTAGTTATAATCCCCATATTCAATGAATTATTAATATTCCAAGTTTGCTAAGATGTTAGACAATCTTGTAAGATACAATAATATGTACGTTAATTATGGAGATAGAAACAAATAGTTATACAAATCCTTGTCAATTTATAACAAGCAAGTTATTCAAAGTCATGAGTCCTTTTCACTTGTTGGCATTTTGTGGATCAAAATCTCAATTGCCAACAACATGTCACATCAATTGCAGAAGCGGCTGCTAAGAAATTAGGTTTCCTCTTCCGGGCTCGCAAATACTTTTCACCAGCTAATCTCTATACCTTATATACTTCACAAATAAGGCCAAACCTCGAATAGTGCTCCCACATTTAGGGTACCGCTGCCGCTTCTACACTTGCTATCCTGGACTCCATTCAGAAGAGAGCTACACGTCTCATCGGTAGCCCTACTCTTATCTAAAGGCTGTCGTCTCTTGCCCACCGAGGTGCCGTTGGTGACCTCTCTCTTTCTTTTTTTTATAGATATCTGCACCGGCACTGCTCAGGGGAGCTTTCTTCCATAGTTCCTCCACCTGCTGTCCCCAACAGATCTACCAGGGGAACAGAACGAAAGCACTTTTTTAATGTGCAAGTCACCAGACATAGAGCATCTTGTTATACCCGCTCTTTTGTCCCGAGGACTTCCAAGTTGTGTTTTAGTCAACCCATCCCGTTGTTGCAAACAGTAAACAACAAAAATGGTTTTTTAAAACGAATTTGCAGCTATCCACGAAGCTCATTATGTTATATTTCTTTAATATAATACCCACGGTGCGTTTACATAGGTGTTATTATGGTTCAAGATTGAAGACTCTAGCTTAATAGGAAATTTATTGAGCTATCGCATTTAAAATATTTTTACGAAAATTATCTACCATAACAGACTTCCTGCGCCCAGACCCTTTCCAACACTTATTTACGGTTGCTGTATCCATGCTTTTTGAAAATTACAAAATATTGCAGATTACTATGTAAGACTGACAAACAAGTCACCTCAAAATCATGTTTGGCAAAAAAATATTTTTAAATGAAATGAAATAACAATTTAAACATAAATTGAAAATTTTGGTTCGCGGCTTCGTCGCGGGTTTGCTCCTTCCCTTTGTGCATGCCTACAATCTCCCTCAATGCATAAACAAGAATAATGTAAACAATAAAAATTCCTTTGAAGCAACCCCTTAGAAAGTTACGGGACCTGGGGTGAATATAGAGGTTTTGCGCGCGGTAAATAGGATTCTAATGAGCTATAGCCACCTCGTAATATTGACTATGCTGTGGTATAGCTGCAAAATGGGATGAAGGCAGGTTAAAGAGGTCCAACTAAGCTGTTTCTTTCGCACTTTCCGCTCACACTTCCTTTTTATATTCTGCTCCACCCAGCACCCCTATTCACTCTTGGTCCCGTAGCTTTCTTGGGGGCTGTTTGTAAGAAATTCTTCTTGTGGTTTGGGCATCCAGAAGGGGTTCTAAGCATATTTCTGAAAATATTTTTGGTCCAAATCAGTGAAGTATTTTTGAGTTATCGATTGGATATATATATATATATATATATATATATATATATATATATATATATATATATATATATATATATATATATATATATATAATTGACCATGGAAATAGGTGGAGATCCTAATTCGCGCTAATCCGAAGAAATTTTCCGAAAGTCTCACCATCAATACCTCTACATTGGTCAACAAAACATATTTATATACAATAAAAATAGTTGTAAAAGAAAGGGAATCCGTTAAATCGATTTGTTTATTTAGCTAACTTTCTTGGGGGCTGTTTGCAGGAAATTCTTCTTGTGGTTTGGGCATCCAGAAGGGGTTCTAAGCATATTTCTGAAAATATTTCTGGTCCAAATCAGTGAAGTATTTTTGAGTTATCGATTGGATATATATATATATATATATATATATATATATATATATATATATATATATATATATATATATATATATATATATATATATATATATATATATATAATTGGAAATGGGTGTAGGTCCTAATTCGCGCTAATCTAAAGAAATTTTCCGAAAGTCTCACCATCAATACCTCTACATTGATTAACAAAACATATTTATATACAATAAAAATAGTTGTCAAAAAAACGGAATCCGTTAAATCGATTTGTTCATTTATTAGTGAACCTTATTTTAAAAAATCACTAATGGGGAGATCCCGACCTTTGAATTTTGAAAAAATTTCTTTAAATGAGCGCGAACTAAGACCCCTATCCCATATTCTGGGTCATTTTATATGTTTATATATATATATATATATATATATATATATATATATATATATATATATATATATATGTATATATATATATATATGTATATATATATATATATATATATATATATATATATATATATATATATATATATATATATATATATGTATGTATGTATGTATGTATGTATCACACCGATAACTCAAAAAATAATGGGTCAATTTTAATGAAATTTGGCAGATACATTCCTTTTGTAAGTAGCTTGGATAGGTTCGTTATCCAGGAAAATTATGAGTTTTCCTTCAGAAAAAATTTGTATCTCCAAAAATAACAAAGCTATGGCAACTTAATTTGTTAAGCAGGTTCGCATTATAAAAAGTAAACTATGTACCAAAATCTGGATCTGAAGTTAAAAGAAAAAATAGTAATGGGTATTTAATGAAGAAAAATATCAGTGCTACTAAATAAATCTTCTATAATTAATACGTTTGCTGAATGGGAAATATTGCAAGAAATGTATATTAAAAAGTAGATTTATATTTCATATGTTCATTGTTCATTTGATTACAATATTTACAAAAAATGCATAAAAAACAGACGTTACATAAAACAAATAAATAACTGAAGACCATTATGGGTTATCTACGTTTTAGTATACTTTACTGTGCGTGCTTCGATGGCCGGGAGAGTTAGACGATTGACTCGTTAGCAAAAGAACGTTGGGGGACGTCGGTTCAAAACTCCGTCGTGGCTCAATTTAGTTTTTCTTTTTTTAACTTTCTTTTGTCTTTGATTCAATTTTAACCTTAGCTAGTCAGATTATTTAATCCCAATAATTTTAATAGCGACTGTTTGTTGCAAAAAATCACTAATAAGGGAATAAGAATTTTTAAGACTTTGAGTTCAATTTTAATACTTAACACAGACAAAGGTATTGTCTCTATGACTCCAGAAATGTTTGTTTTCTTCTCTGTACCCGGTGTCATTTTTTACAGCATGGCCTGGCAAATAATTTTCTTTGTGAAAACTATGACCTGTTAAAATATATCTAACTGGATACAATCTATCTATCTGTCTGTCTAATGTGCGATATATATCGGACACCTGTATATATGTATTACACCGATAACTCAAAAAAAAATCAGCCGATTTTGATGAAATTTGGTGGGTACCTTTCTATTGTACGTACCTTGAATACGTTTATTAGCCGTGAAAATCGGCTGATTTTTTCCTGAAAAATCTTGGGTTCTCTTGGGAAAAATAACAAAGTTATGGCAACCAAATTTGGTGCGCAGGTTTATACTATAACACGTATATTATATACCAAAACCTAGTTCTCTAAGTTGAAAGAAACAGAAGCTATATGTATGTAAAAAACTTTAAGTGCCACTGATGATCAGAGAGACGCACAAAATCAAAATTGTCTGTGGTTAATAAAAGCTATTGAATATTACAGAGGTTGACATTTCTTGGCGCAAAGAGACAAGAAATAATAGAAAATTTATAGTATATCTTTTTAAAAAGAGAAAGTCGAAATTGGCGATATTTGAATAAATATCCTGCAGCGAATGCGGGTTTTGTAGAAGAAATATCGTAAGACGTGTGTTTTATTAAGCCTTAAGTGTCTGCTTGAATCGTCATTATTCTTAACTTTACAAAAATCTTTGCAGGAAATTCATTTGAAATATACCCTATTTCTAATACATTGGCTACTGTTTAAATTCTAGAGTTTCACTAAGTGAAGATTGAAACCTGTGATGAACACTGATAAGTAAACTTGGAGAACCCAAATCACCACAACACATCTTTTAAAGACCTGACGATCGTTTCATATTTTCTTCCACTCCTTCCCCTATTCTGACACTCTCTAAATTTAATCTTAGGTCAGCCTCATCTTTTAATCTTTTTAAAACATCCACATTTACTCTAGCCACTTACTCTACTCTTTCTACTTTCTCTTTTGTCTCAGTCAACTTTCCATTTATTTCACTTTGGTAGTTCCGAATTTTTCGTTCTATCACCATATTCATTCCAATCGTGTTTTGATATCTCTCATTTCCCACCTGTATTATACTACTTATCTCATCCTCTGTCACTTTCATTCTCTCCAGCACTATCTTGGCTGTTTCCTTCATATTTTCAGTTATCTTGTCATCAACCTTTCTTTCGATTTCCATTTTCAATTCTTGCATATCTTTTTCAAATTTTCCTGTTATCTTTCCACCCATTTCTATCAGTCGTTCATTCATTTTTTGATTCCCTCATTCATTTATTTCTTTATCTCTTCTTTCAAACTACTTATATTTTCATTCATCATTCGCTCTTGGTTTTCCATTTTCTCATTCATATCATTTTTTAAGCTACCCACATTTTCTCATATTTTATCTATTTTCTCATTTATATCTCGGTTTATACCACTTATGCTTTCATTAATATTTTTGTTACTTTCATTCATGTCTTGTTTTAGGCCATTTATGCTTTCGTTCATATTTTTATTACTTTCCTTCATATCATTTACATTCCGTTCTTGTTTGTCCATTTTTTCATTTATACTCTGTATTAATTTTAGTAGCATTTCGCTGTCACTGTCAGGTTTTTGTTTACTCGTAATTGTTTCGTCTACCTTGCCTCCGTCAAGTGGCTGTTTTTCTATTAATGTTTCTTCTCTTGCGTGTACCCTTCCTTTTGCTTGTTCTTCTACATTCTCACTAACTTCTTGCTCATCTCTTCTCTCCTGATCCATTTCCATACTTTCTTGCTATTCATGTTCCCTGTCGTCTCCCCTGTCCTGTCTGTCCTTTGACGTGGTTATTTTTCTTCCTCTAGGCATTTTTATTGTTGTTATTTCTCGTTTATTTCAAAATTTGTGTAAGAATTTTCGAAGCCCTCACGTCTATGAGGCCCTGTAAAGAAGGAGGCTCAAAAGTAGCCGTAGTAATCAATTAAAAAGTAACAGGTAAATATTTATTTTAACAGAATATATCTGGATTATACACATATATTTCAAATTTATACATCAAAATCACAAAAAGAAATTCCATAAACTAAGAGCTATAACAAGAATAATAATTTGACATTTAAAAGAAAGATTAGTTTTGCTGTAAAGATATATGTAAGTAGTGTCCTAAAATCAATAGACACTGTTGGTAAATTAAAATTACATTAATTTTGAGTAAAGCAAAAGGCAACTTAATTAAATACAAAAACAGTCATTTATTTACAAATTAAATACTAAAATAAACAAACATTTATTAAACAAACACATTTATTTACTATAAAATACATAATTACACATCTAATTTAAATTATACAATCTAAAACAACTATAAACAACCTATATACAACATATTTACAAACATCCACAACGTTTACAATATATATATATATATATATATATATATATATATATATATATATATATATATATATATATATATATGTGTGTGTGTGTGTTTTTGTGTGTGTATGTATGTATGTGTGTTTGTGACTAAATATAGTAGTAATAAATAATGCCGGCAACACGTTGGAATAAAGATAACAGAATTCGGATAGAGGGACTTTCCGATCCGCAAGCAGTGAAAGTTTGTTTGTGTAAACCTTCCTCATGGGTAATCGAGTAACTGCACATAATACAAATTAAGTTTCAAGTCGTTAAAACCTTTAGAATTGTTATCATCTGATGGCGCTAACTTCATTGGTGAAATGATCGTCAGGTCTTTAAGAAGGTACTGTAGTGATCTTGGTTCTCCAAGTGTACGTATTAGTGCTCATCACAGGTTCCAATTTCCACCCAGTAGATAGACACGTGCGAAAAACATAACCCTGCTTTTTCTGTGGCGCAGTTGGGTAAAAATATGTAAATCTACATAACTTAAATGTGCACTTGTTAGGCTTGCCTTTGTAAAGTGGTTATGGGTAAGTCCCCCCGAGGTGTATCAGATTTAATAAGTTGCTCTTAAATACACAACGCCTTCAATATTCTTCCTAGTCAAGCTGGCACGCAGATTAAATTGCCTACCGATTCCGGCAGACAATGTGGTTTAAAGTTTCTGAATTAGTTATAATCCCTTGTTCAATGAATTATTTATGTACAAACTTTGCTGCCGTATAAGATCTTGTAAGACACAATGTATTGTAGATTCATTAAACGAATAGAGGCGAAGAGAAGGCAAAGCAATAAACATATTCTCACAAAGCTTTTCGAGACAAGTTTGTTCCTCACTGTGAGCTCCTAGTTAACATAATGTGGACTGGAATGCCAAAACAAGAAACTTCAGGCACTTTGGTAGCTCGGCCTATTATCGCAACACATTTGAAATAGAGATTCTTTGCAGTTTTTCTCCTTCTCCTACCATCGCCAGAGGGGTTAAGGAAATGGATGTTTCTGGTGAGTTTTAGTTTGTTTCGCACATTGTGTATCCGAGTTCCCTGCTTAGCAGATGACACGTTAATGACATTCCAGCTATATAGGAATATACAGTGTGGTACAGACAAACGGAAAAAACTCCGTATCTTCATTATTGTGCGTATTTACAAAAAAATCCGGAAATACGTCAATTTTGGATTAAAAAATGACATCTTGCAACATGAAAACTTCACCCCTACTTTTAACCCCCTTTGAGTGACAGTTGCAGCGCCCACATTTTTAAATAGATAGATTTCTTTATTATCTCTTCAAAAATGCTATGGCTTATAGTTTGTTTCAAAAAATAACAGTTAAAAACAACAAATTCATTTGGTTAACGAGCTTAGCTCTTTATTTAACTTCCACATCGTCACAGCGTGTGAAAGTATCGCATCAGCGACAAAATTTTCAATTTTTTTTTTCGCTTAAACGTCGTAAAAGGTATCAACACCTATATAAAACATGATTTGGGAACTAAACATTTCTCTCTATCGGTCTGTATGTCTGTCTGTTTGTAGCCTCAATAACTTTAGAATGAATTTGGATATCGTCTTCAAATTTGGTATACAGTTAGCACCCGACCAAGAAACGCTTTGAATTGTTTTTGGATAAGACCGCTTCAGGAGATAGGGAATAAATAAGGGGAGATTTGGTGAAAATTTGCATTTTTTCTATAAAATTTGAGAAATCTAACGGTTCAAAAGATAATGGGTACCGGGAATACAAATATTTTCTTTGTGGTCAAGACATGGGACCTAAATTCATTCCATGAGTAAGTATTTCTAAAGATAATAAATTATTAAAGCTATGTCGAAGTTATGATTCAATTTGCAGCACTATTTTAGAAGAAAATTTGCAATTTTCCATGGAAAGAATTGGTTCGACCAACTGGTCAATGAACGTAGCCTCCGTATAGAATTTTCCAGCGTAGTGGAAAACACCCGATATTCACATATATGTTGTCTCGTATCATTATATTCAAGTTTTGCGAGCATGCAGTAGGCGTAATTCTAAAAGAAAAAACAATAATGTGGTTACTGATTCTTTTTTGGAAGTATTAAAGATGCATATAAGTAATAATACAAAAAATATGTTTGTCCAAATCAGCGTAATATGAGAAAAGATTGGATAACTCCAGCCTTACCAAAATCGATTGTTAAAAAAATAAATTAGATGATATTAAAAAATAATTTTAACAATCCTATAAAGATACATAAATATAAAAGATTTCGAAACATGCTAACTAGGCTGATAAAGGGAAATCATTTTAAAAACCTTCTGGGTAAGAATATTTTAGCAAAATCATTAGATAATGCTGTAAACCAAATTTGTAATAAAGAAAAGAAGAATGAAAAAAGTATAAGCGAAAGAAATACAACTGAAGGTCAAACAATTCAAAATAAAGCAGATATAGCACACTACTTTAACGAATACTAAGTAAAAGTCTGGACGCAGCAAGTGCGTTATTTAAGTGAATTTTCATAGAAATGCGTTTAATAACAAATATGTCTCTCTAGTGCAATCAGGCATTAAGCTGGTTACCGGTATTAACTATATAGTAGAAACAATGTACCATATTTTATCAAAATAACTTACTCTTTGAAAATATACAAAAAATTTTCGAATTGAAACTTAAAATGTTTCCGGGAAACTGGTTTCCAAGCCAACAAGCCTTAGGTTAATAGCAAATTGAGTTATTGAAATTTGAAGCAGTTAATGAAAATTCGCTACTAAAGGGCACTTACTGCGTCCCATGTGTTTTTACAAGCGTGCATCATATTTCGATAAGAAATTCAAAAATGCAAAAATATGTGAAATTTCTGGACATATTTTAGTGAAATGAAGGACAATGACGATTGAAGCTGAACCTTAAGGATTTGCAGAACACTCTTTGACCTTAATTTTGGTACATGGTTTACTCTTTATAATACAAACATGCGTACCAAATTTGGTTGCCCTTATTTTGTTATTTACGGAGATATAATTTCTTTCCGAAGGAAAACACAAAATTTTCCAGGAGAACCTGGGCTGATTTGCTAGGCTAAAGAATTTATCTAAGCCACTTGCAAAAGGAAGGTACTCAGAAAATTTGATCAAAATGGGCCTATTATTTTTTGAGTTATTGGTGTGATATATATATATATATATATATATATATATATATATATATATATATATATATATATATATATATATATATATATATATATATATAAGAACATATAAAATTGAAACTGACCTTGGATATAGGTTCTATCTCCTCGTTAGTGATTTTTTTAAGGAAACTCTCTAAAAATCTGGCAAAACCCATTAAAAAAGATCCAACTTAAAGAAAATCACTGCTTCAAGTTCAAATAAAAAGGTTAATTCTACAATTTTTTTGGAACCGTCTGCTCAGCGAGAACGAACAAAGGTCTCTAAAGGATGGTAAAATACCAGGTGATGATAAGATAAAGGCTGACATTTTGAAAGAGATCGTTGCAGAAATTTCTATTATTTTGGCGGAACTGTTCAATGCTACACATGTTCAAGGGGTGCTTCCAACGGTATTTAAGAAGGGAAAAATTATTCCTTTATATAAGAAATGTTAGACCACAAATGTTGATTACAGGCCAATAACATTTCCTTCAAGTCTGTCAAAAAATTTTTGAAAAATGATAAAATGATAAATTTTTTTTGAGATGCAGTGTGCTATCTGAACTTCATATTGGTTTTTAAAAGGGTATATCGGAACAGGATGCGACGACGAGCTTGGTTCGTAACATACATTAGGAATTAGATGAAAAAAAGTGTATCTATGCATTTTTGTCGATCTATCTAAAGCTTTTGATACTGTAGATCATACAAAACTTATTCAAAAGTTAGAAGCGTATGATATAAGAGGGCAGACTAAGCCTTAATTAATGTGTGTGTGTTTGGTTTCTTTAACGTCGGCCTATTTCCGTGACTGTGGCCAATCACCGACGCCAGGGAGCAGTTTCACCTCACTATCCTGGAAATTTTGCCGAACTCCTGCCTTTCTGTAAAAAGGGTAGGGATCTTTAACGTGCCCAACATCACATGGACACGGTACCGACGGCTTTACGCCCCCTCCGAAGGGCGGAACGTGCAGTCATTCAACTTGCTCAAATACAATGCCAGAACCTCGGTTGATGTTAATTTTGCAGTTTGTACTGAAAAAGTGAAAGGAGTACCCTGGGATCGAACCCAGTACCCTTCGGTTCAGAGGCACACGTTCTTACCCCTGAACCACCGAGGTTCTAAGCCTTAATTAATATCTGACTGTATAGTCAGGCCGGGAAATTTTTGAGCTTACCTTGCAAGTTCTTTAAGTGATTGTCATAGTTACTATTTATATGTTATTTAGTTACATGCTGGTTATGAAAAGTGTGGACGCAGCAAGTGCGTTATGGTAGCGAATTTTCGTAAAAATGTGTTTAATGGCAAATATGTCTTGTTTTTAAAGAAAAACAATTCTTTGACAGTATAACCTATATGATAGTACTAACAATGACTATATTTCATTAAAATGGCTTTTTTGTTTCAAAAAGTACAAACATTTTCTCAAAATAAACTTTAAAAGTTTCAGAAAAAAAACGGATCCGATTTTCCTGGTCAACGAACCTCTATAACCTATACCTATACCTGCCAAGATATAATTATTCACAAACAGCTTTAGGGCTAAAAATGAAAGAAAAATATTAAAATTTGCAAAAATTTATTTTACAAAAAATCACGATTTTTTTACAGAAATTGCCTTCAGTAATGTTACATTAAATTATATTTTTCAAAAAAATTAGACAACTTTTTTTTACAATAACTTACTAGTCATTTATTTGTAATTAGCAACACATCACAAAAATCTTACAAAAGTAATTTCTACGGAAACACTAAAAACATTTCTGCGAAAACTTAAAAAATTCAGCCATTATTTGATAGTTTCTGTATACGGCAGTTCCATTTCTTCGACGAGTGATACAAACAAAAACTCTCTGCATGCGTCATCTCATGGGGCTCCGCTATCTATTGATAAAAACGCCGTATCACAATTTGTGATATGTGTTCGAAATATGTGCCAAAAACGTGAAAAGTTGCAAAGCAAAGAAATAACTCAAAAACGACGAAACATATCAAATTTTTCTTACAAGCATGCAATATAATTCGATGGAAAAAACAAAAATGCAAGAACATAAGGGGGGTGTTCTATTAAAAAAAGAAAGTGTGTATCACCAACGACTTATAGGCCATCCTGTGGTTGTCACAATAAGTTTGTAATATGCAGCTCGATATACCCTATAATTAACGTATATACTTTTTTATATCTTGTATAATAACGAATATATTGAGCTTTACCGTAGAAATGCGTCACCTTGTATATGTCTAGACAGACAAAAAGTCAAACTGACCCCGTATATGAATTTTAGGGGTTCTAGTTCGCGCTCATTTGAAGAACTTTTTTAAAAATTCATAAGTCGCGGCTCTCTAAATAACGAATTTTTTCTACGAAAATTTGCTAAAATATAGACTATTGAACCATAAACTCTATAGCTGAAACTACTGCCGAAGCATCAGAAAGAGGGTCTATTTGAAATTGATTTTCCGAAAATATTTTAGCAAAATATTTTTTCTGCTACCTCTTAACCTTTTTGCGTCAAGAGAACTTAACGGTTGTATGTAATATTCAATTGGTTTTGTTAGTCACACAAAATATTTTGTTCTTGTGGTTTTCTCTGATCACCAGTTACAAACATTTTTTTTTCTTAAAATGCCTATAACTTTTTTCCTTTCAACTTAAAGATCTGAATTTCGGCATGTAGGGTAAGTTTGATAGCAGAAACGTATATGCCAAATTTGGTTGTCATAGCTCTGTTATTTTCGGGAGAGAGAGAAAGAGAGGGAAAACACAAAATTTTCCGGAAAAACTGTTTCGATTTTCCTGGTTAACTAACTGGTCCAAGTCACTTACAAAGCGAAGGTACGTACCCAATTTCATTAAAACTGCGAATTTTTCATTTGACGCTAAAAAATATATTTTATGAAATACTGATTGTGTTTTAGCAGCTCATAAATTTTAAATCAACAACTCTTACCTTTAAATACATTTTCGATGCATAATAAGTTGAGCTATATTCATGCAAAAAAGGGGCACGTTATAATTACGGTGAAATTTAATTAGTTTCTTAAACAAACTTAATATTCGGCTCTTGAAAAGTTATACGTTTTTACAAAACAAGATGGCACTTCTATCTACATTAAATGTCATAGATTGTTACGTCGAGCTTCTACAAGCTAACTTTTTGTATCGAGTTACCTCTACAAGATAGCTTAGTTTTCATTTGTTAATTTCTCCCGGGGGAAGTTCGCAGAACTTCAAGGCAAAGTATATTGTTATTAAGTCCCACCAACTGCCTCTTGGACGCCACAAAGTTTTATTTCTTTAATCGTGCGAAAGTTTGAATCGCACGAAGGTTGAATAAAAAACGAAATAGCCAAAGACGTAGTCGATTTAACCTTTAGAAAATAAAGCAGTTTTTAATGTAAAAAGAAATCGTTTGTGGCGTTGAAGAGAATTGTAGTTAGAAAAAAGTAAAGCAATAAAATTCACTTCAATTTATTTACTTTGTACATATTTTATAGTCTTGCACGTATATGTATATATATATATATATATATATATATATATATATATATATATATATATATATATATATATATATATATATATATATATATATATATATACAGTTTTATGAAGTGTAGAGTCAGCGTATACAAATGATTTGTTACATGAACCTACATAACTTTCATAGTTGGAAAATTGAAGATCCACATGAGTTCAGAGAGGATCGGGTCCCAGCATCAATATAAGATAAATATCTGGGCCGGTATTTTTAACGGAACACTTTTGGGACCAGTGGAACTGCGCCCTACGTTAAATGGCCAAAGATATTTGACGTTTTTACAAAACAATTTGCCAGAATTGCTGGAAGACACCCCGTTAGAACTTCGGAGAACAATATAACTTCAAAATGAAAGATACATATATATATATATATATATATATATATATATATATATATATATATATATATATATATATATATATATATATATATATATATATATATATATATATATATATATATATATATATATATATATATATATATATATATATATATATATATATATATATATATATATATATATATATATATATATATATATATATATATATATATATATATATATCTTTCTTCCTTTTTTAGCCTGAAGTCATCCAGTGTCCAATGTCTAAACAAGTTGTACATAATGATTACCAAGGCCGTAGGAGGGATGGAACTAGCCCCACCACCCCCCCAAAAAATAATTGCTTTTTTTTTAGGGATGGCAACATTTCTCCATTTTTCCATTATTTGAAAGAAAAATGTTCCTTGAACATTTCTTGTCTCTTGCAAAATTTTGATATTGTGAATGGTTTTTGCTTAATTAGTTAATTTATTAAGATATTACTAGAAAATTTTCGTTATATAGTGAACTCACTTATTTTAAAATTAGTGTATTTCAAACCAACAAGTAAGCAATATATTTTATTTATAAATGAAAATTGCTTTTATAGTAAGTGCTCGATGTGACCTCCATTTTGTTCAATGCATAAATCAATTCGACACAAAGACACCCTCGTGGCGAAGGTTGCTAGGTGCCAGCCTGCTAAGCGAGAGGTCCCGGGTTCGATTCCTGGGCGAGCCAAGTTGACTGTGTCTGGAAAATTTGCAAAAATGTTGAATGATGCGAAATGAATGTGCTAATGGCCTGAGATGCCGCAGCCAATAATATTAAATTAAAAAAAAAAAAAAAAATTCGACCGAATAAATTGATGTGAACTGTTTGCAAATTTTTATTCCGCAAGTTTTGAACTGCATTTTGAATCATATTCCACAAATGTTCCTCGTAAGTGATCCTCACCGCATAGACTTCCTGCTTCAGATGTACAAGTCACAGTGGTTGAAGTCTGGTGAACGAGGTGGCCAATTAATGGGCGCACCTTGTCCTCTACCGATCCATCTGCCCGAGTAATTTTCATTTAAAAACTCCCTTATATTGCGAGTGAAATATGGTGATGCACCGTCATGCATAAAACACATTTCATTCCTTAAAGCGAGTTGTAAATTTTTCAATATCTTCGGTAATGTATTCTGCAAACATTCTAAATAACTATTGGCATTTAGACGATTTGGAAGCCTTACAGGACCAATAATATAGTCACCGATGAATCCTATCCACACGTTGATTCTGTGGTAGAAAGAGCTTGTTTTCTTTCCCCAATGTTTTGCAGGTGGATTGATTCCACCCTCGCTAACTAGTCGGCTTTGCTAATTAGCGTTGGAAGAAGAATATGTTGAAGATGTGGACTGTATGTAGACTGTATTTATAACTCTTTATATTTATATATGTTGTATTGTTTACTATGTACACGTTGAACTTAACACTTATTTACAATTTGCGGTGTTACACTTGATTTAATGGGTTACACAGGAGATTTCACAATCTTATTAGCTACTTGCTATTGCATTTAACTGCGCGTATACTTTCTAATTTAGAAGAAAACACAGACTTTTCACTGTATCACTGTACGAACGGAATTTCTCTAAGAAGATTGGAGCTTGAACTGAACCGACTTAATCACACTAGCGAAGTTTACGTAGAAGATGGGGATCTTAGAAGTCCCAAGGAGCGATGAAGATGAGATTCGTTGCAGAACTGTAGCACTGAACTGGCTTAAACACGCGAGTAGTGTTTAAGTAGAAAATTGGGAACTCGGAGTCCCAAGAATTTAAGAAGAGGAGATCGAGCGTAGAACTGCACTGTAGAATTGAACTGGCTTAAACACACGAGCGATGTTTAAGTGGAAGATTAGGAACTCGGGGTTCCAAGAAGCGAAGAAGATGAAATCTGGCGTAGAACTGACTTGGACCTTGCGAAGGGCTTGCTTTTATCGACTTTTCGCGTAACGCTAGGTGACGTAGTTGACATAACATAATGTCAGTAATACAGAATGGCCAACTAGGTAGAAGCATTATTCCTAGTGAAGAAAATCCACTGGGTGCATATAAGAATACGTCAAAGACAGCTAAAGCTATTTACAATAAAGGACTTAACAGTATATAAGTATTATTTGTATGGCATTGTTCATACGTAAACCTAATGCTATACAGACAGCTAGAGGGTAAAGATTACCAGCAAATTGGAAAGGATTGTGAAATCCAGAAATAACTACTTCCAGGTAGAAACTTAAAGAATAGTGCAACCGAATGAGATTAAAGAGACAGGGGCGTACCAATATGTTTCTCCAACAGATTCTAAATTGTGTTTGGTAATGTTTCTTTTTTACAGCATGGGGATTTTCAGCTGCATACACATGCTCATTATGTATGTTTGTTATTCCGCGTCTCGTGAACCCGATTCATCTGTGAAAATAATTTTCTTGTGTAAATTCATGTCCACAATCCTGCCTTGCGAGAAATGAAGACGAGCCTCGGGATTTGCCGGTAAAATGACGTGAACAGGTTGAATATGAATTAATTGCTCGCGAACTACCCTATTTACAGTACTTTTTGGTACTCCGTGTTGCCTTTCTATGACTCGGATACTGGTTGACGGGTTTTCTTCCACTGCCTGCAGGATTTCTTCTTATACTTGCACTGTTCGTGCTTGACCCGTTTCCCTAAGGCGAATTTCGATGTTCTTGAAAGTCTGGCGGTTAGATGTTGACCGATTTGGAAATTTTTCTTTGTACACTCGCACACTTCTACGGCAGTTTCTTTCACAGAAACTTAATACTAACAAGATAGCTGTTTGTTCATCAAAACTGTAAATTATTTATATTCAATAGTAATGACAAATAACGATTTCAAAACAACAGTGAGATTTAATTGTTCCCAGGAACTTATGACAGCTACTGTACTTTATTTTTTAATTGGCATATTAGCCTACTATTTACATACTAGTCTAAAATAAGCAAATTTATAATGAAGCTGAAAGTCAGCTTGAAAGTGTTGTTATAAATTAACTAATTAAGGACAAACCATTGATAATATCAAAATTTTGCAAGAGAAAAGAAATATTGAAGGTTCATTTTTCTTTCAAGTAATGAAAAAATTAGAGCAATTTTGTCATCCGTCAAAAAAAACAATTATTTTTAAGGGTGGGGGGTAGTTCCATCCCTTCTAGCCACTCAGTAATCATTGTTACAACATCATTATGTACAACTTGTTTAGACATGATACTTAACAAAATTTGGATACATTCGTACAGAGCGTTTATAAATTATATCAAACAATTTTGTTTTAATAGTAGCCTCTCTGAACAGAACGGTTAATTATGTAATGAATCAATTTAGAAAATTGTAGGGAATCGCTGAGATGCTTTTGTCACGTATCCTGTACTATGAATAAATTATTTTGATGTTAATATCTATGATATTTAATAGAACAGCTACCACACTGACATTGTATGTAAAATGACAACAGTTATTTTCTATTTTATGTGTCATAGGCGACTAGAAAAATGAAAATGGTGAAAAACATCCAGTTTTTTGCTAGAATTGAAATAACGCAAAAAGTAGCAAAGATAGACACAAAATGAACTATACAAGAGTAATCAAATACAGGGTGTTGCATTTTAAAAACTTACGAAAATTAGGTTTAAAGTTCGTAATGTTGGCATGGCCATAGAAAACCCACTGTACAAAAACATCAATCCGTATTGCATCAAAGGATTTCTGTCATCATTTCTCTTTCAATTATAAAAATATCTTGTTTCTAATTATTATAATTTGAGAAATATTAGACGTTTAATTGGACCATGTTTTTTCAGAAATTATGGGAATTTTCCAATCTGGCAACGTTGCAAAAATGTTTCATGAAAATTATGGTGCTATGTACATAATTTTACGGTGAATCGAAATATGTAAAAATATACAGGTGCCTCATTTTAAAAAAACATGAATTTGTTCCCACGCCGCATCTTGCGAGCACCCTGTATAGTCTAAAATAATTTTAGAAGTTGCATATCTTACCCTTAGTAACTTCTCCAGAAGAGTTTTCCCTAACTTTAATGGTACAGGAGATATTGAGCTTTGTCGCACTAATTGGCCACCCTGATATATATATATATAAATATATATATATATATATATATATATATATATATATATAATATATATATATATATATATATATATATATATATATCTTGGGAAAAATGTTTTTTATTCGTATGCATATTATACAAATTTTTGCTAAGCCCAAGAATATTGTCCTAGTGTCCAATCCTCTCTCGTCTGAACAATTTTAGTGAATTTTTATTTTTTAAAAAAATCACTAATAGAGGTATCGATGGTGAGACTTTGTAAAAATTTTTTGGAAATGAGCGCGAACTATGATCCCTAGTACCCGTATCCGGGGTCAGTTTCAATTTTTATACGTTTATATATATATATATATATATATATATATATATATATATATATATATATATATGTGTGTGTGTGTGTGTGTGTGTGTGTCCAACCCGATAACTCAAAGGAATAATTAACCGATTTCTATGAAACTGCGCAAGTGCCTGTTTTTTATTAATGGTATCGATGGTGAGACTTTGTAAAAAATTTTTGAAATGAGCGCGAACTATGAACCCTAGTACCCGTATCCGGGGTCAGTTTCAATTTTTATACGTTTATATATATATATATATATATATATATATATATATATATATATATATATATATATATATATATATATATATATATATGTGTGTGTGTGTGTGTGTGTGTGTGTGTGTGTCCAACCGATAACTCAAAGAATAATTAACCGATTTCTATGAAACTGCGCAAGTGCCTGTTTTTTATTAATGGTATCGATGGTGAGACTTTGTAAAAAATTTTTGAAATGAGCGCGAACTATGATCCCTAGTACCCGTATCCGGGGTCAGTTTCAATTTTTATACGTTTATATATATATATATATATATATATATATATATATATATATATATATATATATATATATATATATATATATATATATATATATATATATATATATGTGTGTGTGTGTGTGTGTGTGTGTGTGTGTGTGTGTGTGTCCAACCGATAACTCAAAGAATAATTAACCGATTTCTATGAAACTGCGCAAGTGCCTGTTTTTTATTAATGGTATCGATGGTGAGACTTTGTAAAAAATTTTTGAAATGAGCGCGAACTATGATCCCTAGTACCCATATCCGGGGTCAGTTTCAATTTTTATACGTTTATATATATATATATATATATATATATATATATATATATATATATATATATATATATATATATATATATATGTGTGTGTGTGTGTGTGTGTGTGTGTGTCCAACCGATAACTCAAAAAATAATTAACCGATTTCTATGAAACTGCGCAAGTGCCTGTTTTTTATTAATGGCTTGGATGAGTTCGTTGGCCAGGAAAAGGTTTTCCGGAAAAATTTTGAGTTTTCTATCGAAAATTAAAAAGCTATTTTAATGAAATTTGGTGGATACGTTGCTTTGAGAAAGGCCTTACTATATGCTACAATGAAACTTTCTAAGTTTATAGAAAATTTAGTTTTTCAAATTTTCAGTTTTATTTTGAGACAAATTTTTTTCTTCGAAAATTTCAAAGCTATTTTAATGACATTTGGCAGACATGTTTATTTGTGAAAGGCCTTACTACATACCAAAATTCGACTTTCTAGGTTTATCGAAAATTGAGTTATCCAAGTTTGAAGCATTTAATAAAAATTCACTACCATAACGCACTTGCTGCGTCCCGAGCTTTTTTTTAAATACGCAAACCTTTAGGATAACACTGAAAGAAAATATTATTATTTTCCTTTTTCTTCTGTTTTAACATTTGTCTACAGAAACCATATGAGACAAGATCTAGTCTACGACCATCAGAGATGAACTCAATCATATGTTGTATACATTCAAGTGTTCACCCGTGACATTTTCATACGTACGCAAAAGAATTTTACCCCATGAAAGATGCAAACTCATGCGCCAGAAACGAAATGAGATACACAAGTACATCGCGTAGCGAGTCCTCAATCAAGAATATTGTTCTCCGATATAGAAATCTGATACTCTATGAAATTGATGATCCCGAAGAAGCACTTATCTTGATTGAGCATGTTTTATGTAGGAAAGTGATGAACAGTTGTTCTACTGTAAAGGTCAATCTTAGCAGCAAGATCCAGATTCTGTCCAAGGATCATTAGCAACAATAGACTTTCTGATTGATGTTGCTAATAACCCTTCAATTAAAAATCTTGTAGTGCACAGAAACAGAATAATAGAGGTTTGCTGTTTCACTTGACAGATAATTTATCACTTTTTTGTCCTTTTCGTGGATAAATTAGATAAACAAATCTAATTCAGCTTCTTGCTACAATTAGTTTAACAAAGTAGAAGTGTCTGTAAAGAACGTGTTAAAAAATATTTTTCGGGGGAAATAAGTGGTATTAATATGTGAACTTACCCTTTTTGCTAAAGTTTTTTTGTATTTAAAAGAAAACAATAAATAATTGCGATTCAAGGCTAAAATTAGTACCTACAGATGTTTTTGACTGACAGGCGGACACACATAAAAAGAGGTTTAGACAGCTGCGAAAAAGTACTACCCACATAGCACACGGACATCCATTCGTTATCCAATGGTGAAACTTCTGGCGCTATTTGGCTACTTAATATAAATGGACGGTGTTGGAGAAACATATTGGTACGCCCCTGTCTCTTTACTTTCATTCGGGTGGACTATCATTTAAGTTTCTACCTGGAATTATTTATCTCTGGATTTCACAATCTTTTCCAATTTGATGGTAATCTTTATCCTCTAGCTGTCTGTATCGCATTAGGTTTACGCATGAACAATGCCATACAAAGAATACTTATATACCGTTAGGTCCTTTATTGTAAATAGCTTTAGCTGTCTTTGACGTATTCTTAAATGCACCCAGTGGATTTTCTTCACTAAGAATAATACTTTTACCTAGTTGGCCATTCTGTATTACTGACATCATGTTATGTCAACTACGTCACCTAGCGTTACGCGAAAGCTCGATAAAAGCAAGCCCTTCGCAAGGTACAAGTCAGTTCTACGCCAGATCACATCTTCTCTTCTTGGAACCCCGAGTTCCTAATCTTCCACTTAAATATCGCTCGTGTGTTTAAGCCAGTTCAATTCTACAATGCAGTTCTACGTTCGATCTCCTCTTCTTAAATTCTTGGGGCTCCGAGTTCCCAATTTTCTACTTAAACACCGCTCGTGTGTTTGAGCCAGTTCAGTGCTAGAGTTCTGCAACGAATCTCATCTTCATCGCTCCTTGGGACTTCCGGAACTTAAACACCGCTCGCGTGTTTAAGCCAGTTCAGTGCTACAGTTCTACGATAGACCTCATCTTCTTCGCTTCTTCGGACCCCGAGTTCCTAATCTTCTACTTAAAACACCGCTCGTGTGTTTAAGCCAGTTCAATTCTACAGTGCCGTTCTGCAACGAATCTCATCTTCATCGCTTTTTGGGACTTCTAAGATCCCAATCTTCTACTTAAACATCGCTATTGTGATTAAGCCAATTCAGTTCAAGCTCCAAGTTTCCTACAGAAGTTCCGTTCGTACAGTGATACAGTGAAAAGTCAGAGTTTTCTTGAAATTAGAAAGTATACGCGCAGTTAAATACAATAGCAAGTAGCTAATAAGATTGTGAAATCTCCTGAATAACCCATTAAATCAAGTGTAAAACCGCAAATTGTAAATAAATCTTAAGTTCAAAGTGTATATAGTAACAATACAACATATATAAATATAAAAAAGTGTATTATTGAAATCTTCTGGAATCCAGTGCACCTAGAGTTATAAATACAGTCCACATACAGTCCACATCTTCAACATATTCTTCTTACAGCGCTAATTAGCAAAGCCGACTAGTTAGCGAGGGTGGGATCAAACCACCTTCAAAACATTGGGGACAGAAAACAAGCTCTTTCTTCCCCAGGCGGTATTTAAACAGAAATCAAAGTATAACCAGTTTTATTTAATATCTATACATTTATTTTTAAGTTAGACAGCTGCATCTTGGCACATAATATACATTATGTAGGCGGAACTGCGTACAAAATTCGGGTAGAATAGCTTTGTTCTTTCTGAAGGTGTAAAAATTTCCCCAAAGAAAACCCAAACATTTACCGAAAAACTAAAGAACAGCACTCCAAGTTTCATACGAATCAATCCATTATTTCTTCGAGTTAGATTGCTAGTTGGTAGCTTATTTTGATGGGTCGTATTGGCCTTTGACCTATCAGCGCTGTAATCCTGCGGCCTTTTAGGCATGATCTTTTTCCTAATAGTGGCCCAAAAATTTCAAGCTACTTTACCTATTTCCTACGGTGTTAAGGTCAACCCTCCAAGGTATTTGAGCTTTTTGCAGAGCTGATCCATGCTGTCGCATAGCAAGTGTTCTGCTTCAGTGCAGTATCTGCAGTTTTCACTGTCCACCTACCCATATTCATAAGGTGATACCTTACTCGGGGGTCTCCTGTGAAAACTTATGTGATCATTCTCAGATAGTTCCTGTTCAATTTAAGAAACAGTTTAGACTTTTTTTCATATGGTGAGACGGTTCTAAACCTATCTTTATATTTCTGACAGCTTGCTAACTTCAAGGGTGAAAAACATAGTAAATATATGGACATAATACTCACTTGTGAACACTCTGTAGCTTATAGTTTGCATGTGCATGTTTTGGTATATAAACAGTTTGTTTGTAATGCACACTTGTAAAACCTTGGAAAGGCGCCAATTACACTTTTGTTGTAGTTTAAGGTTTAATACCAATAAACAACCCTCTTCATCTAAGTTCACTTGTAAAAATTAACATAAGTCCAAAACAGTAAACAAATAAGTTTGAGGTTTTGTTTACATTCTTAATAATAGCAATTGCCCTTAGGTATGTACTATATCCTTCTCTCTTTTGACTATCCATGTTTTTCTATCTCACTCTTCAGTGTATAGTATCAACTTTTTCATTCTTTCTCTTTCTACCAGATATAATTTCTGAAATTTAATAAAATTCACTTAAAAGGAAATATTAACATCTCTCTTATCACTTCTTATCAAAAGTTTTTTTGTTTTTTTTTTTGTGAAAATGATTAATATTCACATGAAATTATATTTTTACTAATAATCCTGTAACTGAACAGTAAAGTTGAATGCAGCTAGAAGCTGGAATTTGTTACTTTACAATTAATTACTTTAATTATTCAGTGGAAATTATTTATATTTTGTGGAACAAGAAACCTCATCTATTTGGGTAAGCTTTTATAGTTAGTTAAATTTTCCCAACATTTTTATTCTGCCTAATAAAAACAAGAAACATTTAAATAAGTAGTACCTGCTCAGAAAGCGATTAATTCATGGTAGGATTTCTTATCGGAGGTGGAAATTTGGTGGTGTTTTCTACTTTTACTGGGTCAGCACTCACACCTGAGGGCCCCAAAGAAGTTGAAGGATCCAGACGTAGTTCCAGATAAGTCCACGAAGTTTTTGGGTTTGTTTATTGTGTGTAACTGTTGTTGAATTTTGAGTAGTACACCTATAATCAGATGATTATTAAGCTATACATACGTTTAAGTTGATGTTTTAACCTTGTATTTGTGTGTAAACTCGAACAGTCGACTGTAAGGGGGATCTCTGCATCTTTATTAAATTAAGATTAAATTAATAATTACATCTCTAAAACATTAACACATTTTTACCATCGCTGAGTATTAGCCTAAAAGTCAACAGTTAATTAATGTAACCATTCCTCACTTATAGTGTTGTGATTCCAGCTATTAAATTTCACTTACCGTTGATGTTGTATTTATTTAACTATCAGGTAATTGACTAAAATACTTTGTGTGGAATAATTTATTAGTTTATAAACATCTAACACCCAAAGCTGTCCTTTCACTAGAAATAGGCAAATAGTCGTGACCTATCTGCTGAGCCTGATACCAACTGCCGACGCTGAAGTTCCCAATTTCCGGGTGTAGCGTGAAACCATTCTCTATTCTTTCTCTTTTACTCTTCCCTGTGGTTTGTTTAATTTCCTTTTCCTTCTTTCTTTACTTTTCAGAAACCTCGCTTTTCCTAAATTGTAACGGGCCAGAAGCCGGGCAAGCTTTCCATTATCTTTTATTAAGGAAACCCGTGACAGTTAATTGGTAAATGGTGATGAACCGTTTTTCTTGCCTTAGGCCTGGCGTCTTCCTCCAGTATGGCAGCACTTGGTTCCTCTCCCAGGTATCAAGTTCATTTCTTACATGGCTTTTTGTTCCACAATAGAGCTTTGGGTCATAGAATGGTGTTTTTAAGGCCCTTTTGGAAGGCTATCTGCTTCTTCATTTCCTTCAAGCCTTGATGCCCTGGTATTCGCATCCAAGCTACTCTTTGTTCGTAGCCAGTTGCTTCAAGGACTATTTGAAATCGCAGCTCAGTTTAGACATCGCCGATCTTGAAAGAGTTCAAAGTACTTAGTACTGCCTGACTATCTGGTAGGATGTGGATCCTCTTATTTCTGCGTCTTCTTTGCATGAACTCCTGTACACAGAGATTTATAGCACGCATTTTCGCTTGGAAGATCGTGGAAGTTTTTCCCGGGGACTAAGCGAGTCGAAAATTAGTCCTCTTATTGTTGTATAAGGGCAACTTAGGCACCAAATTCTGTTACAGCCGCTTTATCCGGTCCGAAAGTATGAGAATTTCCCGAAAGAAAACCAAAAATTTTCCCGATTTAAAAGGACTGTTAAAGTGAATTCGGATATGGATTACGAAGGGCTAATTCGCTCGTGAAGAACTGATGTTTCTTTTTTAGGAATAGGGTAGACGGGTACAAGACCATATATTTACAGGTGATAGAAAAAACTCCAAACGATAACATATACTTGGTCTTGATAGACACCGGGAGGTATTTGATAGTATCCCGAGAAAGTTACTATGGGATAGTTTAAGAAGAAGGGGACTGGATTGAATACTGGTTAATAGCAAAGCCAGTATATACAAGAAGAGTAGAAATTACGCGCAAGCAAATAATAAGCATTCAAGAGAATTTGGGACTAACGAGGGATTAAGACAAGGGGGTGTATTGAGCCCGACTCTGTTCAACATAATATTGGATGATGTAATAAAGGAAGTAAAATGCAAAATAAAAGAACGAATAGTGGGATACAGAAGCAGTGACAAGGTGTGCCTCTGCCAATGGCCTTGTGATTTGTAGAAAAAAACAAGCTTAACGACAGCAAAATCTACAGAGGTATGGAATCGAGCACTTATACATAGAAATTTGAAAACTAACGTAGAGAAATTCAAAATAATGATGATAGGAAAAAACTATGCACCGGCAACGGTGGTATTGGAAAATATATCCATAGAACAAACGAATATTTTTAAGTACTTTAGAGTGAAAATACAACAAGATGCAGGAAACGTGGCGGAAATATAGGAAAGAATAGAAAATTCAACAAGGCTGTACAATGGGCTAAATAACGGACTTATAAGCAATAGACAGATATCAAATAAAACTAAAACAACAGTATATAGAATAGTATTTAAGCCTACCTTGTTATATGGATGTGAAAGTTAGGTACTAAACAGGCAATAGTAGATTAGAATCCAAGCGATTGATATAAAATATCTGAGAGGGATCAAAGGAGTAACGAAGAAAGATAGACTACGAAACGAGAAAATAAGAGAAGAGTTGCAGATAGAACCGATAGGGGACAGTAACAACTCAAGTGGTTTGGACACTTGGTGCGGATGGGAGATGAGAGACAAGTGAAGGAAGTGTTCAAGAAAAGTATAGAGTCAGACCAAGGAAAAGATGGGGCGATGTGGTGGCAGAATGGTTGCAGAGGAGGGGCAGAAATTGGCACGAAGGAAGATTTATGGTCAAGGATAAGATGATTTGGGCGAGATTTGTACATGATTTATTTGTAAACATTCAGCACTTCAGGGTAAATAAGTTATCGATTATATATATATATATATATATATATATATATATATATATATATATATATATATATATATATATATATATATATATATATATATATATATGTATGTATGTATTAGGAAACTTAGCAACTGTCTTTTTTTGCCATTAACTTGGATGAGTTCGTTATCCAGCCTAATCAAACCAGTTTTTTTTTTCAATTAAATGTTACTTAAAAAGGTTTTTGTATCTCCGAAAATGACAAACTGATTCTGATGAATTTTGGTGTAAACATGTTGCTTTAATAGAGACTTTACTATCTACCAATATTAGAAGTTGCTAGAGTAAGGAATAATTGAGTATTAAAGTTTCGAAATTTGATACCATGACGCACCTGCTGCGTCTTGACTTTTTAGTGAATTCTCTTTTTTAAAAAATCACTAATGAGGAGATCCCGACTTTTGAATTTTGACAAAATTTCTTCAAATGAACCTAGAACCCATATCCAGGGTCAGGTACAATTTTTATATGACGAATCACTTAGGGTGGAAAAGATGAAAGCTAGGGGTAGCATCGTGGTAGACGGCCAACAGAGCTGAAAGACGAACGACGAAAATATTATCTGTCGGCATCAATAGCGATAGCAAATGCATTGTTTTTCTTGAAGTTTCTTGTATATAATTGTAATAATAGTTTAGTCAAAGTAAAGTAAACAAATAGGTGAATATTTGACATATACCTTCCCTTTGCAAGTGGCTTGGATAAGTTCGTTAGTCAGTAAAATTGGCCCAGGTTTTCCCGGAAAATTTTGTGTTTTCTTTTGAAAAAAAAATTATATCTCCGGAAATAACAAAGTAACGACAACCAAATTTGGTAATCTAGTTTCTGTCATACATAGCATCTTACGTACCGAAATTCATATCTCTATCTTAAAAGTTAAAAAGTTTGTGGTAAATTAATTTTTAATTAATTAAATCTGATTCAAGAAAGTTAAAACGTCAAAATTGATTGAGTACGGATGTAAGTGAAAAATACTACAATAAATCACTAACAAGCTCCTAGATCTGTGTCTAACTCGTTATTTTCCTTGATTTCGTTAAAATATTAGCAAAAAATCCATTGTAAATCAAAATGGTTTTGCGTAAATTGTAAAACGTTGAACAATTAACATGTATTGGATATACCTGCTAGTAAATACATGTCGAGCGTAGCTCAGTGGCTAAGTCCGTGTACATCGTATATTCGACTCCTTCATTACGAGTTCTAATCCTAGTTCTTGTGACTTCACTTTTTATCAATTTTTTTAGGCTCATTTCACTTTACCGTTATCTAATCACATTATTTTTAATACGATGAATTTTTTAGCGAGTCTTTGTAAAAAACTAATTTAATAAAGAAGAGATGAAAACTTTTAAAACTTTATCCAATTTGAGTAGCATATCTGGTTGTTTGTTCTTGCCCTAACTTAGTGAAACTGTTCCATATTTAATACAGTCGTAGACTTTTCCCGTAGCTTCATAAATGCTTGTTTTAGTGAATTTTCTTTAAAAATAATCACTAACGAGGAGATCCCGACTTTTGAATTAAGAAAAAATTTCTTCAAATGAGCGCGAACTAGGCCCCCTAAAACGAATATGCAAGCTCAGTTTCAATTTGATATATATAGATATATATATATATATATATATATATATATATATATATATATATATATATATATATATATATATATATATATATATATATGGTGAACAATTTACCAAAATTTAGGTCTGTAAGTTTAAAGACAAAAAAGTTAGAGGCATTTAAAGAAAAAAATTGTGTTTTCCTCAAACGCAAAAAGTCGCGATTGAAACGTCGAATTGGCAACTCTAGGGCAAAGAACCTGAAAGAAATACGGATTATGTAAAGAGTGTTCTGCAAACCCTCAAGTTTCAGCTTCAACCATCATTACCCTTCATTTTAATAAAATATTTCCAGATAATTCATTTCAACTAGATACTTTCTCTGATGCTTTGGAAGTACTTTTAGTTGAGTTTATGGTTTAACGGTCTATAATTGTTAGCTAATTTTCGTAGAAAACATTCGTTAACAAGGAGACCGCGGCTTTTGAATTCTAAAAAGATTTCTTCAAATTAGCGCAAACTAGGCCCCCTAGAATCTTTATCCGGGTTTACATATATACAGGGTGACGCATTTCTACAGTAAACCTCAATATAATTCTTATTATGCAAGATACGAGAAAAAATTGTATACGTTACTTATAGGGTGTCTTGAGCTGCATCTTATAAAATCACAAGTGTCCCATAAGTCGTTGGTGATACCTACATTTTGTTTTGAACATCCCTTATAGCATTTTTGCATTTTTCATCGAAATATGGTGCACGTTTGTAAAAAAAATCGAGACGCAGTAAGTGCCTTTTGGTATCGAATTTTCATTAAATGCTTCAAAATTCAATAACTCAATTTGCTATTAACCTAAGGTTCAACAGCTAGGAAACAAGTTTTTTCGGAAACATTTTAAGTTTATTTTCGGAAAATTTCTGTACATTTTCAAACAAGTTATTTTGGTAAAATATGGTACATTGTTTCTACTATATAGGTTTTACTAGTGACCAAATTGACGCCTGCTTGCATTAAAGAGACATATTTGCCATTAAAAACATTTTTATGAAAATTTACTTCCATAACGCACTTGCTGCGTCTAGACTTTTTATAAATCGACAGGGTTAGTTTACATAAGGATATAGAAGATTTCACATAGTCTCTCTATATCATACGATGGATAAAATTCTAACAGCCCTCTTCTGCACAGCAAACATCCCAGACTGTATGTGCTTTTTCTAAATAATACGAGATTAATTTTTAAGACATTAGAATATAAAACTCTAAAAATGTTATCATGTAACATAAAGTTGGAATAAATAAACATGCAGTGTGATATATTTGCGGAAGATATATTTCATGAAAAAATATTTCCCTCGTTCTAAAAAGTAGAAGTGCTCTTGCGGTGGACATTTTGATATATTTATGAAAGATAAAATTCGACATTTCAATAACTCTTAAAACGGAAGCCAGAGAAAGTGAGCACTCAATTCCTGCCCGGCAAACAGGCGACAGTGGCTTTGAACAACTCCGTTTAGGAAAACAAATAAATGAAACCGCGTAGTACTTCAGAGAGTTTTATTCTTTTTTCTACAATTTATATCCCAGAAACTACTAGTCGAAAAATGAATATAGTATATTTGTCGTATTTTATTTTACAAAATATTGGCTATAGTAAATCGATTGTTTCAGTTTTTTAAGGTGCAAAACTAAATTATCAAAGCGCATGTGTCTTATACTTATTTTTACGAACTGGTCAAATTATTGCCTATTAGCAGCTACTTAACTCAGTATATGTTCTTTGATATATTTCGTATTATATATTTCTCCCAAGATGCTAAGCATTCATCGAACCTATTTTTTAATTTTTTGCGTAAACAATATTTACTTAGAGAAAAGGACTGCAAAATATATGTTAAGGTGAAGCGCCAACAGCCTAAACGATGTAACGCTCCACTTCTACAACGGAATTAATTATTAAAATTAAAATTCGGGATTAGTTTTCCTCATTTCCATGGGCGTCTGTCTGCTTCTCTCATCCTGACCACTCTGATATCTCACAAAACGTCACCAAAATCATCCAAGCTGACACGGAATTATTTATTCCACGTACACAGAAAACCTCTTCAGCCACTCAAAATCCCTGGTTCTCTAAATCCTCTGACAAGGCCAGACTTGAAAAGGTCAAACCTCGCAAAACGCTTCTACACAATCCCAGTCAAGAAACCGTCAAGCATTTAACGACGCAAGAAACCGCCACGTCCGCATTCTTTCTGAGGCTAAAAACTCGTTTAATAACCACATCAAAAACAAAGTTCTCTCAAGCTCCAACGGCAGCGAACACTCCTGGACTCTTGCTAAATCTATTGGAAATAATTTCTGCATAAGCACGTTCCCACTTCTTGTTTCAGGGGATGAAATTGTCTCTACCGCCCTGGAAAAGCCGAAACTTTTTTGCATCGTTGTCCGCGGGCAATTCTACTTTCAACCCACCTCCAAATGTTCAACCACCAACAGTCCCCAATGTCGCGCATGAAATGACGGATATCATTTTCAAAACTAAAAAGGTACGAAAGATGCTCTCTTGTTTTAATACCAGGAAATCCTCTGGCCTTGACGAGATCCCAGCAATTGTTCTTAAAAAATGCGCACTAAAACTTGCTCCTGTCCTGATTAATCTGTTTCAGGCATCTTACAATAGAGGCAAATTCCCTAGTAACTGTAAAACTGCTCGAGTACAACCCGTCCCCAAGAAAAGATCCAAAGCGCTTCCTAGCAACTACAGGCCTATTTCTCTCCTTTCAGTCATCTCTGAAATGATAAAAAAGTATATAAACACCGAATTACTAAAATTTCTTGAAAACACAGTCTAAATCACGACATGCAGTATGGATTCCGTCAGCGCAGATCAACTGCCGACTTTCTTTCCTTTGTCACCCATTCTTGAAACAAGTGTATGTAACTATACGGTGAATCTCAATTTGTCGCTTTAGACATATCCAAAGCATTCGACCAGGTCTGGCACGCAGCGCTACTTAATAAACTTCCGGCCTATGGCCTACCACCAAAACTCTGTACCTCCACAGCAAATTTTCTCTACAACCGGAGCATTTTTGTAGTCGTGGATGGTCATTCCTCTAAACCATATCCAATTAATGCAGGAGTCCCTCAAGGTTCAGCTTTAGCCCCTACTTTGTTTCTTCTCCACATCAATGACGTCCTCTCTAGCACATCCAACCCAGTTTACACTTACGTGGACGACAGCACCCTCCACTCAAACATATAAATTTCTAAGCCTCATGGGGGGTTCTGTCTATGTGGATCTCCAAAAAATATTAGATTGGGGAAGTAGAAATCTTGTACAATTCAACTCCACCAAATCTCAGTCTTGCTTTCTATCTCATAAGAGATACACCAGCCATGGACACATCACAATGAACAACCAAGTTATTCAAAGTAATGAGTCTTTTTCACTTGTTTGCATTTCTGTGGATCGAAATCTCAATTGGCACCAACATATCACATCAATTACAGAAGCGGCTGCTAAAAAATTAGGTTTCCTCTTCCGGTTCGCAAATACTTTTCACCAGCTAATCTCTATATTTTATATACTTCACAAATAAAGCCAAACCTCGAATACTGCTCCCACATCTTGGGTGCCGCTGCCGTTTTTACACTCGCTATCCTGGACTCCGTTGAGAAGAGAGCTTTACGTCTCATCAATGTCCCTACCCTCGCCCAAAGGCTGTCATCCCTTGCCCAACGACGTGCCGTTGGTGACCTCTCTCATTTTTATAGATGTCAGCACTGGCACTGCTCAGAGGAGATTTCTTCCATAGTTCCTTCACCTGCTGCCCCCAACAGATCTACCAGGAGAACAGAGCGAATGCACCCTTTTACTGTCCAGGTCACCAGACATAGAACATCTTGTTATGCCCGCTATTTTTTTCCCGAGGACTTCCAAGTTGTGGAATTCCTTGCCGGCACATGTTTGTCCTTCTCCTCCGAACCTCCAAACCTTCAAGTCCAGAATTAACAAGTTGCCTATTTCCTCCTTGTCGACAGCCACGGTACGTTAGTAATTAGGCTGTGAGCCCACGTGGTGTGTTGTTAAAATTTAAAAAAACAGTCACGGAAATAGACAAACCTACACATTTTTTAATCAATGATTGTTTGTGTATTGTAAAAATAAAAAGAATACAATTTCTGGTAGGATAGAAAAAACGATAAACCTCAACTTGATTTATTATGTATCTGGGATGTATAAATGGCAATTGTCAGCATGTTTCTGTAGCTATATAAACCAGCAAGATCGTAAATATCGAATATCTTTCAGTACACTATGCCCAGGTCGATTTGCATATTTTGAAACGGGTATTCTTGCCAAATACATCTGTTTATTTTCAGCGTTTAGTTATCTCGTTATAACATCCTATTCAATATTCTAAACCACTTGAAAGTATATAAAAATTCACATCGGTGTTATTGAATCGTTAACAACCAGTGGCGGTTTTAAACTTAAGAATAATCCTTTTTGAGCTTATTTAATGTCTCAAAGAATTACAGTTGTATAGACACGACAAGTATTTTTGACGTGGGCTTGTCTATAGTCGGAGCTCGTTGCAAAAAAACGAAGCTCACAGAAAATGGCGTTACTTTCTTTTCATTAGAACTTGTGAACAAGTATTTCAGCATTGACGACAGAGGCGTCGTTATATCAAGCAACGATAAATTTACACCGGATCAAACCAGTCATTCCCGTTTATTCGCCCACACTGAACAACAGAGAATAGGTAAGTGATTAATCAACATATTCAGGGGCTTGCAGAAAGCGTAGCGTATGCATGCGTCGATTAATTGGATTCGACTTTTAGCGAATTTTCATTAAGAAAAATTCGCTAACAGAGAGGTTGCGATGAAAAGCTTTTGAAAAATTTTCTTCAGATGAGCGCGAATTTGGGTCCCTAGACGGCAAAACCAGGGTCCGTTAAAATTTATATACAGTGTGGAACAGCCAAATGGAATAAATTCGATAACGGATAAATGAGGACGTGTTGGGAAAAACGCTTGGACACGTCGATTTGTATTTTTAACTGCGCATCTTTTTCAAGAAAAAAAAATTATATAGGGTGCGTCATGTGACAGTGGCCAATACCAACTTTCTTATTTTAAATACAAGCCCCTGTATATTATTAATTTTTTGGATTCTTCAGAAAATTCTAGACATAATTCATGTACAATGTTCTATACCTATCTTCAACTGTTTCGGAAATATTAAGTATTTTCAGATTTATTACAAAAATTAACATTAAAAATAGAAAATTATTTTATTTCACAAATTCGCTACATTGCATTCAATACTTATTTCCCATTCAGCTCTTGATAATGAGAAAGTAAACAAAAACCATTCATGCGTTTCTTTTTACTGATATGAAATGAAACAAAAACAAAAACAGTTTTCTTTCTGTTCGTATAAAACTCGTAGCCTTAGCAACTTGTTGTCTGCCTGCATGACAGTAGTGATTAGTGTCAGTGCTATTGTCGTTTGAATTTCGTTAACTGTACGTAATAATATCAGAAAAATGGTTCATTTAACAGAAATGCACAAAATAACCATTCTACAAATGATTGGTTATGGAGATAACACACGGACACAGATGGAAGTGTCTCGCTTATTTCACGAAAAATTTCCAAATTTGCCGCCTGTATCCCAAGGAACAATTAGCAAAATAGAAAAGCAGTTTCGCGAGCTTGGTCATGTGAGACAGATAAAAAAAGTAGCTGCCAATGCAGTAAGTGATGATACGAAATTGGATATTACGCTTGAGTTTCAAGAAAACCCACATACTTCTGGTCGACAAGCAGCCCAACTATTCAACGTTAGCCACACAGCAATTTTTCGAACATTAAAGGAAAGTAAAATGCATCCCTATAAAATGATACCAACTCAGGAGCTCATGGAGGACGATTTCGATAGGAGAACGTATTTTTGTGAACAAATGATGGCAATGTTAGATAACAATGTGATCCAATTAGAAGATGTTTTGTTTTCTGATGAGAGCACATTTACACTTCACGGTCATGTTAATCGTCAAAATTGCCGCTATTGGTCTAATGAGAATCCTCATTGGATGAGAGAGGAACATACGCAATATCCTGAAAAAGTTAATGTTTGGGCAGGAATTGTTGGAAATCATATCGTAGGTCCCTTTTTCATTGATGGAAACTTGAATGGGGATAAATATTTAGAACTGCTCCAAAATAATGTCGTGCCAACTTTGACAAACTTATATCCAGATCCAGCAAACCCACAAGTTCCTGCCAATAAAATATGGTTTCAGAAAGATGGAGCACCGCCCCATTACCAAATCAATGTCCGGCAGTACCTGAACCAAATTTTTCCAAATCGGTGGATAGGGAGGCGCGGATCGATAGAATGGCCAGCACGATCTCCTGATCTGTCGCTATTAGACTACTTTTTGTGGGGATATGTCAAAAGTATTGTATACAAAACTAAGCCCCTCAACTTAGATGACTTAAAAAGACGAATCACGCTTGCGATTAGATCAGTCACGCCTGAGATGTTGAGTAATGTTAGAAGACATTTCTATACCAGATTAGCATGTTGCCAAGATGTTCGTGGCGAGCATTTTGAACATTTACTACATTGACATTAATTTTTTTTTGTTTTTTTAAATTATTAAGAAATAATCAGTATTTCTTATTAGAATTTGTGAAATAAAATAATTTTCTATTTTTAATGTTAATTTTTGTAATAAATCTGAAAATACTTAATATTTCCGAAACAGTTGAAGATAGGTATAGGACATTGTACATGAATTATGTCTAGAATTTTCTGAAGAATCCAAAAAATTTATAATATACAGGGGCTTGTATTTAAAATAAGAAAGTTGGTATTGGCCACTGTCACATGACGCATCCTAAATAATTTTTTTTTCTTGAAAAAGATGCGCAGTTAAAAATACAAATCGACGTGTCCAAGCGTTTTTCCCAACACGTCCTCATTTATCCGTTATCGAATTTATTCCATTTGGCTGTTCCACACTGTATATATATATATATATATATATATATATATATATATATATATATATATATATATATATATATATATATATATATATATATATATATATATATAGATGTGTGTGTGTGTGTATCCGAGCGATAACTCAAAAAATACTACACTGATTTCAATCAACCTTGGCAAAAACCTTGCTTGGGCAAAAACCGAGGTCGAGTTCGTTAATCAGCCTTTATGCTCAAGTTTTTCCGGTGAAAAATCGGGAAAAACTTCTTGAAAACGCTGCATTTTTGTAAGTATCAGAGTAACTGGAATGAAATTTTAAGTGTGGCTAGAAATGCTGCAAATAAACCTATGTTGTCAATTTTAAGTAATTTGGTGCACAATATTTAGAGTTTTTTCAAATTAAAAATAAAATGCCAAAGACATGCGTTGAGACGACTTATTGGTTAAAGTTCAATGCCTGACAGACAGAGTAGTTAACTGCCACGCGTAGTCATACAACAGGTATACACCATACATCAACGGTAACCAAACTAAACCAGGCATAAACATACTACCCGAACTCCGAACCAACAATCGTGAAACCTCGGCCGCAGTTATAGAGAATGACAGTCGACATGTAATCAAAAATTTGCCATTTCATTGTTTTTATCTTAGGTTAATGAGAGAATGGGTTGTTTTTCGATTAATAATTTTAGTTTATATGAAAAGCTTGTGACCTAGCTAAATCATTGCCGAAAACAACAAACTTGTTTGATCATATTAGTTGTCCAAGGCTCTAACCGATTATATAAGTTATGTTATTAGATTAGTTCTGTGATTTTTTTAAGAAACTTCACTAAAAAGCTATGAAAACAAAATTTGGGAGGTAGGTTTACGATATAAAAAGTAAACTATACACCAAAATTTAGATTTTTATGTTACAAGAAAAAAAATTATTATAAAATTTTGGTACCAGAACATTTCTATGAAAATTCACTACCATAACTCACTTGCTGCGTCCAGACTTTTGTTGTATGTGCAGGTATTGAACAAAATGTTTTACTCGGTTGCACAGAGGGTGTAAATAATTCCACTTTTTATACAAATAATCAATGTGCCAATAGAACAACAAAAATTTTTAATCAACAAGATTTAGAAAAGCATGTTGATCGAAAGTGTGTTTTAGGGTTACTGGAAAATTTTCAATTGACCAAGTCTGTTTGTAATAAAAAAAGTCTTGATGCAGCAAGTGCGTCATGGAAGTGAATTTTTATAAAAAATGTTTTTATGGCAAATATGTCTCTTTAATGCCAGCAGCCATCAATTTGGTTACCGGTATAACCTATATCGTAGAAACAATGTGCCTCATTTTATGAAAATAACTTATTGTTTGAATATGTACACAAATTTTCCGAAAATAAACTTAAAATGTTGGTTTCCTTCAAAAAACCTTAGGTTAATAGCAAATGAGTTATTGAAATTTGAAGCATTTAATGAATAATTGCTACCAGAACGCACTTACTGCGTCAAGATTTTTTGTTACAAACATATTTCGATGCAAAATGCAAAAATTCAATAAAACAGGGGAGTTGGGGAATAAATTTTAGGGGTCACCAACGATTTATGGGCCTGCATGTGATTGTCAGAATAATTTTATTTTATGCAGCTCCAGACACCCTATAATTAACTTTTAACATTTTTTCTCGTCCCTTGTATAATAATAATTATATTGAGCTTTACCGTAGAAATGCGTATCCCTGTATATATGTAAGCAGATAAAAACTGAATGTAAACCCGGATATGGATTCTAGGGGGCCTAGTTTGCGCTCATTTTAAGAAATCTTTTTAAAATTATAGAGTCGCGGTCTCCTTGTTAACGAATTTTTTCTACGAAAATTAACTAAAAATCATAGACCGTTAAACCATAAACTTAACTGAAATGAATTTTCTGTAAATATTTTAGTAGAATGAAGGCCAATGACGGTTGAACCTGAAAATCAAGGGTTTGCAGAACACTTTTCTTGCGACATTTTCTTTACATTATCCATATTTGTTCCAGCTTCTTGGCCTAAATGTTGCCAATTTTGACGTTTCAAATCGCAACTTTGACATTTTCAGGAAAACTCCACTTTATTTAAATGCCCACACCTTTTTTGTCTTTAAACTTACAAGCCTAAGTTTTGGTACATACCCCACTCTTTGTAATACAAACACGAGTACCAAATTTGGTTGCCCTTACTAGATATTATATATATATATATATATATATATATATATATATATATATATATATATATATATATATATATATATATATATATATATATATATATATATTATATATATATATATATATATATATATATATATATATATATATATGTATATGTATGTAATATGAACAGTTTCGCCAAGTCAGAGTGCCCATTACCAATAGAGTAAATACTTGTTAATTGTTAGTGTTCAAAATGTACGCTAGTATCTAGCATCAGCTAAACGTACAGGGAATACATTATCCGAGTTTACTAGGCACTAGGCGCCGACAGTTGAATAGGTGTGTAAACGTAGTCCCGCTGAACTTTTGCTGGAACTTAATTGTTGTAAATTTGTCCAAACGGAATGACAGACAAACGTTGCAAAATAGTGCTTGGAGTCAACTGTGCGTTCATCAGTCTCCAACCGCTGAAATGTATCGATAGTCAGCAGATGAGCAGTTAAACTCAGATGTAAAATTAACTGTCTACAAAATGATTAAATAATTCTTAGAGAGGTTGACAGTGTTAAATAAACTTTAGGATAACTAACCTGTTGCATCTCAGCCCTTTTTGTAGAGGCTCGATCCTTTTTAGCTGTTGACAAAACATCACAAACACTGTTTAGTCCACCCACTAATACTAATAAAGTCGTAAAAAATAATTTGCACTTGTATATTAAAATTCCCCAACAAGACAAATAATATGTAAAATGAAATTGAAAACGGATAAACGATCTAATAATACACGTCAACTAATAACTGTTAAAGCGTGTAACTGACATGCGCAATGTTGTCAAATGTTCCGTTGTCAGGGTAGCAGCACAAGACATGCTAAGTCTCATATATAAACCAGTTTTTATTATCGTTAATAGAAAACGGTCCGATATTAAAAATAAATGCTTCAAATTTGAATAGCTCAATTTTCTGTAAACCTAAAAATCTGAGTTTTGGTGCGTAGTTACGTATTCTACAAGGCAACATGTCCACCAAATTTCATCAAAAGTGCTTTGTAATTTTCGGAGACAAGATTTTTTTTCTAAAGAAAACTCAAAATTTTCCTAAAAACCTTGGCCGATTTACTAAATGGGAACTAAATGAAGATGACCTTGACCGCCCTCTGTACTTTTATTAAGTGATAAGCAAGCGAGTGGTGCATGATCCGAATTTTCATTTTAATCATTACTTTTTGGATGAGTGTGCGTTTTTCCTAAAGGGTACCGTGAATTGTCATAATCGTCGCTATTGAGCCGATTATAATCCCAGAATATTTTACGGCATTCATACACAGCATCCAGAAAAACTCAATGTTTGCGCTGGAATTTTTGGTGACCATATTGTAGGTCTTTTTTTACCTCGTAATTTGACTGAAAATAGGTACCTGAAATTGTTGGCAAACACCGCTGACATTATCGAGAATGATGGGCATCATTAAGACCAGTTGGTATTTCGCAGGATGGAGCTGCTCCACACTACGCTTTGACTGTTCGACAATATCTCGGCCATAGATTTCCAAATTGGTGGGTTGTACGAAGAGGTTCCATAGAATGTCCCGCACGATCGCTAGATTTATAACCCCTAGATTTCTTTTTGTGTAGTCACATAAAAAGTAAAATTTTGTTCTACTCAGCCCGATTCCTTAGAAAATTTATGCTAGCATATCATAAACGAATGCCGCCAAATCACTCCAGAAGAATTACAGAACCTGCGCCGACGTTTTAAACAAAACAGGCTGGTTGTCAGAATTTTGAACATATGATAAACTGACATGTAAGTTTTTGGTAATTAATTACAGTATATTCTCGATTATCTGAGCTAATGGCGGGGATCGGCAACAAGTATAGTTGAAAAACACGGACAATACGAATATAATAAAATGCATATATATATATATATATATATATATATATATATATATATATATATATATATATATATATATATATATATATATATGTATATATATATATATATATACATATATACATATATATATATATATATATATATATATATATATATATATATATATATATATATATATATGTATATATATATATATATATATATATATATATATATACACTCACACCAAAATAATAGTGTTTCGCAATTAAAACGTGTCTGTTCAGTTTTAGCGACATGCTGCATGTATAACGAATTTAATAGAGAATAGGCCGTGAACACAGAAACACGCTCTGCGATCGAAAATCAACTGACGAACTAAGTAATTTCGGTAGCCTTCATAAATCGAAATGGAAGTGCAAACAGAATATTTAACAGCTGTGTCGTTCTCATGAAAAGTTGTTCTTTGTTGCCCTGTCGCCCACGGAATCACCAATGAGATGAGGTGTAAAAAGATAGGAGCAATAAGAATTTTTGTCCCTAACATAAACATTCCCGGATATAAATCTTTCTCGGCGTTCCTATTGTAGTGACAGTGACGTTCAAAGATAAATATAAATTGTCACAAAAAAATAAGCATTCTGTGTCAGTTTATTCTGTATCTACATACCATTACACTACCTACAGGTTCTAAGGGATTTCACTTCATTATTCACCTCATAAGTTTTGCAACATTGTAATAATGGTTTCTATTTGTGATATTTATTATACTTGCCCGAGATAACACAAACAAAAAATAAAATTTTAACCGCCGTCGACCCCGTGAACCGGACGATGTTGAACATGTTAAAGATCCCCATCCTCCTTACAGAAAGCAGGGGTTCGACAAAAATTCCAAGATAATGAACCGAAACCGCTCCCTCGCGTGGGTGAATGGCCATATGCGTTATATAATACCTTATTATATCTAAAAAGAGAAGTAGGTGGAAACACCACATAAACTCGAACACAGATATTCGAGTGCGCAAGAATCTGGTTAGTAGGAAGAACTGAATTGTTTGATTACACGAACCTCGCATTTCTAGTGGTCTTATTTCACGCTCACCTGGTCGGTAGGAAGGGTTAAACCGTAGGATTATCGTTGTATTATTTTTTTTCGTAGAAAAAGCAAATAATTTCCATGAAAATTTGCTTTCTGGATCCAAACTTTTACTATTTATACATATTTATGCTTATACTGATTCCTGAGTCAACCGCCGCCGCTGGAAAATCTTCAAAATTCCCCATACGCTTTTCCCGAAATGTGTGTATGTTGTATTGATTTCTACTTTCAAGTAGGATTTGATATTCCGATGTATCAATAGATAGAAGTTCGCGTATAAATCTTCAGGTGGCGATGATATATTGCGAGGGGCTAAGAAGCTTTCTAAAGTATTGCCGAGCGTGGACTTCCAAGTCACGATTTTCTATACGGATAGACATGAATTTGAGGGCCCTCTAATTTTATTTCACGATTTACACCTTTAACCAAAAGGACGGGAGAATTTTATGAGGCATTATGTTGTAGTACACAAGAGAACTCGTAAAATTTGAATCTAAATTCTTGTTTGACTCACTGGAAGGTATAAACTGGTGACTTTATATCGGCATAAGATAAATTTAGAATCCAATGTGATCATGAAATATGTATGACGCTGTTTGGTTAGTGTGGATGTCACTAAAAAACCAAATTTTATTGGCTAAGAACAGATAAGGTTTTATTTACAATATCTAGAAGTAAACGTTTTATAACATTCTATGAACACGAGGATAAAAAACCTCAAGGCACATGTAATTTAGTTAAGCGATTAGGAAAACAGGAATCGCTAAATCAGTGGCTAAGGCATTTTAAATAAGATGGGTCCTCCTTGGGTTGAAGAACAAATAACATCAGCAGAAATTTTAGAAGAACATAACATAAAAGAACACACAATACTGCACCAGGATACGATCAAATACACTATGCGATGTTGGCAAGTTTGCCTATTCAAGCAAAGCACATTTTGTGAAATATAAAAATATAATGAGATCTGGCAGACTGCGAAATTTTCACATGAATGGAAGATCTATATTATATTAGCCTTTTTAAAACCAAGAAGAAATCGGCTATATATACTTATTTCTGACATACAATCTACAAGGTACAATACAAATAAGCTTAGGTTTGTGGCTGTAGTAAACGTACAATGGTATCTTAAATTTTTGCAAAGTCTCACCATCGATACCTCTTTATTAGCCAATTTTTTAAGATAAAATATTCTTAATTTTTTAATAAAAATTCGCTAATAAGAACAAAACAGAAATGTCACTACCTAAAAAAGGCAACAGTGCACGGTGCACCCAGGCGATCACTCATCCACAAACTGAGATTGTTTAACTTTGGTGATCGCAAGGCAAACGGTTTTTTCAACGTGGTATAGCCCTTCGCTTGAAATATTTATTTATCCAAGGTTTATATATGGTGTCGAGGAGTCGTGGGCCAAAGGACTCCAGGAGGCAAGCTGAGGAAATGGAAACAACAATATAAGCTTTCGATGAAGCTTTCTCCAAGACCGTCATGTGCGGTGAAGAGCCGCATCCTGCACGAGGTGATAACTAAACATAATGGATGTAGACGTGGGGGTCGAAATAAACTGCCCCAATCTACGGTGTTACGTGACCCGTGCCTAGGGATCGATGGCACCAGGGTGATGGTGTCGTGAACAAAACCTCTGGAGTAGCGGGCAACCCTCCAGGGTAACCCGCCTTGCACCACACAGGGGGTTCTGATGGTGGGGACAGTATTTCCCCCATTCTCGTGGGAACAACATGAAGATCATAAATAGATATAAAACCAAAACCAATGAGGCTCGAGGAGTGGCTCCGACTACAGACTCGTGCCTTGAGTCTCTTCCGGAAACGGAGACGAGCCAGGGGGCGGCAGCGTCCGCGGACTCTGGAGGTCTCACGGCCGACATTAATAAGGAGGATCGGCTTCGGCGACAGACTTGTCCCAGACACCCAAGCTGGAGGCTGGTCCCACCGGAGGGCGGCGAGGTTCGCGTACTCTGGAGGGGGGGCACTCCACCAGTGAGGACCCTACTGAAGGGGGAGAAGGGCTACCCCGGCAGTCCAAACGTCTTTCCGGGGTGCTAAGAAAGAAGCTCCGGAGGGCACAGAAAATTGCAACCACGACGTGAACGGTCGAGAAACCTGTAAACGCGCAAGAGGAGGGTGCGAGTCAGAGAAGGCCGCGCACGGGCTCTAGCACGCCTACTACAGACAGACGTCCCAAAAAGACCAGGGCCGGAATACCAGCGCAGACTGGCTCGTATATGGAGGGATGGCGGAGATTGACAGACGCCATCCCGAGATCATGCTAGACCAGGGGAAGGCGGACCTGATCCAGGCTGCGGTGGTAGCTGCGGTGGACACTCTCCAGGAAGGGGAGAGCCCTCCTCGGTTCCACCGGGCGTGCCTGGCGGGGGCCATTTTCTGGATACCCTGCGCCGGCCCGCAGTCGCAGAGCTGACTGCGGAAAACGATCGGGGGCCTCGGTCAGATTTGGGGGGGGGGCGGACTCAAGATGTCAACATCTGTCGAGCCCAGAAACTCCCAAAGAGACGCAAGGTACTCGTACGGATCCCTGATACCGTCCTGCAGGAGACGGTGATCAGTGGACTAAAGATCCAGAACCCTGAACTGGGGACACAACACTGGTCGTTTCTTAGCAGGAAGGCAGAGGAGAAAGGGCAGGCTCTCGCCTTCTCGATCAACCAGGCGTCTTACAGAGCCCTTGCAGGAACCTCCTTCAAGGCATTCTGTGGTCTGAGAAGGGTTAGCTTCAGCCCACTGGGGAAGCAACTAGAAGTTAATGGGACTTAAGTGCCTTCAGGTCAACCTCCAACACAGTAGGGCAGCCTCGACCGGACTACTGACGGCTCTGAGGAACACGGATGTGGCCCTTATCCAGGAACCGTACTCCTATAAAGGAGAGGAAGGGACTCGGCGGAACTTCTGGAAAGCTCATCTACAGCAGATCCAGCGAGAACCCTAAAGCCTGCATTTTTGTCAGGGAAGGTATAGAGTTTCTGCCTTTAATGAATTTCTGTTCCAGCGACCTGACAACGATCAAAATTCTATGTGGAGGAACCAGGAACGTCCCGTGGTAGAATGAGGACCTCAGGCAAAGGAGGACGCAGGTTCGTAAGCTGTTTAACGCGGCCAAAAGGTCGGGAGCATGGGATGACTATAGACAGGCCCTGACGACCTATAACAAAAAACTGAGGGACGCCAAGAAGGAATCGTGAAGGAGGCACTGCAAAGAATTGGAGAACACGACCGAAAGTGCTCGACTAAACAAGATCCTGTCCAAGGGCACTCGGACCAACATAGGCTAATTTAGAACATCCATGGGAGGTTTTACAAGCTCGGGTGAGGAAACTATGGACATTTTACTCCAGATGCACTTCCCCGGCTGTAACATAATTAACCAGTCACCTCCGGGCTGGGAACACTCAGAAATAGAGGCGCCTTATAGGCGGGCATCTAGAGTAAACTGAACAGTCGCTAAAGAGGTGGTTACTTGGAGCAAAATCAGATGGTCCATTAACAGCTTTAAGCCATACAAATCCCCAGGATTAATGGAATAACGCCCATCATGCTCCAACATGGGATATATATATATATATATATATATATATATATATATATATATATATATATATATATATATATATATATATACTGGCACCGGCGCTTAACCTCATTCTGAGGGCCAGCCTAGCTCTGCGGTACATTCCGAGGGCACGGAGACTAGCCAGGGTTGTATTCATTCCTATACCTGCGCGTACAACAGACCAGGCAAAGTCCCTGAGGTCGATAAGCCTTTCTTGCTAAAAACAGTGGAAAACTGCTCGACCGGCACATTAGGGGCGGTGTACTAGAAGCATATCCCCTACACTGCGGACAATATGCATACAGAGCAGGAGTCTCAACATAAACAGCACTGCACCAACTAGTGCTGAAACTGGAGAATACGCTGGAGAACAGGGAAGTGGCGCTGGGGGCCTTCTTAGACATAGTGCAGGCCTTCAGCAACACCTCATTCGGATCGGTTCTAGCAGCTGTCAGAGAGCGTGGAATAGAGGAGATCTGCCGCAGGTGGATCGATTTCATGCTCAGCGACAGGGCGGTGTTCACCTCACTCGCGGGAGGGACTATGCTGGCGAGGGTCGCGGCGGGGTGTTCGCAAGGTAGCGTTCTGTCTCCCTTGCTCTGGTGCCTAGTCGTGGACGCCCTGCTGAGGAGGCTCTCCAGAGGCGGGTATGAGGTACAGGGCTATGCGGACGACATTGTTATCATAGTCCAAGGAAAGGTTACACAGTCAGTGTGGGAACGCATGCAGACAGCACTGAAAGTGGTGGAAGGGAAAACGTTTGGTCAAAGGCTCTGGGTGAGCCCCGAGAAAGCAACCGTCATACCGTTTACGAGGAGGAGGAAGTGGGAGAACCACAGAACTCTCACTCTATACGGTAGGAATAGGTAAAATATCTTGGGGTCGCATTGTATCCTAAGCTAAAAAAATACTGCGTAAGACTGTCATGACCTTAGCCGTCACTAGGCGGCTATATGTAAAACGTGGGGGACTAAGACCTAGTATGGCCCACTGGCTGTACACAATAGTGGTCAGACCATCGTTAACATACGCGACACTGGTCTGGTGGCCTAAGGCGCACAATCCAGTGCCAAACAAAAACTAGGCAAGATCCAAAGGATGGCTTGCCTAGGCATCACAGGGGCCATGTCTTCAACCACAACAGCCGCCTTGGAGGTGTTGCTGTATCTGCCCCCTAGCCTGCAATGGTCAACTCATGCTTCAGGGGCCACTGCAAAATTCAGGAGATTGTAAACGAGCCCATGCTTGAAATGAGATCACACTTTGCGAACCCTCGAATCTGCAGGGAAAATAACTTTACAGTAGAAATCCCCGACCGCAAAGCATGGCGGGAGGAGACGCCGGGGATACCACGGGACGCGCTCATCTTGTTCAGGGACGGATCCGGCGGGGAGCGTAGGACGAGGGCAGGTGTTTATTTGGAAGGTGTGAAGTCGTATTCACCCACATTCACAAAAATGTGTTTTTCATGTTTGTTATTTCCTAATTAGTCATAGTAAAACTCACGTTATATCCTTGAGAATGGAATAAACTTTTCTGAAAGCTCGGCTCTTAATAAAGAGTTTTATTTTGCAACTGACGGCATTCCCACAATTTTTGAGTATATATATATATATATATATATATATATATATATATATATATATATATATATATATATATATATATATATATATATATATATATATATATATATATTAACCGACACCAAAAATGGGGTTTATGCGCTCAATACTCGCCCTTTTGAGAATTTATGGAAATTCTAAAATCATTATCTTTTTATAAGCAAATGTGTTTAATGAAAATTTGCTAAAAAGTGCATTTCTATGAGAAAAAAGATTTAAAACTATATTAGAATAAAACAGAAAGTTAGGTAACATCTTGCTACAACATATTCAATTTTTCTTTTAAACAATAAAAGATTTTTAAGGGTCATATTTGCTTAAAATGAAACACAACTGTGTATATTTTGTTACTATGTGTCGAGATTCGATAATGATCTAAGGCAACCCCCAATTTTATGTCAAAATCTATAAAGCTCTGAACTTAGACTTGTCAGGCTACTGCTACAATTCATGCAAATATACTGGAACGTTTTACATCCTGCTCTACTGAATGAACAGAATGAGTTAATCACTAGGGCATTCAGTGGCTGCATAACAATGTCTGTCTGTTTACATAGTTAATCTATATTCAAATCAACGTAAATGATTTGTTAAACCTTCACTGTGCCAAATATTTACCTTCCTGAATGATCGACAGTAATTGTGGTTCGTCATATTATAGATTTATAATTTAATAGTTAAATATAAACATGTGGCTTGCTTTCTAATTTCGTAGCAGAATGGTCAGATAACATAAGTTTTTTTTTTGGAATTTTATTATTTTCCAAAGATGGATATTTTCTAAATAATATTTGCTTACCGTCTCAGTTAGCGCAGCGGGTAAAATAAAATTATTATAAAAACTGAATCAATAATATGTTAAAACAACAGACTTAAGGGGATCGCTGCGATATTATTAGAAACGCTTTGTATTAAAGGATACTAAACAAAATAATGAACAAACGTGCTAATAAATAATGGTATATTGAACTGTACAGTACTGGGTTCGATGCCCTTTCACTTTTTTAGTACATACTGTAAATTTAACATCAGCCAAGGTTGTGGCATCTTATTTGAGCAAGTAGAATGTCTGCACGTTCCGCCTTTCGAAGGGAGAGAGAAGCCGTCGGTACCGTGTCCGAGCGATGTTGGCCACGTTAAATATTCCTACCCTCCTTACAGATAGGCAGAGATTCGTCAAAATTTCCAGGATAGTGAGGTGAAACTGCTCCCTGGCGTCGGTGATTGACCATAGTCCCGGAAATAGACCAACGTTTAAGTACAAAAGAAATCTCAAACCTAAGTTATATATACAATTCAACTCAGGTCAGTTATACACAATAAAAACATAACAGAACCTCGATGGTTCAGGGGTAAGAACGTGTGCCTCTGAACCGAAGGGTACTGGGTTCGATCCAAGGGTACTCCTTTCAATTTTTCAGTGCATACTGTACAATTACCATCAACCGAGGTTCTGGTATTGTATTTGAGCAAGTTGAATGTCTGCATGTTCCGCCCTTTGGAGGGGGCGTAAAGCCGTCGGTCCCGTGTCCATGCGATGTTGGGCACGTTAAAGATCCCTACCCTCCTTATAGAAAGGCAGGGGTTCGGCAAAATTTCCAGGATAGTGAGGTGAAACTGCTCCCTGGCGTCGGTGATTGGTCATAGTCGTGAATCTTGCAATTATGCGGCATCGTCTATTTCTTTATATCTGTAAACCTACCTTGCAATTTAAGGAACTAATATATATATATATATATATATATATATATATATATATATATATATATATATATATATATATATATATATATATATATATATATATATATATATTGTAATATCCCCTCCCTCCCCTTTAATTATTTTTGACTGACAGTCAATTATTTATTTATTTAATTAATTACAATGTATTGTTTTAATTACTGGATGAACGCTGACTTAAATAACAATAAGACTAACCTTTGGAAAAGGCTTCTACCTGAAAGCTTATGATACAAGGTATCTGATTTTCTAAATCCCCTTAACAATTACATTGGCCAGTAAAAGTTTGGAGTTAGGACTGCGTTGTGCTAATTAAAACATAGGTAAACTGTGGTATTGAAGCATTGCGAAAGAGAACTAAAAAATTCATAAAACACTTAATTTATTGACAAAGCTTCCTAATTGACAGTATTTATATTGATTTCATAGATACACAGAAAACGACTTAAAGACCCTTTCGTTTTCTGTGTAAAATCAATATAAATATATTTTTTATGTAGTATTTTGGTTGAATTATTTATCCTTTGTTAGAGTTAACAATGTGAGCCAAACACCCAGGTTTAGTTTCTATATAAAAAAGATGACCGGATGTTATTGTGTTTCTCTCGCCAGATGTGGTTGTCGGCTAGCCCCAATATCCACATAGTAAATTTCTAAATCGAAAGGGAACGAGCAGATTCCTAAAATAACTCGGTACCGTTCCTTTTAAACCTATTATCCTTATATTAGATAAGGGCTCATAAAGTTGTCGACCAGAAGATTAAAGTAGGTCTTCCACCTCGTCGTTTCACTACACAATAAACAAACGATGGGTCTTCGACTACAATTTTACTTCGGACTAGTTCGTTTACCTAGACGCGATATAAATACACGGTAGCTGGTAGTTTAATTTTTAGAATTTTTCTTCCTCTGAAGATGTTGACATGATCAACGAAACGATCGTAAGGTCTCTGAAATATGTGTTGTGGTGATTTGGGTTCTCCAAGTGTACTTATTAGTGCTCATCACAGGTTCCAGTTTTCACATTGGAAGTCCTCGCGACAAAAGAGCGGGCATAACAAGATGTTCTATGTCTGGTGACCTGGACAGTAAAAGGGTGCATTCGCTTTGTTCCTCAGATAGATCTGTTGGGGACAGCAGGTGGAGGAACTTTGGAAGAGAGCTCCTCTGAGCAGTGCCCGTACAGATATCTATAAAAGAGAGAGAGAGGTCACCAACGCCACGTCAGTGAGCAAGGGATGGCAGCCTTTGGGTGAGGGTAGGGTCACCGATGAGAGCTCTCTTCTGAATGGAGCTTTCTTCTGAATTGAGTCCAGGATAGCGAGTGTAGAAGCGGCAGAGGCACCCCAGATGAGGGAGCAGTATTTGAGGTTTGACCTTATTTGTGAAGTATATAAGGTATAGAGATTAGCTGGTGAAAAGTATCTGCGAGCCCGGAAGAGGAAACCTAATTTTTTAGCAGCCGCTTCTGCAATTGATGTCGGTGCCAATTGAGATTTCGATCCACAGAAATGCCAACAAGTGAAGAGGACTCATTTATTTTAATAACTTGGTTGTTCATTGTGATTGATCTAGGGCTGGTGTATCTCGTATGAGATAGACAGCAAGACCGATATTTGGTGAAGTTGAATTGTACAAGATTTTTTGGGTACCTTCTTTTTACAAATGGCTTTGATAGGTTCGTTTGCGAGGAAAATCGGCCAGTTTTTTCCCGGAAAATGTTGTGTTTTCTTTCAGAAAACTTTGATATTTCCGGAAATAACAAAGTAAGAATAGCTCAGTTTGGTGCCCTGGTTTATGTCACGAAAAGTAAACCATGTACCAAAATTTAGAACTATAGGGTGAAAGGAGCAAAAATTATAGGCATTAAAAGAAAATTTTGATGACCAGATCAACGCACAAACGTAAAATATATTGTGTGGTTAACAAAATCCTTTGATGTTACAGGCGAAGACTAAGTTTTTGGCGCAAAAAGGTCAAGGAATGCGAGAAAAATTACTTTAAAAATTTGATATATTTTCCTCTAAAACGTCAAAATCGCGATTTGAAACGTCAAAATTGACAACTTTCAGACAAATTACCTGAAGCTAATACGGACTTTCTAGAGAAAATATTGCGAGAGTAGTGTTTTGCAAGTCCTTAAGGTTCGGCTTCAATCGTCAGTGTCCTTCATTCTGCTAAAATGTTTCCAGAAAATCCATTTCAAATAGACCCGTTCTCTGGTACTTTAGGAGTAGTTTTATTTATAGGGTTTATGATTTATTTCTCTATATTTTCAGCAAATATTCCTAGAAGAAATTCGCTGATGAGGATACCGCGGCTTTTAAATTTTGAAAACATTTTTTCATATAAGCGTGAACTAGGTTCGCTAGGACCCATAACCGGGGTTAGTTTCAGTTTTTATTTGTTTACATATATACAGGGTGACGCATTTCTACGGTAAAGCTCAATATTGCCGTTATTCTACAAGATACGAGGAACAATTGTATACATTAATTATAGGGTGTCTTGAGCCACATCTTGAAAAATTATTTCTAGAATAACAGCATGCTGTGCCCATTAGTTGTGATAAAAATTTTCTTTTTTTTTTAATCGAACACGCCTTATATTATTGCATTTTTGGATTTTCGCATTTTCCATCGAAATATAATGCGTGTTTGTAAGAAAAGAAATCCGGGACGCAGCAAGCGAATTTTTATTAGATGCTTCAAATTTGAATAGCCACAATTTGAGCGGCATCTTATAAAAATTATTTCGACAATCACAGGTGGCCCATAAGTCGTTGACGAACACAATTTTCTCTTTTAAATCGAAGACCCCTTATGTTATTGCATTTTTGCATTTTTCATCGAATTGTAGTGCATGTTTGTTTTCGAGTTATTTCAATTGTTTTGCAACTTTCGGCACATATAAAATATTGTGACACGGCGATTTGACCAAAAAAATTGGAGTCGAATGCAAATGAGGCAATCAGAGAGGTTCTCCTTAAATTATTTCATGAAAAAATCGAGATGCCATGCACCGGTCGCTCTCAAATAGTGACTGAATTAAAAATAAATCAAACTCTCGTAACTGAATTGTTTCAAATAGAACAGTCTGTATTTTGTGTTTCAGAAGTGAAGGACTTAAAAATGAATGTTTAACAAGTTATTTAAAAAAATGTTTTCAGATTTTCGAGAAAAAATTATTTGTAAATTTTTATGCAAAAACCTGTTTTGGGAGTTTTATCGAAAAACTTATTTGATGAAATGTGGTACATTGTTTCTACTGTGTAGGTTATACTGCTAACCAAATTCTATGCCTACTTTCATTTTAAAAAAACATATTTGCTATTAAAAACATTTTTATGAAAATTCACTACCGTAACGCACTTCCAGACTTTTTTATTCTTTGTGAAATATTTTCTCTTGGTATTCAAAATTACCAGTAAGCATGTTTAGGACAGTATCATTTAGGCTTGTACTAAATATAAAGCTAAAAATATTGGAGAGACACAAATTCTGTTTAACCTAATTGGCAAAGTGATTTACTTACTGGTTAAACAGGCATTCGGTACATCATGTTTAAATACAAGCTACCTACTATCTGGTATTATTCTGTGTACAGACAGTCACCTCTTGTGTTCTATTCTAGGCTGATATTCACGGGCCAGTGAAAACTAATAGTACTAATTACAAGTGATTGTGATCAAGAGATTGTTATCGCTCAAAGTCCACTGTTTGATTTAGCAAATCACTTTGTCAAGCGATTAGTTCATTGGACATCACAACAGGACCATTAATCATTATTGAAGTGACAGACATGATGTATTTTACCTTTCACTCAGCCACCTGTCTGTATTTATAAAGTAAATATTCGAATCGTGCTTGAACAACTTTAAACGCATTTTCAAGCAAGAACATAGACACTTTTAGTGAATTTTCGTATAAAAAATTCATTAATGGGGAAATCTCGACTTTTGAATTTTGAAAAAATGTCATCAAATTATCGCGAACTAGGACCTCCAGAACTCATATCTGGGGTCAGTTTCGATTTTTATATGTATATATATATATATATATATATATATATATATATATATATATATATATACAGTGTGACACACTTGAGATGAAGACACGCCTGTATTTTTTTTATTTTTAGAGATAGCAGTTATTTTTTGTACAGATGTAAAACGTCATTAGGCTGTTTGAATAGCCTACCCACTTCAAATGTCAGCTGTCAACGCAGTCTACTATGAATTCAAGAATACGGCTGTTTCTCTATACCTCGCGATGCGTTAGAGATATCCAAAAAAAGTTACTTTAAAATGTTATTCAGAATTCAATTATAGCTACAGATACCGAGTTTCAAGTCAAAATTCAAATTTTTACTTTTTTGTAAATTATTTATGAGATTTTAACAGGTAGATTGCCATGGAAACAACAAACATCGTCAATATCAAAAGAAAGCAATGGTATGTGATTTATTAAACTCAAGTTCAACATAAACTCTAACAAAAACAATTAAGTTGAATATAAAATTATGAAATGTAGTCTGCATCAACTAGCTCACCTTCAAGCCTGATGCATTTTTCGATCCGTTTACGATTATTGCTGGAAACTTTTCTTAGTTCTGCTATATTTATTTCACGGCAAGCCTGCCTTATTTTCTCGCAAAGTTCTTCGCGACTTTGGGGCCTTTCTTTGTACACCTTAACAGAACCCCAGAAATAGAAGTCTAGTGGCGTAATGTCAGGAGACCGATGAGGCCACTGTTCAAAAGGACTATTCCTGCCAATCCATCTTGATGGAAAATGTAGATTTAGCCAATTTCTGACTAACAGAGTTGTGCACCGTCTAATTGAAAATACATATCTTGTCGCACGTTGTTGGGCACACCTTCGATACAGTCCCATAATTCATTATTAAAAAAAAATGAATCAATTGATATGCGTTCAAGGTGTTGTCAAAAAAAAGACAAATTATTATATCCTCTAAAATTCCACACCACGTATTAACTTTTTGTAAATACTGGGCTTTACAATTGATAACCCAGTGAGGGTTTTCAGCAGAACAATATCTGGAATTTTGGGCAGATACTATTCCATTGGTAGTGAATGTTGCCTCGTCCGTAAATAAAATTTTACTTCAAAAGTTTCTATCATTCATAAAGTAACCTTGGGCCCAAAGGCAATAATCTAATGAATATCTTTGCTAAAGTCACAGAACCGCCTCTGCCTCTAGTTCCCCATCACTGCTTTGTACATAATTTCTAGTTAGAGGAATCCCTTTGTTTTCTTCTGTAGATAGTTTGTAAATAGATTCTCTTTTAACTCATTCGGCATTTCATTTAATCACTCCATCGTATCCACCCAAACAAGCTTTGACACTAAGTCTCTAATCAAGACCATAACCAGAAGTCCCGTTGGACATCGTCTTTACTTAGAAGGACCCTGCCTCCACTGGAGTTTACCCTGGGCTTAAGTGGTCGTCGACAAGGGCTTGGAAAGGGGGTGAGAATACCGAGAGACGAACGAGAAAAGGAGTACAACATCATAATACAAATAACAGAAAGAAATGGATACAAGAAAACAATAGAAAAGCTAGTAAAACAAATCAAAAACGAACAAATGAACAAAACCGAAAACAAAACACCAGAAACAAACACAAAATACACAACATTTACTTATAACCACCACATCAAAAAAATAACACAAACACTCAAACAATATGACTTAAAAATGAGCTACAAAAACAATAACAAAATAATAACCTAAATAAATAAAAAACAAGAACACAACCCACATGAATTAAACGGAATATATCAAATAGAATGTAACACATGCAACAAAAAATATATAGGAATGACAAAAAAATCAATAGAAACAAGATTCAAGGAACATATAACAGCATTAGATAAAATCCACATACCTAGCTACAAATCAAACGTAGCTACACACATTCACAACACAAAACACCAAAAACCAGACATCACCCAATTACAGCTAATGAAACGTGTTAAAGACCACAAAAAAATGGAAATCTGGGAACAATACTACATTCAACAAACAAACAATAAGAAACAATTAATGCCAGAACAAATCCAAGTACATCATTTAAACAAAACTTAATAAAGGCCATACAAATAGACAAATTATCAACCCACAGTGATCAAGACAGGAGATCGATACACACGACACAGTCCGAAGGCACAACCAATCAGAGAACAGGAAACCGACCAATAGAAGCTCACGGCGCATGCGCCACGTACAATCTCAGACGTAGACCACACTGGAGCGATAACAGTCAGTAGCGTGCTGATGATGAACCGGGACGGTTAGAAACTGCAGTCCGCGCAAACCAATAAGAAGTCACAAACGTACAGCAAACAAATAATATATATATATATATATATATATATATATATATATATATATATATATATATATATATATATATATATATATATATATATATATATATATATATAGATAGATATAAAAATTGAAACTGACCCCGGATATGTGTTCTAGGGGGCCTAGTTCGCGCTCATTTGAAACAATTTTTTCAAAATTCAAAAGCCGAGATCTCCTCATTAGTGAATTTTTTTAAGAAAATTAATTAGTAAAGTGTTTTTCGACCCACTCTAGTACCTAACCTATGGCAAGCGTTTCTTTTTAACAAGCAGGTTCAAGATTATGCAAAAGTTTTAGAATCGCACCTTCAGTAAACGTATGCTTATTATTTCAGAGTAAATACACACAACGGAAGGTGCGAAATTGCAAACACTACCAAAGAACATGTTTGTAGCTTGTTCCTTTCCACCGATGTTATGAAAAAGCTGGTAATAAACACAAACAGACGCTTAAGTTTGCACTATAACTCTGACAATAAATTATTCACAAGACATAAAGTTATACGTAATTAAGTGTTTATTTGTGTCGTCGACTGTTTATCCAAAACAGTAAATTATTTGCTGACAGAGAAGGCCTAGTCTCCTAGGAGTAGGAGAATCAACGATTATACACTTAGGTTGAAACTTGAAGCATCTAATCCCGTATGTAAAGTCTGCTTATATTTATTCTGACTACACAACTAACTAAATGATGTTGTCTTTAGTGGTAATAAAAATTTAGTTGCTTACTTAGGTATTAGTATTGTAGAAATTTTTGGCTGATATACGTGGATGTATACTCTTGTTAATGTTCAGGCGTTCCACATTATTTCTGTTTTTTTTTAATATTTCAACAATACACCACGAGAGCTTACGGCCTAAATACTATCGTACCGTGGGTGTCGACAAGGAGGAAAGAGGCAACTTGCTGGTTCTGGAGGTTTGGAGTTTCGAAGGAGAAGGAAAAACATGTGCCGGCAAGGAATTCCACAACTTGGAAGTCCCCGGGGCAAAAGAGCGGGCATAACAAGATGTTCTATGTGTGGTGACCTGGACAGTAAAATGGTGAATTCGCTCTGTTCCTGGTAGATCTGTTGGGGGCAGCAGGTGGTGGAACTATGGTAGAAAGCTCCTCTGAGCAGTGCCCGTGCAGATATCTATAAAAGAGAGAGGGTTCACAAACGGCACGTCGGTGGACAAGGGATGGCAGCCTTTGGGTGAGAGTAGAGTCACCGATGAGACGTATAGCTCTCTTCTAAATGGAGTCCAGGATAGCGAGTGTAAAAGCGTCAGCGCCACCCCAGATGTGGGAGCAGTATTCGAGGTTTGGTCTTATTTGTGAAGTATATAAGGTATAGAGATTAGCTGGTGAAAAGTATTTGCGAGCCCGTAAAAGGAATCCTAATTTCTTAGCAGACACTCCTGCATTTGATGTGGCATGTTGGTGCCAATTGAGATTTCTATCCACAGAAATGCCATGTTCATTGTGATGGGTCTACGGCTGGTGTATCTCTTATGAGAAAGAAAGCAAGACTGAGATTTGGTGGAGTTGATTGTACACGATTTCTACTTCCCCAGTCTAATATTTTTTGGAGATCCACAGAGACAGAACCCTCCATGAGTCTGCGATCCTCATCTAATTGGGCTAAAGAGACAGGCTTAGTATCTTGTATATTTGAGTGGAGAGTGCTGTCTTCCGCGTAACTGTGAACTGAGTTGGATGTGCTAGAGAGGAGGTCATTGATGTGGAGAAGAATCAAAGTAGGGGCTAAAGCTGAACCTTGAAGGATTCCTGCATCAATTGGATAGAGTTTAGGGAAATGGCCATCCACGGCAACAGAAAGCTCCGGCTAAAGAGGCAATTTGCTGTCCAGGTACAGAGTTTTGGTGGTAGGCCATAGGCCGGAAGTTTATTAAGCAACGCTGCGTGCAAGACCTGGTCGAATGCTTTGGATATGTCTAGAGCGAAAATCTGGGATTCACCGTGTAGTTCCATAGACTTGTTTAAAGAATGGGTGACAAAGGAAAGGAGGTCGGCACTTGATCTGCGCTGACTGAATCCATACTGCCTGTCGTGAATTAGACTGTTTTTCAAGAAATTTTAGTAATTCGGTGTTTATATACTTTTCCATCACTTTAGAGACGACTGAAAGGAGAGAAATAGGCCTGTAGTTGCTAGGAAGTGCTTTGGATCCTTTCTTGGGGACGGGTTGTACTCGAGCACTCTTCCAGTTACTAGGGAATATTCCTCTATTGTAAGATGTCTGAAACAGACGAGTCAGAACAGGAGCAAGTTCTGGTGCGCATTTTTTGAGAAGCAGACAGACGCCATGAGAAAAAGTAATCCCGCATTAAGTCCCAGTTCGCGGAGTTATAGTGCCAAACGATACGTGGGTGTGATGACTGTGTGACTTCGGGTTGCATTGCGCAGGAAGCAGTCACCATGCCGTCGTCTGAGCGACCAAGAGGGGCGGTGACTGATGTCTTATAGCATTCAGGTTTTGAAGGCGATCCAAGGGATTTGAGCTGTTTGTTGGGATGCGGGGAAAGTAAGTAGGTTGCTGAACCATATTGGCTTAAGAATTGCTGATTGCAAAGGCCTCCGCTGCTCTCCCTTGTGGATTGGTTTTTGGAGATCCTAGCCATTCCTTATTATGGACATTGAAGTCGCCAAGAATAGTGGCCTCGGAGGAAGGATATTCAGAAATCAGATGGTCGGTTTTTTTAGAAAGGTAGTCGAACAGCTGGACAAAGTTGTTGTCAGAAGGTGACCGCTAAATGCAACAGATGAATTTAGTTGCAGCCCTGAGAGAGAGTTTCATCCAAGGTATGTCTTATCTTCCAGCGTCTAAATTGGGGAGTCTGGTGCAGGGTAGATTGCTACGGACGTATGCGCACATGCCTTCATGCAATCTAATGGACCTATGGAGCTCATACCCCGGGAAATTAAGGTCATTAGTGGCTGTTTTGGCACTGATTTGGGTTTCGGTGTAGAAGAGGAGTTGGGGCCTATTAGCCTTGAGGAAATGGTGTACGGAGTTCAGGATAGAATTTAGGCCACATATATCCGAGAAGGATATGTTAAATCTTAATGCCGGCGTCGCCTGCACACCCCCCTCCCGGTGATCCGAATGGAGGGGTATTTTATCTCCGGAATCTTTAGTACAAGGAGGAGCCACCATCATTTTTGTTTATAAGGAAAATCGACTCACACACCAGAACCGAAAACGTCCGTTGGGACTTCATTTGATGTATAGGGTGGTACCCCCTCGGGCGTGAAAAATCCTTTACTATCACGTAAAGGAAAAGTCCACTGCCACCTGTTATACACTTCTTGGTTGAAATCTGTTTTTTTGTTAAATATTTCTGTTAATTTAATGTTTTAAATACAAATACATACAACAATATGAAATTATCCAAAAAATAATAATTTTTATTTTTTGTAGAGAAATACCTGACACGTTTATAATGTGGCAGATACATTCGTTTTCTAAACATGAATTAAATTTTCTTCTGGAAAGTTAAGGCAACTTTAATGAAGTTTTTAACACAAGTTTCTTTTAAAGAGGTTTACAGTACCTAGATTGGCAAAATTTTAATTTTCTAGCGCCATACAAAATTGAAGTTTGGGCATTCAAAGCTTTTTTCCAAAAGATTTGAAGATTTTTATGACAGAAAGAGACAAATTCTTTAAATCAGCTTGTATTAAGACCTCTAAACCCGATCTTTGACGACTGCTTAAATTAAAAGTATAACTTTTTGTAATATGCCATACTAATAGTTTAAATTCTTATGAAAATTCACTATCATAACGCACTTGCTGCGTCCCGAAGTTTTTTTTGAAATTAATACGTTTTCTGGTAGAATGTTTTGATTTTGACCCCAAAAAAATAAGAAAGATAAATCGCACAAGAAATTAACTGAACACGAGGTACTGCCCACACAGCACATGGACGTCCATTAGATACCCAATGGATATCCACGATAGATCTTCAATGGACATCTAATGGACATACAGATGTCCTACCAATATCCATCAATCTGGATATCCATGTGGATATATATTGAATGTTGTATGGATATACATGTGGTAACGAAATGGATATCCATTATACATCTAATGGATATTGTATGGATATACATGTGGTCATCAAATGGATCTCACTTTCTAACCCCATCCCTCCAATGAAACACTAATATAAGCAAACAAATATTTTATTGTTTTCTAAAATCATTTAAATAACTGTATTTCCTTGATCTATGATCTGGCTCAGGTCTGCATTTTTGCTGTAAAGAAAAAAGACACTGCTTATAATCAAATATTTAGTTTGCTTACGGTTGGTGTATGGATTATACCTGTTGTATGAATCAATCTACGCGTGGCAGTTAACTACTCTGTCTGTCAGGCATTGGACTTTAACCACTAAGTCGTCTCAATGCATGTCTTTGGGATTTTATTTTTAATTTGGGAGAAACTCTACATATTGAGTACCAAGTTTCTTAAAATTTACAACATAGGTTTATTTGCACCTTTTCTAGCCACGTGTAAAGTGCCGTTCCAGTAATACTGATATTTACAAAAATATAGCGTTTTCAAAAAGTTTTCCCCGATTTTCCACTGGAAAAACTTGAGCATAAAGGCTGATTAACGAAGTAGACCTCGCTTTTCGCCCAAGCAAGCTTTTTGCCAATTTTGATTAAAATCAGTTTAGTATTTTTTGAGTTATCGCTCGGATTCATATATATGCATATATATAAATATATAAAAAATTTAACCGACCTTGGTTTTGGGTTCTAGGGACCCACATTTTTTGGTAAAATTTTGTTAATTAATGACAAATATTCAACAACAAACATGTTTTCGGAATTCCTTGAGAAAATTGTTACCAATTATTCATGAGCTTCTTTTAAGTTGCGTCGAAAAAGTTCATATCAATAATTATATTTTGGTAGGTGGGTAAATAACTTAAAGAGGTTCGTTGGCCACGAAAATCGGATCGGTTTTTTTTGGAAACATTTTATGTTCATTTTCGGAAAACTTTTGTAGTTTTTAGTGAATTTTTATTTAAAAAAATTCACTAATAGAGAGGTGTCGATGGTGAGACTTTGCAAAATTTTTTTCAAATGAGCGCGAACTAGGACCCCTAAAACCCATGTCCGGGGTCAGTTTGAATTTTTATATGTTTATATATATATATATATATATATATATATATATATATATATATATATATATATATATATATATATATGTGTGTGTGTGTGTGTGTGTGTGTGTGTGTGTGTGTGTGTGTGTGTGTGTGTGTGTGTGTCCGATAACTCAAAAAATAATTAACCGATTTCGATGAAACTTGGCAAGTGCCTTTCTTTTATTAACGGCTTGGATGAGTTCGTTAGCCAGGAAAATCGTATGGGCTTTTCCGAGCAATTTTTGAATTTTTTTTCTCCGAAAATTACAAACTGTTTTAATGAAATTTAATGTATATATTTCCTTATAAGAGACCTTACTAGGTATTAAAATTCAACTTTCTAAGTTTATAGAAAATTGAGTATTTAGATTTTAAATTTTTTTGGAAAAAAATTTTTTTCTCCGAAAATTACAAATTTATTTTAATGAAATTTGGTGGATATATTGCCTTAGAAAATCCCTTACTACGTACTGAAATTAAACTTTCTAAGGTTATAGAAAATTGAGGTATTCAAATTTGAAGCATTTAATAAAAATTCACTACCATAACGCAGTTGCTGCGTCTTTTTAAGAATAAAGGTATTTTGATGAAATACGGTACGTTGTTTCTACTATATGGGTAATCAAACTTGACGGCTGCTTCCATTAAAAAAATAGATATTTGCTATTTAAAACATTTTTTATAAAAATTCACTACTTTAACGCACTTGCTGTTCCCAGACTTTCTTTAATCATCGTTTAATAGAAAATGAGTTATTAAAGTTTGAATTTTTTTTTATTATACTGTCATCCAAAAAATTCCCTACTAATAATTATGCTCGTCATCATCAATTAGAAACAATTGATGTAATATGAATACAAATCACAGTCGCATAAACAACATTACAGTGTTACTTCCACATCGTCTCAACGTGTAGAACTATCGCATCGGAGATAAAAGTTTCAATTATCTTTTTTCGCTAAAACGTCGTAAAATGTGTCAAAACATAATATAGAGAATATGATTTGAGAACGACTTTTTTTTGGTCTGTCGGTCTGTATGTCTGTCTGTTTGTATCCACGCCAACTTTATAACGAATTGAGATATCGTCTTCAAAATTGGTGTACGGTTAGCACCCGACAAGCGAACGGTCCATGTTGTTTTTGGGTAAAATCGCTCCAGGGGTAGGGGGTGATTTGCTAAAACGGCGTAAAAAGTTTCATAACATATAGAAAACTGTATTCTGGACGCAATAACTTTCGAACAAATTGAGATATCATCTTCAAATTTGGTATCGATGTAACACCTGACAAAGAAACACTTATAATTGTTCTTGGGTAAAATCGCTTCAAGGGGTAGGGGCTAAATGAGGGGTGATTTGGTGAACATTTATATTTTTTCGTTAAAACTCGAGTAATGTAACGTTTCAGAAGTTTTTTGGTACAGAAAAACGAAGTTTTCTTTGTGGTCAAGTCATGGACCCCAAATTCATTCCATGAGAATATCTTTCTGACGAGAATAAATTATCTCAGCTATGTGGAAGTTATGATTCAATTTGCAACACTACTCTATTAACATTAATTAGTGTTTGTTATTGGATGAAAACTCAATTAGCAATATTTTACGTAAATATTCCATAGAATTGTAATCAAATTATGTACTGAAATTATTTATCGACAAATGGAAACCGCAAATAGTACGTTTCTCGGAACGTGTTTGCTTTTGTTGTATTTACATACTTGATCAACATGGATCGTGTGTTTTGTATGAGGCTGTAGTCAATTTTTGTTCTATCCATACAACTTATGCCATGTTTTATTCATCCAATTATGCCTTAACTGATACACATGCAAAGCGGGCTGAGCTTATTGTGTTTGTTACACATATAAACTGTCAAACATACGAGGTCTGATCTCGTATATTGTTACTTTAAAAACATTGTTATCAATAAGTACAATTGGAAGAACCCAATTTATCACAATACAGTTTTTATACCTGGCGATCGTTTCGCTAACAAAGTTAACGTCATCAAAGTAATGAATAAACTAAGTTTATATATATATATATATATATATATATATATATATATATATATATATATATATATATATATATATATATATAGACTAGAACTATTATTTATGTGTTAGTCGCCAAGCAGTTGCGAACAGCGTCCTGTAGGAAGGTATACAGACACACCCCCACCGTTGAGTCTTAAATCCATGTAATTAAAAGGTCTAGACGCAGGAAGTGCGTTATGGTAGTGAATTTTCATAGAAATGATCTGGCACAAATATTTTATTATAACTTTTTTTTCTTGAAACATAAAAACCTAAGTTTTGGTGTATGGTTTACTTTTTATAGCGTAAACCTAGCTACTAAATTTGGTTATAATATCTTTTTTATTTTTTGAGATAAAAATTTTTTTCGAATGAAAACTCAAAATTTTTCCGGAAAGCCTCGTCCGATTTTCGTGGTTAACGGACCTATCCAAGCCACTTACAAAAGGAAGGTGCATCCCAAATTTTATCAAAATCGGCCCATGATTTTTTGAGTTTTCTGTGTGACACATAAAACATATATATATATATATATATATATATATATATATATATATATATATATATATATATATATATATATATATATATATATATATATATATATATATATATATATATAAACATATAAAAATTGAAACTGACCCCGGATATGGGTTCTAGGGGTCCTAGTTCGCGCTCATTTGCAAAATTTTTTTTTTTAATTCAAAAGTCGGGATCTCCCTATTATTGAATTTTTTCTACAGAAATTCATTAAAAGTGCATACATGCCTTTGTAATAGTGGAGAGTCAAAACTCTAAATTGTTTTCTTGTAAGCCCATAGTGTGAATGTTGTTTAAGACAGTTTTTTAGCGTTTCCCCCTGTCGTGGTGAAAAACACACAATTGACATCACATTAAATGGTGTAATAAAATTCCTTGTTTTTGTTTAGCTTTGTGTTTTTTCCAGTGCTAATGTGTATTTCGAAATTTTACACTTCAAGGCAGCATGTCAGATTGACCAATCATTTTTCAACACCAAAATTGCTGCCCTTTCAATATCGATACCCTCGACTTTCACTCTCTTCACCCCAGTCTTACTTCTTGGCATCTAAAAAGTCATGAATAAACATTAGTACTGTACCTTGGGACGGTCCTAAGGTACAGTACATAACAACGGCCAAAGGTACAAGACGCAACACATTTTCAAAAGCACGCTACTTAAAATGTTTTGGTTAGATTTGTATTATTTTTAATTTTACGCACTCATATTTTACATATATACAAATATTATACAGACAATCATAATATTAGAGGCTACTTACTTTATTTTTCGTGTAACACACAACTTTACAAATCATTTTACTTTATCACCACCAAAACAACGATTTGTTAATGAGAACCAAAGTGGACTGACTTTTTAACAGAAATGGGTGACATCTAAACCATAGAAGAAAAAGATCAGAGAGGAACTGTTATAAGTTTCATATTAACACCGATAGGTGTAGTTTGATAAGTGTCCCAAGGAACATGCCGCCCCAACGTACAATATCCTCCCCTACTGTGCGTCATTATCAAATATTCCTTCTAATAAAGACATGCTGGTTATTAAGATAACAGTTCGAACAATGGAGTGCATAGAACCAAACCTACTGGATTCATCGAAACGTTTTTGTTCAAATTTCTAACGATATATGTATACTTTCGTAGGCATCTACCTGACGCGACAGCCTGACATTTTGTATTAATTGAGATTTTCTTTATCTACGTGATGATTATTATCACAAATATGCTGAGCAATACATGACTTGTCAATAGTGATATATCTCAATTGCGCTTAATGTTCTTTAAATCTAGTTTCAATAGTTCTTTTAGTTTGCCCAACATATTTAAGTTCACAATCCTTACAACCTATTTCGTTGATTTCCGACACTTCTGTGGTTTTATCTTTATCCTTTGGGTTACCTAGCAATTTTCTTAATGTATTTTTTGCAGAAAATTATAGAGTAAAATAATATTTACTCCAATAAATTCCCCCACTGTTTGTGTGGACAGTCTAAAGAAAAATAAATATTTGACTGTAATAAATATAATATGATATGACACAAAATATCTCAGGGCTTGGGTTCAGGCACTAGCGGTTGGTTAGTTTTAAGGGGTACAAATAAAATCAGGTGTTATGAATAAAATTAGTTTATTTAAAAAATTATCAGCTCTATATAATGCAGTTGGTTAAATTTAATGAATGATATGAAAGAAAAGATATTTTGTTTAAGTACTGGTGACACTGTAAGGATGAATTGTGGAGCACACTCTATAAAAGAAAATGAAAGCCACAGATAAACAATGTACTTAACTTTCAGCCTCAGGTTGAAGGGGTCCTCCTTGACGATGTTGTTGAAGGAGACTCCTTATTGATGTTGTCCTGGGGGTCCTTGCTAACCGTGGTGTTGAAGGGCTCCTTGCTGACAGCGTTGTTGAAAGTCTTAACGTTGTTGTTGAAAGCCTCTACCAAAAAAAGGATGCCAGCTATGAGGGGGCCTCCTTGCTAACGTTGTTGTTGAAAGCCGCCTCCCGACCAACGGTGATGAAGACTGCTTCCCTACCAACGGTGGGGTTGAAGAGTGCTTCCCTTCCCTTCCAACGGTTGAAGAGTGCTTCCCTACCAACGGTGATGCTTAAGATTGCTTCCCTACCAACAATGTGCTATAAAATTCCATCTGTATAAGTAATGGTTCAGGGCTTAATGATTTACATGGGGTGGCTGGTAGCAGGTTAAGTTCACTTACAAAATTTATCTGTGTTAATGATTGGGAACAAACTAATGTATATGAAACAAAATCTTAAATGACTTCGCTGCAATACATTTAAAACAGTACAATAGCAGTTAATTACCGAAGTAACGCTACCACAAGCCACCTGTTCACAGTATAAAACTTATAACAAAGAAAGCAATAATCAAAAGTAATTTAAACACACATACACTAGCAAGCAATCTACCATTATCACCAAGCAATGAAATGTACGAATAACTGGAAATAAGTCGATATCTAAATATAAAACTCGGCCAGGAAATCAAACGCGGAGATCCTTAAAACGGTTAAAAGAGAACGGGAACTGTTGAACACCATCAATCTCAGAAAAACAGCATATCTGGGCCACGTAATACGGAATGAAAGATATCAATTCCTACAAATAGTAATCGAAGGAAAGATGGAGGGGAAGAGAGGAGTCGGCAGGAAGAGGATGTCATGGCTCAGAAACGTGAGACTAAAAACTGTAGGAGACCTATTCAGCGCCATCAGAAATAGGGAAGAATAGGCACATGTGATCGCGAATATCCATTTATGGATAAGAAATAGAAGAAGAAGAAGAAGATGTTTGTTGCCTAAGAACTAGATTGACAGCAGAAGCCCGCTTTATTGTTATGTTGGTGACATCTGTCTTACATGATAGAAAGTTGTGTTCCGGGGCCACCTCGATTATTTTTTGCATTTCGGCCTTTTTATTTCGCACCGATTTGAAGCAATTTTTTCAAAGTTAAAAAATCGCTATCTCTTCTTTGACGATTTTTTCTACGAAAATTTGCCAGAAGTAATAGAGCAATCCTGAACCTGGTCTATGTTGTCTTGTTACAATATGAATGCAACCGCTATTTACCGTAAATTAATGGTCCCTGTTCTTCTGACATGCTATACTGACAAAACAATATTACCATATAACACATTAATATATTACAGTAATTTTCCACTGGAATAGGTTGGTACTCCACAAAATGCCAGAAGTGATTTCTCAAATACGAGGGTTATTTTATAAATTAGTTCCTGAGTTTACGAAGGAAAATTTGTAAATATATTTTTTCCTACATGCTTTCATTTACTTTTCTATATAATTTCCATTTTCGTTCAAAGATTTGTCATACCGTTTATCAAGTTTTTGAATTGTGACGTCAAAGAAACTTTCCGCCTGTGAAGAAGCCCAATCCATGACTGAAGTCTTCACTTCTTCGTTGTCGTTGAGCCTTTGACCACCAAGGCTCTTCTTTAGGAACCAAAACAAGTGAAAATCACTGGTGGAAAGTTCTGGACTGTAAGGTGGATGATCCAGTTGTTCCCAGCCAAAACATGTGATTTAACCATGTGTTTCTGTAAGAACTTGTTGTCCTGCATTATCATGGAACAACATCACACCGGAAGACAGTAGGCCAAACCGCTTGTTTTGTAAGCCACGCTAGAATCTTCTCAAGGCCAGACAATACGTATCAGAATTGATTGTTGTACTTTTCGACATAAAATGCACTAACAAAATCCCTTTCTTGTTCAAAAAGAAAATTACCATGATCGCTTGGCTTTAACTTTGGTTGGCGACGATGTGTCTTGCCATTCCATTGAGTGTTGCCTGGACCCAGCTGTCATGTGACACACCCAAGTCTCATCACCTGTAACGATGTGGTCCAAAAATTAATCCCCTTCTCGATTGTGTCGAATAAAAAACTATAAAGTATAGCCTATTTTGGTTTTGTTTTGTGATCATCATAAAGCAGTCTTGGAACTCACCGACAACATCGTTTTCGATATCTGTTTTTCGAAGCAATGGTCTACAAAACTGACTTTGAAACCTGCAGAAAATCAATTGATAACTTCGAAATCGTGTATCATCGGTCATGTCGACTTTTGTTGCCCACATCACGAACCAAATCTTCAGAATACAGAGAAGGTCGCACAGAGTATGGCTCATCAGACACATTATTGCGTTCAATATATATATATATATATATATATATATATATATATATATATATATATATATATATATATATATATATATATATATATATATATATATATATATGTCTATACATTTTTTTTATATTTTCAACAACACACCACGAGGGCTTACAGCCTAAATACTATCGTACCGTGGGTGTCGACAAGGAGGAAAGAGGCAACTTGTTAATTCTGGACTTAAAGGTTTGGAGGAGAAGGAAAAACATGTGCCGGCAAGGAATTCCACAACTTGGAAGTCCTCGGGACAAAAAAGCGGGCATAAGAAGATGATCTATGTCTGGTAACCTGGACAGTAAAAAGGTGCATTCGCTCTGTTCCCCTGGTAGATCTGTTGGGGGCCGCAGGTGGAGGAACTATTGAAGAAAGCTCCTCTGAGCAGTGCCCGTGCAGATATCTATAAAAGAGAGAGATGTCACCAACGGCACGTCGGTGGGCGAGGGATGGCAGCCTTTGGGTGAGGGTAGGGTTACCGATGAGACGTATAGCTCTCTTCTGAATGGAGTCCAGGATAGCGGGTGTGGAAGCGGCAGCGGAAGCGGCAGCGGCAGCGGCACCCCAGATGTGGGAGCAGTATTCGAGGTTTGGCCTTATTTGTGAAGTATATAAGGTATAGAGATTAGCTGGTGAAAAATATTTGCGAGCCCTGAAGATGAAACCTAATTTCTTAGCAGCCGCTTCTGCAATTGATGTGACATGTTGGTGTCAATTGAGATTTCAATCCACAGAAATGCCAACAATGGAAAATGACTCATTACTTTGAATAACTTGGTTGTTCGTTGTGATGGGTCTAGGGCTGGTGTATCTCTTGTGAGATAGAAATCAATACTGAGATTTGGTGGAGTTGAATTGTACAAGATCTTCCCCAGTCTAATATTTTTTGGAGATCCACAGAGATATAACAGACAGAAAGATATAAACATATTAAAACTTAAACTGACCGCGGATATGTGCTCTAGGGGGCCTAGATCCCAGTCAAACATTCACTAAAGATAAGCCTCGTGTGTAAAGTCATGGAACGAACACAGCTTGTTTGATGGTAAACATACAGTCTAAAGCAAGAAATACAAATTATGTTGTTTACCCCTATTTCTGTAAATCGTTTTCATAAAAATGGCAAAAAAAATGTTTTAGTCTTTTACCATGTGTGGATCCAGAGAACAATATAGAAAATAGTAATTATGATAAGAGAATACTTACCATCAGACGGTTTGAAAAATATGTAAATTTTATGTTGATTAATATATTATCTAATAGCTCCAACGAAAATAACGTTTTCATGTTTACAAACTGAATAACCATATTTTACAATGCCCAACCGACTAATATTAAAAATTAAATGGAGCTTCGTGGCTGCATGTATCTCGTAAGAGCCGTACGCCGCATTTGTTATGATCATGGCGAGCTATTATATTTTAAATTACCATTTAGTTGAAATTGTATTATAGCAGAATGGGGATTTTTAACTAAACATAGTACAGGTATGTACGTAAGTTGTTATTATGTTTCAATTTTTAATGTAACTTATTCCGCATAGCCTTAATGGAGAACTTGCTGATAATACTGACCTGGCTTTTACATTATTTAGGTAAAAACAATTACATTTTCTCATAATTGGTATGGCACTTATGTAATGTAATTTTGGTGAATTTTCATTAAGAACATTCACTAATAGAGAGGTACCGATTGTGAAACTTTCTTAATTTTTTTCAACTGAGCGCGAAGCCCCTGATACCCACCTCCAAGGTCCTTTTAAATTTTTATATGTTTATTTAAAATTTTGTGAGCGCATAGTAGGCTTAATTCTAGGACAAAAAAACATAAATGGTAGTTCGATTTTTATTCCTTCCGAGTTTATAAGCGTAAGAAGTTATTACAAGGTTTGAATTTTAAACCAAACAAATCTTGACTTATTTAACAGAAATATTCAATCCATCATCTACTGAAAATGCCCTCTTTCTTGCTGAAGACAACCTTGTGCTCAGATGTCAATAGATCAAGCAAAAATTCCTATGAAACGCTAGTTTTCTCTTGTTTATTGGACAGTTTGCTAAATAACCTCGAATAATTCCAGTAGTCTTGTTTGAAATTTTTGCGTATACAAAATCTTTGATTTTCTCCCAAAAATAATAATTTAAACGGTTATGATTAGGAGATATTGGCGGCCATGCAATGGGTGTCCCCCAACCAATCCATTATGGATTATTGTTGTTCATAATGTTCCAGACCTCAATTCCGATGTGTGCTAGTGCCTCATCCATTTGAATTCAGATGTCTCTTCTCTTGATCAGGGGAACATCTTCTAAAAGCGATGGCAACTTTTCCATAAAGAACTGTAGGTAATTGGTGACATTTAATCTCATAGGAGGAATGTAAGGACCAACTAGCAAATCATCGATTAAAGGAGCCTAAACGTTCATGGCAAATTCATCCTGGAAGCTAGTCGCACCTATCGCATTGGAATTTTCTAGCTCCCGTGGATTCAGGTTTCTCAGATTTATTATACTGCATCTGGTAAATGAAGACGTGCACTTCCGCCACAAAAACCATAAATAAAGTGCATATACGCATACTCTTTACTAGAAAATCGGTACTACATTTGAAATAATATGGTAACAACCCGAATTAACAATTAACAAATGCAACGGGTATTCACATTTCTTATTATTGAAAAAAAAAACTTTTCTTAGGCTTGTAACTTCGGAAGGAATAAAAAACGAACTACTTCTGTGTTTTTTGTCTTAGAATTTAGCCCTATCTGCTCAGAAAACTCGAATATAACGATACGGAACACCCATTTCCAAATTTGGTTCAAATCCGTGAAGTATTTTTTGAATTATCAGTTGGATACATATATATATATATATATATATATATATATATATATATATATATATATATATATATATATATATATATATATATAAACTACATGTCGTATCTGCCTTTTGTTTAACTTGTGGTGTCAAATGCGGTTAATTCCAAGAAAGTGACGCCGGGGTCTTCTTGGAATTCTATATCAGCAGATATCGCACGGACTGTATGTATCCGAGGGATAATTCCAAAAATACTCAACTGATTTGAAAGAAACTTGGCACATATCTGCATTTTAGAGGATGGATTTGTATCAAGTATCGACCTCCACAATATCATATATCCATTTTGTTAAGATGCGAACGAGTTCGTAATTTGCTTCAGAAAACTTTTTCTAAATTAAACATAAAATCTGAAAGACATGAATTCAAACGACTTAAGTGGTAGAAGTCCAATGTCTGACAAAGGCAGAGTAGTTGACTGCCATGCGTAGATTGATACATATTACAGGACCAAACAATACAGGTAACATGGGTAAAATATACTACCCGAAATAGCGATGGGGAAATATCTGCCACTGAAATCCCGAAAACCCTTGTCAACAATTACGACGTTAGAAGGACAGATGACATGAAATTAAAATAATGTGATTGTAAAAGTGATTGTTTTTTAAGGAGTGCATTCAGAACATTTTTAGAATATAATATATTTATAGCTTGATGAACGACCCCAATTAAAGTTTTATGCCAAAAATGTAGCATATAGTACAAGATCAAAGTTTATGGAAGACAATGAAGAAATTTTTACGAAACTAACGTTTTTATGAAGGAAATATGGCGTATTGCCAAACCATGTTTTTATAAGTTTCATATTATGAGAAAAT